>NHOR01000344.1:0-293060 GCA_002287245.1 Trypanosoma congolense | reverse complement strand
TTGGGGTTTCTAGGAAGAAAGAAAAGTTGGGAGAAAATGAAATCGAGAGAGGAAGATTGGTACATGAATAGCCAGCATGGATGCTAACCGTTTTAGGAAATGAGGATGGGATGGTGGTGGGAACGGGTGATTGCTTTGTATCTCCCACTTGTTCTCCTCTCAAAGGACAGGCGACCATGGCCATCATTGTTTTTCCCTTGATTACCCTTTCCGAAAATAAAATATAAAGAGAGAGTGTATTTCTAACTATATACTCATTTTACACCAGCATGTGTTTCCGAAAAGAAATTGCTCATGGAAATAATTTGTTTGTTTTATAAATATGGCCATGGTCGGGGAGAAATTGGAATCTGAAGGAGATACCCTATGGGGGAATACGGGATTATGAGCGAGAGGGTCCAACAAGCGTAAGGGTCCAACAAGCGTAGGTCCAACAAGCGAAAGGGTCCAACAAGCGAAAGAGTCCAACAAGCGTAAGGGTCTAACAAGCGTAAGGGTCCAACAAGCGTAAGGGTCCAACAAGCGAAAGAGTCCAACAAGCGTAAGGGTCTAACAAGCGTAAGGGTCTAACAAGCGTAAGGGTCTCACAGGCGTAAGGGTCTAACAAGCGAAAGGTCTAACAAGCGTAAGGGTCCAACAAGCGAAAGGGTCCAACAAGCGATTGGTCTAACAAGCGTAAGGGTCTCACAGGCGTAAGGGTCTAACAAGCGAAAGGGTCTAACAAGCGTAAGGGTCCAACAAGCGATTAAGGGGTCCAACCAAGCGTAAGGGTCTCAACAGAGCGTAAGGGTCTAACAAGCGTAAGGGTCCAACAAGCGTTAAGGGTCTAACAAGCGTAAGGGTCTAACAAGCGTAAGGGTCTCACAGGCGTAAGGGTCTAACAAGCGTAAGGGTCCAACAAGCGTAAGGGTCCAACAACGAAAGGGTCTAACAAGCGATTGGGTCCAACAAGCGTAAGGGTCTAACAAGCGTAAGGGTCTACAGCGTAAGGGCTAACAAGCGAAAGGTCTAACAAGCGTAAGGTCCAACAAGCGAAAGGTAACAACGAAGGGTCTAACAAGCGTAAGGGTCTAACAAGTAAGGCAACAGCGTAAGGTCTCACAGGCGTAAGGGACTAACAAGCGTGACGGTCCAACGAGCGTAAGGGTCTGCCTGTCCAGTGGGGGTGGGGGGGTTAGGGTTAGGGTTTGAGCATCGGGTGAAATATGCATCAGCTGGAAAGCGTGATGGTCTAACTATCCCCACTCAAACACATATTGAACCTCTCTCCTCCTCCACTAAACTCCTCTCGCATAACACATGACCCCGCTCTCTCCAGACATAACCTCAACAAGATTCATTTTCACCAATCATCGGGATCCACAAAACAACTCCCTGTGATACCCTTTTCTCGATGACCCGCATTCTTAGAGAAAGGGGGTGAAGAATTTTTTGAACCGTGTCCCACTGTTTCCTAGTGTATCCTCCCCGAAATAAGATCACCACGAGAAATGCAAAAGCGACAACTATAAGGGCAAAGCGAAAACGTTCCACATTCCACCATGGGTGAACCACCAGCGGGGCATAGGTTTAAATTCCTTGTTGGGGTTTCTAGAAAACAAAAAAAAGTGAGAAGGAAATAAAATATGGAGAGGAAGATTGGTAGATGAATAGCCAGGATGGATGCTAACCGTTTTAGGAAATGAAGAGGGGATGGTGGTGTGTATCTTGGTAGTCGTTTTATCTCTCACACTTACTCTCCTCCCAGAGGACACGCGCCATTATCATTGTTTTTTCCCTGGACTAACCTTCCCCAAGAAACTGAGAACCGTTCACTCCCTCCCATGATAATCACCAACAAAGAAGCAGAGAGGCTGTTCTGGAGGAGGCATGGGAATGGGTCCGGTGCATCTCGGGGCTTTGAAGAAGCGTCACCATGTGGAGGGGGAGAAGGTGTGGTGGTGCAAGAAGGTTGAAGTGTCCTCTCATATTCATGAGCGTCGAGTGACACGTCCAATAAAATTCACAAAGGTTCCATCCTATGGACATCCCTTCCCACTTCTCACCTCCTTCGTGGCTGTTTGGTCTTCCTTCTTAGCCCGCCCTTTCCTTCCCTTACCTCTTGGAGGAGTGGGCTTCTTCGGGTGAACCTTCTTCGGCGGTCGGTGGCGAAGGGCTTCTTCAAGCGCCTCGATTAATATGGCGAGGGCGAGGGGTCCGATATCCACAAGGGAGCCATGCTGTTGCCAATCCTCCAGAGTCACAATGTTCGCCATATTCAGTTGAACGATGTCCCTTGCGAGTTGCCTCGTCATGGTGCTGACGTGATCCATCAAATGGGTATCAATATGCTCTCGCGTGGCTTTGTCAGGAATATAGTACTCCGGATTTTCCAGAAATTGTTCCATGGTCACGGACGGGTGGCGGTGCATGCCGTAGGGGTCGTCGAAGTAGATGTTGAAAAAGTTCAGGGCATGGACGGTCCGCCAATCCTCACGCACGGCATCCAAGACAGAGTGGACGGTGGTTTGCATGGTCCACGGACTTGTTGTCGGGTTGTCTTCTTGAGTGGTTTCCATTGTCAATCTGTGTCTTGCTCTCTGGGAAGGAGAGATGGGAAAGTGTTGGGAAAGGTAGGATAGAATGGAGGGGCTTTTTTTAGCGGTTGTATGTGGTTGATTGTATTTGTATTGGGGATGTTCTTTTAGATCAAAATGGCCGCACCAAGGAGCCATGAGTGTGGCGGGGTTATGGGTGTGCCGCTGCGACTTCGGAGTTTTTCAAATTGGGCTGGGAGGTTGTTCTCCTGGTTATTTTGCTCAGACCGATTGGCGGTCGGGCTGGTTGGGTGGTGTTCGGATTTCAAGGCTTCTGGTTTGGGTAATTTTTGTTGTTCCTCTTGTTGCTGTTGTTTCAGTTTTTCTTCCTTTTCGCGTTGTTGTTGAAGTTTTTCATCTTCTTCAATGGCCTTTTGCAAGTCAACCCACCAGGGCGTGTTGTCCGTGGGATTTGTGCTGTTGTAGTACATGACACATAGTCCATGTTGTTTTGTTCCATCACACGCTTGAGCAGTAGTTGGGTAACCTTCCCCGAGTTGGTAAACACCTGGGAGAAAATCATCAGACTTGTTTACAAGTTTTCCTTTGAATGTTTCAAGTGATTGTTTTAAATCTTTTCTTCCCTCGCCTTTCAAGCATGGCGTGACTACTTTGTTCCACGTTGCTTTTAATCCATTTTGTCCTTTGTTACGGTCTTTGTCACTCCATCCTTCACTTCCGCCACCTAAATCGTCTTTGCCTTTGCCACAAAGCGTGTCGCTTCCGTTTATTGGCCACCCGTTTTCCCCCGCCGTACACAGGCAAATCATGTCGTATGGAGCTGAATGGCCTGATTCTCGCCACAAACACGCCGTGCTGCGGGCAGCAGTGCCTTTTAACACCGTGTCGTAAACCTCCGGCAAATTTTTTCTCAATTTTTCAATATCTTCACCGGTATCATACCCGAAAATCGTTCGATGCAATGCCGTTTTAAGGGGCTCCGAGAGACCTTCACCACTGCTTCCCCACTTCTTCACAGCACTCCCAAGCAGGGTGCAAAGTGCCTTGTGTGAGTCGTGATTATGATCAGTCCCTTCCACATTCGCACTCACCCACATGGTCACCATCATCACCATAAAAAATTTCATCATCTTTTTCTTCTCAACACTTCTAAGAAAAAACAGAAAAGTAGTTTCATCCCATAATAATTCCCGCCACACAAAACATTTTGAGATAAACAATTAACAGAAAACATATCTCTATAAGGAGGTACCAGGCTCTGAGACGTGCGGCATGGGAAGGGGCCCGGGGTATCCAATCGGGTACGGCGCTTCCAGGAACCCACGGCTTTGCGGTGGCATTTTACAGACTGCCCATACCATCCCCTCCATGATATCATGGTCTGTCTCATCCAGCTTGAGAAACTCCCGCCACACCTCCCATTCCCGTGGCCCCCAACCTTCCGGCAGCCCCGCATAATAGGTCAACTTCAAGGCCAGCACTCTGAATTGCCATAACAAGCGGGGGAACTCTTGCCATACTTTTTTCCCGTCCCTCGGGGTCTCCCACGCATCGCCACGGGTTCCGGGCGAAATCAGTGATACTGTACCGAGAAGTGTACCGAGGCATCCATGGATAGGCGGGCTGCAGGAAAGGGTACAGCTTGATTTTCTTTGGGTCTCCAAGGTTTTTTAACAGTACTTCGACCACATCTTTTTCCATGCTCCAAGGATTGTCTTGTTGGGCCGTGCCTTCAGGGGAGGGTTTGCCGGACATCGTGACTTCTTCTGGTTGAGAGAGAAAGGGAATGGGTAGGGGAAGAAGGAAAGATAGTGTGGAGGGGAGTCATATTTGTGGTTAGGTAGGGATTGTTTTTGGGTTAAGTTGTTTTAGAATAAGAAGACGACACTGAGGAGCCATGAGGATGGCGGGGTTATGGGTGTGCCGCTGTTCAGGTTGGATCTGCGGAGTTTATCGGTAAGGGTGTCCTTGTGGGGTTGTTCTGTCTGGTTGGTGGTCGGGTGTCCGGTTCTTAGGGCTTCTGCTCTGGGTAAATCTTGATTTTCCGGCTGCTGTTGCTGTTTCCGTTTTTTTTCTTCTTCTTCGCGTTGTTTTTGGATTTTCTCATCTTCTACGAGGGCCTCCTGTAGTACTTTCCACCAGGGCGTCGGAGGCATATTGAGGTAGTACTCTACGCAAACCCCGCGTTTTGCTGACCCTGTGCACGCTCCATAATCATCAGGAGTACCTGCTCCAAGTTGGCGCGTATTTGTGTGTTCTGGAACTGTACTGTTTTCCAGTTTCCATAAGAATTCATTCAGGGCCTGTTTTAAATCTCCACCTTCTTCGCCGTTTAAACATGGTACTGTGACATTTGTCCACGTTGCTTTTACGTGTTCATTACCACTTCCACCGCTGCTCCACCCTTTGCCGTCGCCTCCTCCTAACGCGTCTTTGGCCTTACCACACAAGGTGTTTGCTTTTTCTGTGTCATTCAAAGGCCACGTGTTGTTACCCAAAGTGCATAGGCAAACCATGTCGTGGGGTGCGGAGTGACCGGACCAACGTGCCTGATTTTGCCCGATATAATCGCCGTCACGCGGCTGACCACACCAGGTGCTGCGAGATGAATCAATTCCTTCCACGTCGTCATAATCCTTTGGCAAAACACTTTTCAAAGTCTCCAAAGTCCCAACAGTCCCATACCCAAAAAGCGTCGTCTCCAAAGCTTTCCTTAGTGTGTCGGTAGGCTCTCTCCTCTGCACTTCTCCCCACTTATTGGCCGCTGCCTTAATCAAATCACAGAGTACCTGGTGCTGGACTCCATTATGATTCTTCTCCTCCGCACCCACAGCCATTCTAGAAAACACCACCACCATCATCCATATCTTCGTCCTCGTCATCTTCTCTTTCTTTAACTTCTCTAACAAAACTGAAAAACAATCTTTGAAAAGGAAGCACTAACTCATTTCGATCACGCACTAGAATACCACTATCCACAAACACACCTCGCACATAAACAATCACTTGTCCCTCTCGATTATTCCTCACAATCATATAACTAAAAACTAACCACACAAATAACCGAACTAAATTCCCGTTTATAACATTAATAGTTATTATCCCAAACGTTTCTTCCAGAAAAGAGCATTATTAGTTTGAGTACGTTTCATCTCAGATAGAGTGTGTTTCCACAGTACTTGATCCACGAACAAGCATCACTCATTGATGAAAATTATACTCCATCCAATACGTGTGTTATGACATCCTGTCTTATAACTTTCCCCTCCAATACCATACCCCCTCCAATATTTACTACCCCTCACTCCTCCTCCCTGAAATCGTTAATCCTCGACAATGGGAACAGCCTTTCCAAGTAATCCGCGTACTTCCGAAGATTGATCGAGAAGAGGGATACACTGTCATCGTCAGTACTCCGATCACTTATCATACTTATGATACTGCTTTCCCCATCATCCCAAAAGCTTCCCTCATCCACTGATATGCTGTCATCCGACATGTTGTCCTTCTGAAGGTTGTTGGACATGGTTGAATATTGTTTCTTTAACCCTGTTTCCTGTTTTACGAAAAGTAATTTGTTGAGGAATATTCAACAATAAGTGGACAGTGATACATTTCTATAAGAGATGGCAGTACAATAATAGAGGATCCCTGCACAGTCATCACACATAACCAAATCGAATTCCAATGACATGGAAACATGGCACACCTCTCCCACTCCCCTTCCCCCCTAACACACTTCCCTCATTCCTCGGCGATCAATGATCACATTCGATAAGTTTGTTCTCATCGAGAAACAATTTCTCTCAAACTAACCCTAAGGGAAAATCATCGGGAAATGCATTTGGGGGGGAAAGGAATAGTGAGGAGAGGGTCTAACTATCCCACTCTCATTACTTGAAGAACTGTTCTCTCCCTCCCCTCACACACTCTTCTCCTCAACTCAACTCCCCTCGCATAACACTTCACCCCGCTCTCCTCCATAAATAACCTCAAAAAACGTCATTTTCAAAAATCATCGGGATTCCAAAAAAAATTCCCTTAGAAGACCCTTTTCTCGATGGCCATTATTCCTAGAGAAAGGGTGTGAAGAGTTTATTGTATAGCGTCCCCCGGTGTTTTAGTGTATCCCTCCACGACATAAGATCACCACGAGAAATGCAAAAGCGACAACTATGAGGGCAAAGCAAAAAAGTTCCACATTCCACCATGGGTGAACCACCATCGGGGCATAGGCTTATTATTCCTTTTTGGGGTTTTTAGAAAGAAGAAAGAAGTGAGAAGAAAATAAAATCGAGAGAGGAAGATTGGTAGATGAATAGCCAGCATGGATACTAACCGTTCTATGAAATGAAGATGGGATGGTGGTAGGCACGGGTGATCGTTTTAACTCCCCCACTTATTCTTCTCCCAAAGGACACGCGCCATTATCATTCTTTTTCCCTTGATTACCCCTCCCGAAAATAAAATATAAAGAGAGAATGTATTTCTAACTGTATTCTAATTTTGCACCAGCATGTGTTTCCAAAAAAAATTGATCATAAATAAAATTTGTTTGTTTTATAAATATGGCCATGGTCGGGGAGAAATTGGAATCTGAAGGAGATATCCTATGGGGGAATACGGGATTATGAGCGAGAGGGTCCAACAAGCGTAAGGGTCTAACAAGCGTAAGGGTCTAACAAGCGTAAGGGTCTAACAAGCGTAAGGGTCTTCCTGTCGAGTGGGGGTGGGGGGTTAGGGTTAGGGTTAGGGTTGAAGCATCTGGTGAAATATACACTAGCTGAAAAGCGAGAGGAACTAACTATCCCCTTCCCCTCCCTCACTGTACCATTCTCTCCCTCCACTGAACTCCTCTCGCATAACACGAAACCCCGCTCTCCTCAATAGATAATCCCAAAAAGAGTCATTTTCACCAATCATCGGGATTCCCAAAAACAAATTCTCTGGGATACCTTTTTCTCGATGGCCCGCATTCCTAGAGAAAGGGTGTAAAGTATTTTTTGTTTCACGTCCACCGCTGTCCTAGTGCAGCCCTCCCCGAAATAGGATCACCATGAGGAATACAAACGCGACAACTATGAGGGCAAAGCGAAAATGTTCCACATTCCTCCATGGGTGAACCACCAGCGGGGTATAGGTTTTAAATTCCTTAGTGGGCTTTTTAGAAAAAAAGAAAAGTTTGCAGAAAATAAAATATGGAGAGGAAGATTGGTACATGAATAGCCAGCATGGATGCTAACCGTTTTAGGAAATGAAGATGGGATGGTGGTGGGCACGGGTGATCGTTTTGTATCCCTCACTTATTCCCCTCCCAGAGGTCACATGAGAATGGCCATGATGTTTTTTCCCTTGATTGCCCTCCCCGAAAATAAAATATAAAGAGAGAATGTATTTCTAACTGTATAGTCATTTTACACCCGTATGTTTTGAAAACAACTGGATCATGGAAATAGAATTTGCATGTTTTATAACCCAGGCCATGATCGGGGAGAAACTGGAATGTGAACGAGATACCCCATGGTGGAATATGGAAGCTGGACGAACGAAGCTGTCGCTCCGAGAAAAACGACACCCTGGTAGGGTTGGTATTGAGGCATTGGTGGTGGCCTCCTGCACCTTCGCCAGATCTCTTGGTCGATGGCTTCCAGAGGCGTTTCATCCATGTCGATGTAAATTTTCCATGAATCCCAGTGCCACTTCGTCCATGTCTGAATGGGCCCAAAATGTCGTACAAGCGGTGTGGCCCATTTTCTAAACTTCCACAACAGATAGGGAAGGTATTGCCATAAGCTGTTGCACACATTCGATTCGGGTGTGCAGTGTCGAGGGTTTCTTACAAAATCACCCAAAGTGAAACAAACGAGGTCTATCGTGAGGCCGGCTAACACGGGTCTCAAAAACCAGTACAGATTGATTGTACCGGGGGATGTGACACCTTCCAACAATACTTCCGCGACATCTCGTTCCATGCTCCAGGGAATGGTCCTTGGGGAGGTGATGGTATACAATGACATGTGGATCTGTATTGGAGCTTTCCCTAAAGGGAGGGGGGAATAAGTGATGATAAAGAAGACAGCAATGAGTAGGCAAGCTTTTCTTATGGGTTAGAAATTCTGTTGCATCATGATGTAGTTGGTTATGTTATTGGAGTGTTATTGCTTTTCTCTACTTTTTCTTATTGTAAGAGCAGCGCCCATGCCAGGAGGCTGTGATGCTGGCTCCGCGTGGCACTGTCGGCATTCTCGTTTTCGTCTGGGTTTGGATGTTGTGCCAGTGGGGAATCATCCGTGTCGACCTCTTCTAGTTGTGTATTTGCCTTGACCTTCTCATACAACTCTCGGGCACGATTGAGGAGTGTGGTGAGCTGGTGTTGCCATGAGGCTGTTTCGGTGTTGAGTTTGTCGATGAGATGGAGGCCAGTTTTGAATTTCTTTAGCCAGGCAATGTTGTCTTCCTGATTTTTCTCGGCATAGTAGACACAGCTTCCGCTGGCAGATGACCTTGGGGGAAATGTTTTTTGTCCGTTGCAGTTGATGTTGGTGGTACTGGTCTCACTCACAGAGGTTCCAAGCATCCCACGTTTTGTAATGTTTTCTAAGTTCTTGAGCTTAACATTCCCTCCAGCCATCACCTTATCCAGAAACTTATGGTGAAGAGAATATCCGTCTTGTGTGGATGTCATGCCCTGTTTGGCAAACTTTTCGCATCTGTCTTTAACTTCCTTCCACATTGTATCTGGGGAGACTAGTTGCGTTCCCCAACCGGCACCATCACCACTGCCAACACTCACTCCGCATACCTTGTCGACCCCTTCGTTATCATCGTTATGTTGCGCGCACAGACAGAAGAAATCCACGATGAGGTTCTTGCCTGCACCCGTGCCTTTTTCTTGATTATTGCTTCCACAGGCCTTTTGCCGACTGGGTTCCACTCCCCTTAACGTCCCCTGGTATAGATTTTCTTCTTTTCCATGTTCACCAAAAATAACTGTGTTGAAAGCATTCCTTGCACTTTCCTCTTGTCCCTCTGGATTTACCTTTTTAATTTCTTCCAAGAGTTTGCGAGCATCTCGAGTGATACCAAGGAGTTGTGTTTGAGCGGACTTTGTCTCTTCGTTTTGGGTGTTGGCTCTTTCTTTTCCATTGGCCGCAGCACTGAGCGCTGTGATATCATCAACCATTTTCTGATACTCCTTCGTGTCCACAGGCTTGATCGGAGGATGGTTAGCCACATTATAGATTCGGCAGAGGAGTTCAAAGGGTTCTTGATTGTCGCCTTGATTGACGGAGACTTTGGCATTAGCCATCACCCTCCCCTCTCTCACAGAGCCTCCCATGACCACCAAACACACGATCAACAATTTCATCATCTTTTCCTTGTAACTCTTCTCAAAGAAACAACAGAATAGTATAACAATTTATTCCCATTAAATTATTATTACACAAAAAAACATAATAAAACAAACAAATTCTTGGAGAACAGATATCTTTATAAGGAGGTACCAGGCTCTTGGACGTGCGGCATGGGAAGGGGCCCCGGGTATCCAATCGGGTACGGCGCTTCCAGGAACCCACGGTTTTGCGGTGGCATTTTACACATCGCCCACACCATCCCCTCCATCACATCCGGATCCGTCTCATCCAACTTGAGAAACTCCCGCCACACCTCCCATTCCCGTGGCCCCCAACCTTCCGGCAGCCCCGCATAATAGGTCAACTTCAAAGCCAGCACTCTAAATTGCCATAACAAGCGGGGGAACTCTTGCCATACTTTTTCCCGTCCCTCGAGGTCTCCCACGCATCGCCACGGGTTCCGGGCAAAATCGATGATACTGTACCGAGAAGTGTACCGAGGCATCCATGGATAGGCGGGCTGCAGAAAGGGGTACAAGCTGATTTTCTTTGGGTCTCCAAAACCTTTTAAGAGCACTTCGACAACATCTTTTTCCATGCTCCATGGGGTGTTATCTTGTTGGGCCATGCCTTCAGGGGAGGGTTTGCCAGACATCGGGACTTCTTCTGGTTGAGAGAGAAAAGGGATGGATAGGGAAGAAGGAAAGATAGGATAGTGTGGAGGGGAGGCATATTTGTGTTTAGGCAGGAATTGTTTTTGGAGGATGTTCTTTTAGATCAATAGGATGGCACCAAGGAGCCATGAAGATGGCATGGATATGGGCGTGCCGCTGGTATCCTCTAGTGTGGCCAGTGGGGAGGAGATATTTTGTGTGTTGTCTTGCTCCGCCTCTTCGGTGGAAGGTGTTGTGGATCTTAAAGCGGCTGTGCGGGGTTCCTGTAGGGGTTGTGTCTTTTCTTGTTTTTGCGTTTTTTGCTGATTTTTCCCATATTCTTGTTTGTGTTTCTTCTCTTCGCTTTTATTTTTGGGGTGTAGTTCATCATCCTTTTTGATAGCGTCTTGTAACTCTGTCCACCAGGGCATGGGGTGCTTGTGTTCCGTGGAATTGTAGTACATGACACAGATTTTCTCGTTTCCACTGCACGGGTAGTCATCACCACTTTGACCCTCTCCCAGTTGGTACCTATCTGTGTGTCCTCCCCTAGGATCCTTTTTACCAAGTTTCCCAAAAAAATCCTCCAGTGCCTCATTCAAATCATTTCTTTTCCCATTTCCACCTAAGCACTTTTGGGTGACATTGACCCACGTTGCTGTCATTTGGTCTTTACCATGTGCTGCTCCTCCTTCTCTATGTTTGCTATCCCATCCGTCATTGCCACCTCCCAACGCTTCTTTGGGCTTTCCACACAACATTGTAGCAGTACCACTGCCACTGCTGACTTTATTAAATGGGTATCCATCTTGTCCTGTCGTGCACAGACAAAGCAAATCGTGCGGAGCTGAATGGCCTGGCCAACGCGGCTTCTTTTTCCCAGTTGCTCCTTCCTGTGGGAGACCACACCACGTGAGGCGGAGCGATAGCTCGCCTTCCACATTCTCGTAATCCTTAGGCAGTCCACCTTTTAAATCCCCCATTTCCCCTCCATCCTCCTTTCCAAAAAGTGTCTTCCCCAAAGCTCTTTTTAGTGGATCTGTACTCTCTCTAGTCTTCACCTCTTCCCACTTATTTACTGCAGCCATCAACAAGTTACAAAGACGTGCGTGTTCTTCTTTATTATGCTCCTTTCCCACAGAAGCACCACTGCTGCTGCTTGAACCCGACACAAAAACAACCGCCACCGCCATCATCATCCATTTCATCATCAGCCTCAACATCCTCTCTATACCGTATCTCTCTCTATCGGAAAACAACAAAAGCAACCTTGAAAGAAGTAGAAGACACTAACCTTCAAAGGGAAACCAAACAAACATCACACAAAAACACCTCTCACATAAACAATCACCCATCGCAAACCACTTATCCCAAATACACATTCATTAAAAAAAATCCCACAATAACCACGGCAAATCCACGTTCATACGCTTCCAATTCTTCTGCAAATTATTCCAGCAGATGAGTATTATAGCAGGTGAGAACTTACCACTTTATACACAATGTGGTTCATCAACACAGGATCACTTGACAAACATCATTCATGAGAAAAACACAACAGCTGGAGAATGTGTGTTGTACCATAATGCCTTCATCATCCATATCCGACTGCCATCCCCCAACAAACCTTTCCTGTCCTCACTCCTCCTCCCTGAAATCGTTAATCCTCGACAGGGGGAACAGCCTTTCCAAGAACTCGGCGTACTTCCGAAGATTGATCGAGAAGAGGGACACACTGTCATCATCACTGTCCTCCAGAGAGTCGTCACTTATCATACTTATTATACTGCTTTCCCTATCACCCCAAAAGCTTCCCTCATCCACTGATATGCTATCATCCGACATGTTGTCCCTCTGAAGGTTGTTGGACATAGCTGATTATTCTTTCTTTAACACTGTTCCTTTTTTAAGAAAAATCAACTTGGGAGAGGAATATTCAACAATGGGGGAGATAAATGAACCTGTATAAGACATGGCGGTACAATAATAGATGATCCATGAACATCCCTCACTCACCATAAAATAAAATTCCCATGACATACATATATGGCACCCCCTCTCCCACTCCCCTTTCCCCCAACACACTTCCCTCATTCCTCAGTGATCAATGATCACCTTCAATAAGTTCATTCTCATAGAGAAATAATTCCTCTCATACTAACCCTAAGGAGCAATCATCGGGAAATGCATTTGGGGGGTAGAAATTATGAGCAATAGGGTCTAACTATCCCACACTCATTACTTGAAGAATTGTTCTCTCCCTCCCCTCACCCACTCTCCCCCTCCACTCAACTCCCCTCACCGGACACGTGACCACGCCCACCTCCAGAGATAACCTCAGAAAGAGTCATTTTCAAAAATCATCGGGATTCCAAAAAGCTTCTCCCCTGGGAGACCCTTCTCTCGATGCCCGCCTTCCATAGGGAAAGGGTGTGACGAATTTATTGTATCGGGTCCCACTATGTTTTAGTGTATCCCTCCACGACAAAAGATCACCACGAGAAATGCAAAAGCGACAACTATGAGGGCAAAGCGAAAAAGTTCCACATTCCACCATGGGTGAACCACCAGCGCGGCATCACTTTCAATTCCTTTTTGGGGTTTCTTAGAAAAGAAGAAAGGGAGCAGAGAATCAAATCGAGAGAGGAATATTGGTACATGAATAGCCAGCATGGATGATAACACTTTTAGGAAATGAAGATGGGATGGTGGTGGGCACGGGTCAATGTTTTATCTCTCACACCTTATTCTCCTAGCAGAGGACACGCGCCATTATCATTGTTTTTCCCTGGATTACCTTCCCAAAAATAAAATAGAAAGAGAGAATGTATTTCTAACTGTATTCTAATTTTACACCAGCATGTTTGGAAAACAAATTGATCATGGGAATAGAATTGTATGTTCTATAATCCACGTAATTGTTGGGGAGACAATGGAATAGGAGCGAGATACCCCATGGTGGAATAGGGGACCTGGATGAAAGAGGGCGTAGGGTATAACTATCCCCTCCCGTCACTCATGGACACTCCTCCCCTTCAGTTCCTTGTATGCCTTTCTTAAACGAAAGATGAGAAAAGAGGAGAGTGATAACGTAGTGGAGTATCTTTCTCATTGGGGATGCCGAGTGGGAGTTTTCAGTGTGTTCTTTTAGATCAAGAAGAGGACTCCAAGGAACCATGAACATGGAGGGGTTATGTGGGTTCTGCTTGTATCCTCTAGTGTTGCTAGTGGGGTGGAGGTATTTTGTGTGTTGTCGTGCTCGTCCTCTTCGGTGACAGGTGGTGCGTCTTTTAAAGCAGCAGTACGTTGTGCATCTTCGTGTTGTAATTGGTGTTGCTTTTGCGATTTTTGATGCTTTTGCTCATGTTCTTCTTTCTGCCTTTTCTCTTCCTGTTTGTTTTGTTCTTGTTTGTTCTGCTCTATTTTGATGGCTTCTTCCAGCTCCGTCCACCATGGCATGTCGTGACCAGAGTCACTGCTATTATAGTACATAACGCAGACTCCCTTAGCAGAAGTCCCATCGCACGCAGTCCAGTGGGTTGGCTTACCTTCCCCTAGTTGGTACCTTTTTGGGTTATTTACGTCGCCTGCCTTCTCTTCTAGTTTTTCTGTGAAGACTCTCAATGAGTCTTCTAAGTTTCGTGAATTTCCGTCGTAGTGTAAGCACTCTTGGACAACTCCATTCCATGTTGCCTTCATTTGTTTTTCCCCTATTGTATTTTGATGTTTTTTACTCCACCCTTCATTTTTGTTTGCCGAAGTACCTTTACCCTGCCCACAAAGCTTGTTTTCTCCCAGGTTATCATGGTTTTTATTGAATGGCCACCCATCTTCTCCAGGAGTACAAAGACAAAGCAAATCGTGAGTACCGGAGTAGCCTGGCCAACGCAGCTGTCTGTGTTTGTTATATTCAGCATGCCGCTGCCCACATAAGAGGTCGCGGTCTTCATCGCCTTTATATACCGTGGGAAATTTTTTTATATCTCCCGTATCCGTCCCACCATCTTTTCCGAAAATGGTTCTCCCCAATGCTTTCCTAAGAGGGTCGCCCTTTTCCCTTTTCTGCACTTCTCCCCATGCACCAACGGCTGACTTGAGCAAAGAGCAAAGTCGGTCATGCTCTTCTCCATTATGATTCTTCTCATTACCATAAACACCCACCAACACCATAACCAACAAAATCACTGTCACCCAAACCTTAGTCATCCTCATTCCAACAACAACCTACCTCCCTCAACAAAAACGCAGAGAAACGAATATGTAAAAGTGACAAATAAATACACAAACACAAATCTCACACAAAACAGCCATATCAACAACTTATCCACGACTTCACTATAATCCAAATAAAATTTCACACTAACCATGACAAATTGCCCATTTCACGCTTATAATCTTGACCACGAAATTTATTTCCAGACACATATTCATGGAGAATAAGTGTACATCACACATCGAGAGTAGCTGCGTAGCATAGAATCCATGATCACGCATCACCTTTCCATAAACATCCATTCCCATCAGATACAAATATGTCATACAGTCTTTAAACTTTCCCTTCGAATGGCATCCCCTCCTCAAATATTTATTACCCCTCACTCCTCCTCCCTGAAATCGTTAATCCTCGACAGGGGGAACATCCTTTCCAAGAACTCGGCGTACTTCCTTAGATTGATCGAGAAGAGGGATACACTGTCATCATCAGTACTCCGATCACTTATCATACTTATTATACTGCTCTCACCATCATCCCAAAAGCTTCCCTCATCCACTGATATGCTGTCCTCCGACATGCTGTCCCCTGAAATGCTTGCCGGCATGCTTGAATATTTTCTCCTTAAGCCTTTTCCCTATTTTGAGAAAAATGAACTTTTAAAGAATAATCAATGGGGGAGAAATGAACTTTTATAACAGAGAGTGGTTTATCATCAGAGGATCACTGATCAGCCATCACTCATAACAAAATCAAATTCCCACGACATACATATACGGCCCACACTCCCACACTCCCCTTCTCCCCCCACCAACACACTTCCCTCATTCATCGGTGATCAACGATCACCTTCAATAAGTTTGTTCTCATAGAGAAATAATTTTCCTCAAACTAACCCTAAGGAGCAATCATCGGGAAATGCATTTGGGGGGGATGGAAATATGAGCAAAAGGGTCTAACTATCCCACTCTCATTACTTGAAGAACTGTTCTCCTCCACCACTGAACTCCCCTCTCACAACACGTAACCTCGCTCTCCTCCAGAGATAACCTCAGAAAGAGTCATTTCCACCAATCATCGGGATTCCCAAAAAGTATCTCCCCTGTGAGACCCTTTTCTCGATAACCATTATTCCCGGAGAAAGGGTGAAGAATTTTTTTGATCACATCCCACGGTGTTTTAGTGCATTCCTCCCTGAAATAAGATCACCACGAGAAATACAAACGCCATGAGAATCAGACCAAAAGCGAAAAAGTTCCACATTCCACCATGGGTGAACCACCAGCGCGGCATAACTTGTAACTCCTTGTTGGGGTTTCTAGGAAAAAGAAAAGTTTGCAGAAAATAAAATCGAGAGAGGAAGATTGGTACATGAATAGCCAGCATGGATGCTAACCGTTTTAGGAAATGAAGATGGGATGGTGGTGGGCACGGGTGATCGTTTTGTATCCCTCACTTATTCCCCTCCCAGAGGTCACATGACTATTATCATTGTTTATCCCTTGATTACCCTTCCCGAAAATAAAATATAAGGAGAGATTGTATTTCTAACTGTATACTCATTTTATACCAGCATGTGTTTCCAAAAAGAAACTTGCTCTTGAGAATGGAATTTATATGTTTTATAAATATGGCCATGGTCGGGGAGAAATTGGAATCTGAAGGAGATACCCTATGGGGGAATACGGGATTATGAGCGAGAGGGTCCAACAAGCGTAAGGGTCCAAAAAGCGAAAGGGTCTAACAAGCGTAAGGGTCTAACAAGCGTGAGGGTCTTCCTGTCGAGTGGGGGTGGGGGGTTAGGGTTAGGGTTTGAGCATCGGGTGAAATATACATCAGCTGGAAAGCGTGATGGTCTAACTATCCCCCTCCCCTCCCTCACTGTACCACACTCCTCCTCAAATCAACTCCCCTCGCATAACATGTGACCACGCTCTCTTCCATTGATAATTTCAACAAGAGTCATTTTCAAAAATCATCGGGATCCACAAACAACTTCCCTGGGACACCCTTTTGTCGATGGCCGCATTCGTGGGGAAAGGGGTGAAGAATTTTTTGTATCGCGTCCCACGGTTTTTTAGAGAATCGCTCGCCGAAATAAGATCACCACGAGAAATAGAAACGCCATGAGAATCAGACCAAAAGCGAAAAAGTTCCACACTCCACCATGGGTGAACCACCAGCGGGGCATGACTTCCACTTCCTTGTTGGGGTTTCTTAACAAAAAAAATAGTGAGAAGGAAATGAAATCTGGAGAGGAACATTGGTAGATGAATATCCAGCATGGACGCTAACCGTTTTAGGAAATGAAGATGGGATGGTGGTGGGCACGGGTGATCGTTTTATCACCCACTTCTTCTCCCCCAGAGGACACATGAGAATTGCCATCATGATTATCCCCTTGATTTTCATTCCCGAAAATAAAATATAAAGAGAGTGTGTATTTCTAACTGTATTCTAATTTTACACCAGCATGTGTTTCCAAAAAGAAATTGTTCATGAGAAAAAAATATGTCTTATAATCCACGTAATTGTTGGGGAGAAATTGGAAGAGGAACGAGATACCCTACGGTGGGATAGGGGACCTGGATGAACGAAGCTGTTGTCCCGACCAAAACGACACCCTGGTAGGGTTGGTATTGATGTATTTCTGGTGGCCTCCTGCACCGACACCAGATCTCCTCGTCGATGGCTTCCAGGGGCGTTTCATCATTGTCGATGTAGATTTTCCAGGAATCCCAGTGCCACTTCGACCATGTCTCCGTGGGCCCAAAATGTTTTACAAGCGGAGTGGCCGACATTCTAAATTTCCACAAGAGATAGGGAAGGTACTGCCATAAGCTGTCACACACATTCGCTTCGGGTATGCAGTGTCGAGGGTTTCTTACAAAATCACTCAATGTGAAACAAACGAGGTCTATCGTGAGGCCGGCTAACACGGGTCTGAGAAACCAGTAAAGGTTGACTCTATCTGGGGATGTGACGCCATTTAAGAGTACATCGGCGACATCTTTTTCCATGCTCCAGGGAAGTGAGTTCCTTCCATGATCTATTGTGTCTAACTTGGAGATATCCAGAGAAAAGAAGGGATCAGAAATGTTATTTGTACAGTCACAAAGGAGGCAGATAAGAACCATTCACAGGAAAGTATAAAAAGTGTAGGAGGTGTTTGATTTAGAGGAAAATAGATAAGTAAGACAGTTGCAGTGAGGGAGGGAGTTGGGTGCCATCCAAAAGATTACTCGCATTCATGTCGTCCAGGTTGGAGGTCTCGTCGTCGCTCTCGCGATTGTAGGCGAGCCAGGCCTTGCCTTTGAGGAGGAGGAGGGCGGCACGGTTTTTGAGTATTTGTTCTTCGAGTTTTGTGGCATCCTGTAATTTTTCAGAGGCTTCTTTGAATTTGTTGTGCCAGGGGATGTCGTATTTATTATCTTTTAAATTGTGTGTGTAATTGACGCACATTTTTTCGTTCTTCTTCCAACCACCACCACCACCATTATCCCCACTTCCATCACAGTTGGTAAAGTTAACTTTTGTCTTACTATCTTCAGCGCCCCATCCACTTTGCCCGAACATGTGTGTCTTACCCTGATCCTTCTTGGCTCCTCCGTGCCCAATCATCTTCACATACTCGTCCAGCAAGGCGGCAATTTTTGTTGTCTCTTTTTGGTCCTCTAATAAGTCGCGACAAGCCTCCTCGATTTTCTCGAAGGACTCGTTGAGGGCAAGAGCGGGGTTGCTACTTGAAGCATATTTCATCTGGGTCCAGCAGCCGCAGCATTTGCATTCGCCATTGCAAGGAGCAGTGCAGCAGGTACCATCTTTGCAACAATCGCAACCAGTTGTGCAGCAATTATTGTTGCCCTTCTTTGGCGGCACAAGATAACCAGAGCATGGTCCGTCGCTGTCACCGCCCTCCCCCACGCACACACAGAAGAAATCGTTGAGCAGAGTCTTTCCAGCTGGTTTGTCTCCGCTCCCGCAGCTCTCACTCACGTTTTTAAGATGATTAAAGGTACTCTCGGGTTTGCTTCGCAGGTCTGATAATTTTCCATCCTGCTTCGGCACCTCGGTAACATGCTCTCCGTATATCCCCTTCAACACAGACAGTTTGGCCTCATTGATTTTATCATTAACTTTCCCCGAAAGCCCTCGATTCTCTTCGATTTTCTTCCCCCCCTCTTCAATCAACTTTCCTATTTCTCGGTGAGCATCTCGTCGATTCTTCGGTTGCGTAGGCGGCGGATGCGCTTCGAAAAAATCCTTGGTACTCCACAGCATTTTTCGAAATTCATTCATGTTGTCCGTGGTGGCATTGTAGAGCAGAACCATCTCCTTTACAATTCCTCTATCGACCTGTTCGTCATACATGTAGTACTTCGTCTCCGTCATCATGCGGTCGGCCTCCTCCAGGATGCGGCAAAACAACTTGAATTCTTTTTCGCTGGGACGTGCGGACACCATAGCCACGCACAGAACCAGAACCACCAACGCAAATTTAATTAGCATTTTCCCTTCCTACACGCAAATTTAAAAATGAAAAAAACTTCGACGACACCATGCTTCCACCGTGGTCCGTCTCACGAGCAAGCCACGCAAGATAACTTTGCACATGGAGTTTCAAAAATCAAAAAGGAAACAACCCATCCACACCGCGACTCTCCTTTCCATATGGAGTCACAATCACTTTCCTCTTCCAAAACACCACGCCCACCTTCTCTCTTGAAAAAGAAATAAAATGAAAGGGGTCGGTTCGACGGGCCTTCCAAGCACCCAAGAGTGAGTGAACCTTAAGGTGTACCCCATGATCTAAGGAATCCGTGAGGTGGGGGGACACAGGCATAAGAAACCCGTACAAGTTCATCTCTTTCGCCGGCAGAACACCTTCCAACAGCACGTTGATGACATTGTTTTCCATGCTCCAGGGAATGGTCCTCCATGGGCCCTGCCTTCGGATGACGGTGACGAGGCCCGACTCCCAGACATCCTCGTGGCCCTTGGGATTTAGGGAGAGTGTTTCTAGTATTAGGGTTAGGGAAAATGGTTATGAAGAAGACCACTTTACATCGTGGAGTAACCATGGATACTGATAGTATGCTACCATCATTCCTCCTCTCACAGAATCACAAAAGCCAGCAATCAACTCTATTCCATTCCCTTTTCTCATATCTTTTATACTAGGTGGTCTTCTTTTCATTTGGATAACACCCTCTGGGAATGTTGGTGGAGGGCGGACTGAAAAGTTGCGTTGCCCAGTACGCTGCGCGCCATGGGTCCAATGTCCACCGTTCCGCCTCGGCAGAACCAGTCCTCTAGAGACACAATGTTGGCCGCGTGCAGTTTGGCGAGATCCCGTTCGAGGTGCTTCTGCATGCGGGCACGTCGGATTTTCAACCACAAATCCACATGTTTCCGTGTTTTTGCGTTGGGTACAAACTTCTCCGGATTTTCCAAAAACTGCCGCATGGTCAGGGGAAAATGGGCGGGAAGATGGTACGTCTCCTTGTAATAGATGCTAAAAAAGTCTCGGGCTTGGATCGCGCCCCAGTCCTCCCGGGCCTTCTCCAGGATAGCCTCCACAGCACTCCCCGTTGTCACGAGGGGTGTTATCGGATTGTTTTCTTGAGTGTTTTCCATGGACAATCCTTATTCAGCTTTTGTAGCTAGATGGATGGGAACGTGCGGGGAAAGGAAGATTTTTTGGAGCGTAGTATGACTTATGGAAAGGATTGTTGGGTTTTGTGGGAAGGTTTCTTAGAAAAAGGAGACAGCACCGAGGAACCACAGTGGCTTTGTTATTAGGGTGCTGCTCCGAAGGTACTCGAAACGGGGGTGAGAGCTGTTTCCAGTTGCTTGTGTGTTGAGCATGCCTACCCTGCTGTTAGTGCTGCTGGTTGCATGGGTATGGGTGCCGTTACCGTCTGGTGCTGCGGTGTTCTCTGTGTTTGTGTGGTCTCCTGTTTCCATGTCCTCCTCCCCTTCCATCTCTTCTGAAAGCTCCTCCACAGGGCCATCCTCTGGGATCTCACCTGTACCTCTAGCAGGTTGGTTTGCTGGGCGCGATATCAGTAGATCATCCGGTTTCTTCCCATAGAGTGTTTCCTTGAGCCTTTTCCACCAGGGTTTCTTTTTATCACCACAAGAACGGTACCGTACGTGTATGTGCCGCTCATCACTGCCGTCAGCTTCGTTGTGCTCCTCGAATCCTCCAAGTTTATGATGACCCCCCACAACCTTGAGTGTCGATGTGAAGTTCTGCAAGGCAACGTTCAACCTGACTATCTTCTCTGACAAATTGTGGCTCCCCTGTACTGTCTTGCTCTTCCAGCTGTTGAAGCACCCCCACACAACCGTTTTCCACGACTTATCTAGGTCCTTCTTTTGTTTTCTGTTGTAGTACGTATCGACATACCACCCTCCCTTTTCGTTCTGAATCATCTCGGCTCTCTTTTTGTGGCAAAGCTTGAAGCCGTTTTCCGAGTAATACCACCCGAAGATCCATGTGGCGCCGTAGAAGGGATCACCGTACTGTCCCGCTGTGCACAGGCACAGGAGGTCATGC
The DNA here is from genome assembly GCA_002287245.1 of Trypanosoma congolense. Taxonomy (NCBI): domain Eukaryota; phylum Euglenozoa; class Kinetoplastea; order Trypanosomatida; family Trypanosomatidae; genus Trypanosoma; species Trypanosoma congolense. The sequence goes on along the minus strand of NHOR01000344.1, from coordinate 271,740 downwards.
GTGATGGAGCTTCCAGGAAAGTAGAACTTGTCATCATTGTGACACCCGCCACAGCGCCTGCCCCGATGCCATAGAGCAGGTTTATGGTAGTCGTGGTGTAAGGTGTCTTTGATACTGGCCAATTCCCGTTTCCAATAAGTTCCAAAGATGGCTTGGACCAAAGCGTCTTGAAACTCCTTATCCGGCACCTTCTCCGATGTTCTCGATGCATTCCACAAGTCTAAAGACGCCTGGAACACCCCGCAGAGGGCATCATACTCTGCTCCATTAAAATCATATCCTGATTTGTAATCCTCAACACTTCCCCCCCTAACCCCCCTCATTACCATGGCAGTCACCATAAGCATGGCCAACATCCCCTTCCATATCGTCATTGGCTCCCTCATTGCTATCCTTATTCAAAAGATTGACAGAAAGGCAATATACCATCCCATTAAGCAACAACACACCACCATGCAGAAAAAACTCTCACGTAATCAACCACATCTCCCACCCAATTATGCCTCAACCATACTTCCAAGAAAAACCCAATCCACACCATTTCCCAAGACGAACTCCAGTATATTTCGCTCAAAATTCCTCCATCCAAATTGTTTTCAAAACTTCTCGGGTAAGACGCGTACATCACTGAGAGAGAGTGCTTCCCTAATTGAGAGTCCATGACCAACCACCGCTCAATAACAAAACCAATATTCCATGGACAACTGTTGTGGCATAATGTGTCCAAACTTTCCCCCTAAGTGGCACTCCACAACAAACCTTTGCTGTCCCTCACTCCTCCTCCTCCACGAAATCGTTAATCCTCCACAGTGGAAACAGCCTTTCCAAGATATCCGCGTACTTCCGGAGATTGATCGAGAAGAGGGATACACTGTCATCAGTACTGTCCTCCACAGGCTCGTCACTTATGATACTGCTCTCCCCATCATCCCAAAAGCTTCCCTCATCCACTGATATGCTATCATCCGACATGTTGTCACTCTGAATGTTGTTCGACATGGTGGAGTATTCTCTGCTTAAGCCTGATACCTTTTTTAAGAGAAATGAACTGTTGAGGAGTATTCAACAATAAGTGAAGAGTGATACGTTTCTAATGGAGAGGGTGGTACAATAATAGAGGATCACTGACCAGCCATCACCCATAACAAAATAGAATTCCCATAACATACATATATGGCCCACCCTCCAATTCCCCTTCTCCACCACCAACACACACTTTCCCTCATTCATCGGCGACCAATGATCACCTTCAATAAATTCATTCCCATAGAGAAACAATTTCTTTCAAACTAACCCTAAGGAGCAATCATCGGGAAATGCATTTGGGGGGGAAGGAAATATGAGCGATAGGGGCTAACTACCCCACTCTCATTACTTGAAGAATTGTTCTCCCCCTCCACTCAACTCCTCTCGGTAGACACGTGACCACGCTCCCCTCCAGAGATAACCTCAAAAAGAGTCATTTCAACCAATCATCGAGATTCTCAAAAACACTCCCTCAGATACCCTTTTCTCGATGTCCGCCTTCCTAGAAAGGGTGTGAAGAATGTTTTGTATCACGTACCCCGGTGTTTTAGTGCATCCCTCCACGAAATAAGATCACCACGAGAAATGCAAAAGAGACAACTATGAGGGCAAAGTGACAAAGTTCCACATTCCTCCATGGGTGAACCACCAGCGGGGCATAACTTGTAACTCCTTGTTGGGGTTTCTAGGAAGAAAAAAGAAAAGTGAGAAGAAATGAAATCGAGAAACAAAGATTGGTAGATGAATAGCCAGCATGGATGCTAACTGTTTTAGGAAATGAAGATGGGATGCTGGTGTGTATCTTGGTACTCGTTTTATCTCACCCACTTATTCTCCTCTCAGAGGACACATGACCATTATCATTGTTTTTTCCATTGATAACCCCTCGCAAAAATAAAATATAAAGAGAGATTGTATTTCTAACTGTAGACGAATTTTACACCAGCATGTGTTTCCGAAAAAAATTGCTCTTGAGAATGGAATTTACATGTTTTATAACCCAGGTCAGGATCTGGGGGAAACTGGGATAGGAACGAGATACCCCATGGTGGAATACGGGATCTGGATGATAGAGGGACCAACAAGCGTAAGGGTCCAACAAGCGTAAGGGTCCAACAAGCGTAAGGGTCCAACAAGCGAAAGGGTCCAACAAGCGAAAGGGTCCAACAAGCGAAAGGGTCCAACAAGCGTAAGGGTCTTCCTGTCGAGTGGGGGTGGGGTTAGGGTTAGGGTTGAAGCATCTGGTAAAATATACATCAGCTGAAAAGCGATAGGGTCTAACTATCCCCCACTCATTCCTTGAAGACCTGTTCTCTCCCTTCCCTAAACTCCCCTCGCATAACACGTGACCACGCTCCCCTCCATTGATAATCTCAACAAGAGTCATTTTCACACATCATCAAAATTCACAAAAAAAACTCCCCTCGGAGATTTTTTTCTTGATGGCCGCCTTCCTAGAGAAAGGGGGTGAAGAATTTTTTGAATCGCGCCCCACGGTGTCCTAGTTAATCCCTCCCCGAAATAAGATCACCACGAGAAATGCAAAAGCGAAAACTATGAGGGCAAAGCGAAAAAGTTCCACATTCCACCATGAGTGAACCACCAGCGGGGCATCACTTCCAATTCCTTGTTGGGGTTTCTTAACAAAAAAGAAATAATGTGAGAAGAAAATAAAATCGAGAGAGGAATATTGGCAGATGAATAGTCAGGATGAATGCTAACCGTTTTACGAAATGAATATGGGATGGTGGTGGGTGCGGGTGATCGTTTTATCTCCCCTACCAAAGGACACGCGCCATTATCATTGTTTATCTCCTTGCTTACCCTTCCCGAAAATAAAATATAAAGAGAGAATGTATTTCTAACTGTAGACTCATTTTACACCAACATGTTTTCAAAACAAGTGGATCATGGAAATAATTTGTCTGTTTTATAACCCACGTAATGGTTGGGGGGAAATTGGAATAGGAACGAGGTACGCCATGGTGGAATACGGGACCTGGATGAAAGAGGGCGTCGGGTCTACCTTTCCCCCTCCACTCCCATGATTTTGAGAACTCTTCTCACCCTCTCCCCCACTCTCTCCCCTACAGTTTCTTATCTACCTTCCTTAAACAAAAGATTGGAAAAGAGAAGAGTGATAAGTAGCGGGGCATCGTTTTCATTGGGGATATATGATGGCAGTTTTCAGTGAGTGTTTTTAGATCAATAGGAAGGCACTGAGAAGCCACATGGTATGTGCTGTGTTTGTGTCGCTCGCCTCCTCTATTGTTGCTATTGGATTAGGGATATTTTCGTTGTTGTCTTGTTCGGCCTCTTGTAAGTCCTGTGGTGGGGATTGTAATGCAGCGGTTCTGGGTGCATGTTGTGGCAGTGAGTTTTCTTTTTTTTGTGTGTGGTGCTGATTTTTAGCCTCTTCTTTCTTGAGTTCTTCATCTTCGCGTTTCTTTAGTTCTTTTTGTGCTTCCTCGTTGTTTACGGCGTCTTCCAAGTCCACCCACCAGGGCATGGTGTACTTGGATCCCGTGGTGTTGTAGTACATAACGCAGATCCTCTCGTTTCCGCTGCACGGGTAATCGTCACTTTGACCCTCACCTAACTGGTACCTATTTCCGTATTTTTGTTCCGTCTTGTTTTCAATTTTTGATTTAAATCTCTGCAGTGCGTCTTTCAGATTCCCTGTCTGAGCATTTCCATCCTGCAAGCATGGTGTTACTACTTTGTTCCACGTAGCATCTATTTGATCTTTTCCCTTTTCTTCTCCAGTTGTACCCCACCCTTCATTCGTGTGTGCCAAAGTTGCTTTATCTTGTCCGCACAGCTTGTCTTTGCCAGTGTTAATACCATCATTTCTACTGAAAGGCCACCCGCCCTTTCCCACCGTGCACAGGCAAACCAGGTCATGAGGAGCCGAGTGACCCGGCCGACGCGGTGCTTTCTTCGCGACTAACTCGTCTCCTGAAAGCCGTCCCCCACACCAGTGATAGCGAGATGAAAGGCCACCCTTCACCTCCTCGTCAGCGATGTGCCATCTGTCTTTCAAACTTTCTACAGTACCTTCACCACTTTCGCTTCCAAAAAGCGTCTTTCTCAACGCTCTCTTCAGAGGGTCTTCTGGATTCCTAGCATTAACCTCTCCCAATTTTCTGACGGATACTTTTAGCAAATCACACAGTACGTTGCTTTCCTCTCGATTATGATCTTTCCCATCACTATTGGCCACCACCCACATAGCCATCATCATCACCATCACCGAAATCATCAAAAACTTTATCATTCTCTACTATATCCGCGAATATACACAACACGACATGAAAAAAGATCAAGAAATATTTGTCACTCATACAAACCCATCACACCTCCATGGAACAATACAACTCACCAACCACAAATCACACCTATCTCATTTATCCCATACCACAAAATCGCTGAAAACAAATCCAGAAAAAAAACAAATTCTATTTTATTGTGTTCCTCATTTTTAACAAACAAATTGTTCCCGTAGAAGAGAAATTGAGGAGAGATCTGTCAATCCAATTGCAAGAGTGACTCAATAACAGTGAGTCCATTAACAACCATCACTCAATAATGAAAGCCACATTCCATGGACAACTGCTATCACATACTGTCTTAAAACTCTCCCGTCAAATACCATTCCCCCTCCAATATCTGCTTCCCCTCACTCCGCCTCCCTGAAATCGTTAATCCTCGACAGTGGAAACAGCCTTTCCAAGATATCCGCGTACTTCCGAAGATTGATCGAAAATAGTGATACACTGTCATCGTCAGTGCTCCGATCACTTATCATACTTATTATACTGCTCTCACCATCATCCCAAAAGCTTCCCTCATCCACTGATATGCTGTCCTCCGACATGTTGTCCCTCTGAATGTTTTTGGACATGGTTGAATATTGCCTCCTTAATCTGTTCCTTTTTTGAGAAAAATGAATTCTTGAGGAATATTAATGGGGGAGACAAATGAACTATTATAAGAGAGAATTGTTTATTGTCACAGGATTCCTGAACAATCCTCACTCATTCCAAAACAGTCTTCCCATGACATACATATGTGGCACACCCTCTCCCACTCCCCTTCCCCCCCCAACACACTTTCCCTCATTCCTCAGTGATCAATGATCACCTTCGATAAGTTTGTTCTCATCGAGAAACAATTTCTCTCAAACTAACCCTAAGGGACAATCATCGGGAAATGCGTTTTGGGGGATGGGATAATAACCGTGAGGGGCTAACAACCTTAAGGGTCTAACTATCCCCCACTCATTACTTGAAGAACTGTTCTCCCCCTCCACTCAACTCCTCTCACACAACACATAACCACGCTCTCCTCCAGAGATAACCTCAGAAAGAGTCATTTTCACCAATCATCGGGATTCCAAAAAAACAACTCCCTGTGAGACCCTTTTCTCGATGGTCAGCCTTCCTAGAGAAAGGGGTGAACAATTTTCTAATCTTGTACCACAGTGTTTTAATGCAGCCCTCCCCGAAATAAGATCACCACGAGAAATGCAAAAGCGACAACTATGAGGGCAAAGCGAAAAAGTTCCAGATTCCACCATTACTGTACCACCATCGGGGCATCACTTCCAATTCCTTGTTGGGGTTTTAGAAGAAAAAGTGAGAAGAAAATAAAATCGAGAGAGGAAGATTGGTAGATGAATAGCCAGTATGGATGCTAACTCTTTTAGGAAATGAAGAAGGGTTGTTGGTGGGTACGGGTGATCGTTTCATCTTCCCACTGACTCTCCTCCATAAATGAACTACCATCGACAAACAAGTTCCCCTAACCATCCCAGAAAATAAAATATAAAGAGGAATGTATTTCTAACTGTATACTGATTTTACACCAGCATGTGTTTCCGAAAAAAATTGATCATGAAATAAATTTACATGTTTTATAAATATGGCCATGGTCGGGGAGAAATTGGAATCTGAAGGAGATACCCCATGGTGGAATACGGGATTATGAGCGAAAGGGTCTAACAAGCGTAAGGGTCCAACAAGCGTAAGGGTCTAACAAGCGTAAGGGTCTAACAAGCGTGAGGGTCTTCCTGTCGAGTGGGGGTGGGGGGTTAGGGTTAGGGTTTGAGCATCGGGTGAAATATACATCAGCTGAAAATCGAGAGGGACTAACTATCCCCCACTCATTACTTGAAGAACTGTTCTCCCCCCCACTAAACTCCCCTCGCATAACACGTAACCACCCTCTCCTCCAGAGATAATATCAGAAAGGGTCATTTCCACCAATCATCGGGATCCACAAGCACCAACTTCCCTGTGATACCCTTTTCTCCATGGCCCGCCTTCCCAGAGAAAGGTGGTGACGAATTTTTTGTATCGGGTCCCACGGTATTAGTGCATCCCTCCCCGAAATAAGATCACCACGAGAAATACAAAAGCGACAACTATGAGGGCAAAGCGAAAAAGTTCCACATTCCACCATGAGTGGACCACCAGCGGGGCATCACTTCCACTTGCTTGTTGGGGTTTTTAGAAAAAAGAAAAAAAAAGTGAGAAGGAAATGAAATCTGGAGAGGAATATTGGTAGATGAATAGTCAGCATGGATGCTAACAATTATATGAAATGAAGATGGGATGATGGTGTGTACCTTAGTACTCGTGTGTTCAGTCACTCATTCTTTTGTAATAAACTATTGTTGACAGACACATGACAATTTCATCATCTTTTCCTTCTAACCCTTCTCAAAGAAAAAATAGGAGAGTAATTCCTTCCCATTAAATTATCATCACACACAAAACACAACATAAAAAGTAAAACAAATTAACAGAAGCAGTATTTCTATAAGGAGGTACCAGGCTCCTGGACGTGAGGCGTGGGAAGGGGCCCGGGGTATCCAATCGGGTACGGTGCTTCCAGGAACCCACGGCTTTGTGGTGGCATTTTACAGACTGCCCATACCATCCCCTCCATCATATCAGGGTCCGTCTCATCCAACTTGAGAAACTCCCGCCACACCTCCCATTCCCGTGGCCCCCATCCTTCCGGCAGCCCCGCATAATAGGTCAACTTCAAGGCCAGCACTCTAAATTGCCATAACAAGCGGGGGAACTCTTGCCATACTTTTTCCCGTCCCTCGGGGTTTCCCACGCATCGCCACGGGTTCCGGGCGAAATCGATCAAACTGTACCGAGAAGTGTACCGAGGCATCCATGGATAGGCGGGCTGCAGAAAGGGGTACAGGCTGATTTTCTTTGGGTCTCCAAGGTTTTTTAACAGTACCTCCACCACATCTTTTTCCATGCTCCATGGGGTGTTATCTTTTTTGGCCATGCCTTCAGGGGAGGGTTTGCCAGACATCGTGACTTCTTCTGGTTGAGGGAAATGGGAATGGGTCAGGGGGATTGTTGTGGGAAGGATACTCAAAATAGTAGAAAAAGGGGGATGTATGATGATGATATTACTAAGGCTATTCACAAATCACCAAAGCTCACAAGAAAACCTTATACCATTCCTTTCCTTATATCTATTGGTTGCCTTTCTTCTTGAGGATACCCCTGGGTGGACTTTCTTGGAACGCTTGGACAAAGGCGTTGGCTAAGATAGTGCGCGTTATCGGCTGGAGGTCCACGGCTTCCCTGTAGCTCGACCAGTCTTTCAGCAAAACCACCTTGGCCTCGTACAGCTTGTAGAGGTCGCGTTGGAGGTGCTTCTGCATGAACGCGCGCTTGAGGTTCAGGCCCAGTTGGATATACTCCCGTTTGGCTGGATCGTGGATAAACTTCTCTGGATTTTCCAGAAATTGTTCCATGGTCACGGACGGGTGGAGGTGCATGCCGTAAGGGTTGCCGTAGTAAATATTGAAAAACTTCCACGCATTCATTGCACCCCAGTCGTCCCGGGCCCTCTCCAGGATAGACTCCACCGTACTCTCCATGGTCCACCTCTCTACCTTAGACGCATGATCCTCCTGGATTTCTTGGGCTTCCTTGGATTCCTTGCTCATTGTTTTTCAGCTTTTCAAACTGGATGGAAGGGAGATGGCGTGGAAGAGTAATTTAGGGCAGATGAGAGTCCTTCTTGTGGTGAGGTATGGTTGTTGCTTTGGTTTAAGTTGGCTTAGATCAATAGGACAGCCATGAGGGCGGTGATGATAATTTGTTGGGATGACGGTCTGGCACTGCCGCTCCGGAGTTTCAGTAATTTGGGAAGATATTTCTGCTCATATCGTTCGCGCCACGTGGTGTTACGGTGTTGCGTGGAGTTCTGGGACTGCACCTGTGTGGCGTTACTGTTTTGAAGTCCAGTGGCGCGTTTGTCGTAAGTGTCGGTGTCTTCGCTTTGGCTTTCGCTTTCATCAAAGAGGTCGTCCTCACTGGGGTGCTCAATGGTGTCTGATGGTTGTGTTTGGGTTGAACGTTGAACAAGGAGTTGTTCCACTGTCTTCCCATCGAGTGCGTCCTTGAGTTTCTTCCACCAGGGTTTGTTTCTGCCATTGCAATCATCGTACCGCACGTGGATGTGCCGCTCATCACTGCCGTCGGCTTCGGTGTGTTCATCAAATCCCCCAAGTTTATGATGACCCCCCACAACCTTTAGTGTCGATGTGAAGTTCTGCAAGGCAACGTTCAACCTGACTACCTTGTCGGTCAAATTATGGCTACCCTGTTGAGTTTTGCTGTTCCACTCATTAAAGCATCCCCACACAATAGTCTTCCATGATTTATCTAGGTCCTTGGCTTGTCGCTTTTTATAATACGTGTCTACATGCCACCCGCCATATTGGTTCTCAATCATATCTTTTCTTTCACTCCCACAGAGTTTAAAGCCGTTTTCTGAGGCAATCCATCCGAACCAGCCGTAGAAGGGATCACCGTACTGTCCCGCTGTGCACAGGCACATGAGGTCGTGGGTGATGGAGCTTCCGGGGAAGTAGAACTTGTCTGTATGTTTGCACCCCCCACAACGCTCACCCCGGTGCCGTAGTTTAGCCGACTTGTAATTGTTTGGCAACGTGCTCGTAATACCATTGAGGAGCTTATTACCAGTATTCCAAAAAAGGGCTTGGACCAAAGCGTCTTGAAACTCCTTATTCGGCACCTTCTCCGATGTTCTCGATGCATTCCACAAGTCTAAAGACGCCTGGAACACCCCGCAGAGGGCATCATACTCTGCTCCATTGAAATTATATCCTGATTTGTAATCCTCAACACTTCCCCCCCTAACCCCCCTCATTACCATGGCAGTCACCATAAGCATGGCCAACATCCCCTTCCATATCGTCATTGGCTCCCTCATTGCTATCCTTATTCAAAAGATTGACAGAAAGGCAATATACCATCCCATCAAGCAACAACACACCACCATGCAGAAAAAACTCTCACGTAATCAATCACCTCTCACATCCAATTATGCCTCAACCATACTTCCAAGAAAAACACAATCCACACCATTTCCCAAGACGAACTCCAGTATATTTCGCTCAAAATTCCTCCATCCAAATTGTTTTCAAAACTTCTCGGTTAAGACGCGTACATCACTGAGAGAGAGTGCTTCCCTAATAGAGAGTCCATGATCACCCAGCACTCAATCACGAAAACCATATTCCATGGACAACTGTTATGCCATACTCCCTGCATCACTTCCATTCCAATGCCATCCCCCAACCAATCTTTATTGCCCCTCACTCCTCCTCCTCCCTGAAATCGTTAATCCTCGACAGTGGGAACAGCCTTTCCAAGATATCCGCGTACTTCCGAAGGTTGATCGAGAAGAGGGACACACTGTCATCATCAGTATCCTCCACAGGCTCGTCACTTATCATACTTATGATACTGCTCTCTCCATCCCCCCAAAAGCTCTCCTCCTCGGCTGACCAGCTGTCATCCGACATGTTGTCCTTCTGAAGGTTGTTCGACATGGTGAATATTTTCTCTTTAACCCTGTTCGCTGTTTTTATGAAAATGAACTATTGAGGAATATTCAATGGGGGAGACAAATGAACTATTATAAGAGAGAATTGCTTATTGTCACAGGATTCCTGATCAGCAACCACTCATTCCAAAACAGTCTTCCCATGACAAACATATATGGCCCACCCTCTCCCACTCCCCTTCCCCCCCAAAACATTTTCCCTCATTCACCAGTGATCAACGATCACCTTCGATAAGTTTGTTCTCATAGAGAAACAATTTCTCTCAAACTAACCCTAAGGGACAATCATCGGGAAATGCATTTGGGGGGATGGAAATATGAGCGATAGGGATTAACAAGCGATAGGGGCTATCTATCCCCACTCATTACTTGAAGAATTGTTCTCCCCCTCCCCTCACCCACTCTCCCCCTCCACTCAACTCCTCTCGCATAACACGTGACCACGCTCTCCTCCCGAGATAATCTCAGAAATATTAATTTTCACCAATCATCGGGATTCAAAAAAAATCTTCCCTGGGAGACCCTTCTCGATGGCCGCATTCCATAGGGAAGTGGGTGCAGAATTTTTTGAATCGCGTCCCACAGTGTTTTAGTGCAGCCCTCCCCGAAATAAGATCACCATGAGGAATACAAACGCCATGAGAATCAGACCAAAAGCGAAGAAGTTCCACATTCCACCATGGGTGAACCACCAGCGCGGCATCACTTCTACTTCCTTGTGGGGGTTTTTAGAGAGAAAGAAAAAAAAGTGAGAAGAAAATGAAATCGAGAAACAAATATTGGTAGATGAATAGCCAGCATGGATGCTAACAATTATAGGAAATGAAGAGGGGATGGTGGTGGGCACGGGTGATCGTTTTGTATCCCTCACTTATTCCCCTCCCAGAGGTCACATGACTATTATCATTGTTTATCTCTTTGATAACCCTCCCCGAAAATAAAATATAAAGAGAGAATGTATTTCTAGCTCTCTACTCATTTTACACCAGCACGTTTGTTTGAAAAAAAAACTGGACCATGGAAATAATTTGTATGTTTTATTACCCAGGCCATGGTCGGGGGGAAATTGGAATCTGAACGAGATACTCCATGGTGGAATACGGGACCTGGATAAAAGTCGGTGTCGTGTTAACCAAAACGACACCCTGGTAGGGTTGATACTGAGGTATTTCTGGAGGCTTCCGACACCGACACCAGATCTCCTCGTAGATGGCTTCCAGGGGTGTTTCATCCATATCATAGTAAATTTTCCACGAGTCCCAGTGCCACTTCGTCCATGTCTGAATGGGCCCAAAATGTTTTACAAGCGGAGTGGCAGACATTCTAAATTTCCACAACAGATACGGAAGGTATTGCCATAAACTGTCACACACATTCGCTTCAGGTATGCAGTGTCGAGGGTTTCTTACAAAATCACCCAAAGTGAAACAAACGACGTCTATCGTGAGGCCGGCTAACACGGGTCTTAGAAACCAGTACAAATTAATCAGGTTGGGGGATGTGACACCTTCCAACAATACTTCCACGACATCTCGCTCCATGCTCCAGGGTCTTTGTCTGGGTGTATTGAATATATGAGTTTGCATGGCCAATCTGTATTACCGCTTACTGGAAAGGAAGAGGGGAATGAGTGATGATAAGGAAGACAATGTGGGGGCGAGTATCATTTTTTGTAAGAGGTGTTTCGCTTTTGAGGAAACTTTTATTAGATGAAGAAAGAGGCACCGAGAAGCCATGAACATGGAAGATTTTCCGGTGCCTTGCTCCGGAGGTACTCAAAACGGTATATATTGGAGACATTGGAGTCCGGGTTGTTTGTTTCGTTGGGTAGGCTAGATGTGAATGGCGAGGTTGAGGGCGTGTGAGTATTTTCTGTGTACATCTTTTGTTTATCTGTCTCGAGGGCTTGTTCCAACTCCGTCCACCAGGGCAAGCGGTGCGTGTTATTGCAGTAAAAGACGCAGATGCTTCCGTCCGGCTGCCCATCGCAAGCTCCATTATCGCGAAAAGTACCTTCACCAAGGGTGTGGGATGCGGGATGCCCTGGAACTGGACCGCCAAGATTATCTTTGAATTTTTGGAGTGTACTCTTCAAATCTTCCGCGCCTTTATCGCCTTTTAGGCATGGCACGGCTACATTGAGCCACGTTGTCGTCATTTCTGCCAATCCACCTTCATACCCGTTGTCTGCCCACCCTTCACTATCCACAAAAGTTACAGCATCTTGTCCGCAGAGCTTTACTGTAACAGGGGCTGTGCCATTTAATGGCCAACCGTGTTCTCCTGGTGCGCAGAGGCAAATTAAGTCGTGGGGGGCGGAGTGTCCAGGCCAACGAGCCTGATGAGGCACGTGTTCAGCAGTAAGCGGAGGTCCGCACATGAAACCGCGTGAAGAACCGCTTCCCTCTACGACTTGGTAATCCTTTGGTAACCCTTCTCTTAATTCTACAAGATCCGGTCCACCATTTTCCCCAAAAATTGTCTTCTCCAATGCATTATAGAGTGGGTCCTCCTTGCTCCGATTCTTCACCTCCTCCCACTTCTTCACAGCACTTCCGAGCACACCGCAGAGTGCTTGGTACGCGTCCCCATTATGATCCGTTGCACGACTCTGCGTACTCACACGGATAACGACCCCCAGAGCCACCAGAAGATTTATCATCATCATCACTCGACTACCCCCAAAGAAACGAAAAACGATTGGGAAAAGAGAAGCTTCCTTAAGTGGATGGAGTTAAGGGAAGTCCTTCTGTGAGGGAAGATATTAGATTCTAGAGCATTAAGACCAAGAGACCATAAAAATGGCAGGGTTAGAGGGGTGCCGTCTTCTTCTTTAAAGAGGTGCGAAACCGCATGGTTGCTGCTCTTGCTACGCCGACGTGTGCTGGAGGGGCCGTGGTGGGTACCGTTGTGAGAGTCCCCATTCGGGCCCAGTTCTTCCTCCTCGTCTTCGTCGTCGTAGGCGCTGTTGAGGAGGGGAGAGGTGCTGGCCGTCTGGTGAGTGGAAATGAGGTCGAAGTTCGCGGTGGGTAGAGCGTCTTGTAAGGCTTCCAACCAGTGCGGCTGCTTCAAAGTCCCTTTTTTACCGCACAAGTTGTAGCTTACACAGATGCCACCTCCGCTCAAGTCCCCGCCACAATAATAATGGCTGCGCTCCCAGGCTGCGCTTTTATGTTCTTCAACTGTCAGTTTTTCCCCCAAAGTCTTTCGTGCCTCATCGACAGTAAGATTAAGTCCCTTTTTCAAGCACGTCTTGACTACACTTTCCCACGTTGCCTCTACATGTCGTCTAGCACCTTCGCCGGTGCTGCTCGTGCTCCAGCCCTTTCCCTGACCAGTGTGACACCCATTTATTTGCCCGTGATCACATCCTAATTCCGTTCCACTTCTCCCACAAAGCTCGGTTACTGAGCCATATGAGTTGAAAGGGTGGCCATTTTCCCCAACCGTACAGAGGCAAAGCAGGTCGTGTGGGATGGATTTACCTGGATATATTTCGCTGTGGTACCTGCATTCCCCACACCAGCTTTTGCGGCATTCAGGGTTGTGGTGTGTGCTGGGAAGCTCAGCCAGTAGAGTACTGATATCCCCTCCTCCATTCTCCTTTCCGAATAGGGCCCGCCTCAAAGCCTTTTGCAAGGTCGGTCCGCCTCTACCACTCTGAAAAATTGTTACAGCTGCTGAAAGCACGCTGCACAAGGCCACATGTTCCTCCCCATTATGATTTTTTTCATCGGCACTCGCACACACACACACAGCCACCATCATCACCATCAAATATTTCATCATCCTTTCCTTTTTCTAATTCACTATCAAAACAGAAACTCAATCTTCGAAAATGTATAGACATTTCTCCTCCAACATCAACCAAGAGAGCAACATAGACAAAACACCACTCAGCAACCAAAGATCCACCTCTGCCATCCCATATCATCCACCCATGACACATTGGTCACTTCCCTCATTTCCAGGTGATCAGTGAACCACTCCCCTCCTCCACTAAACTCCTCCCGCACAACACAAAACCACGCTCTCTCCCAATAGATAATCTCAGAAAGAGGAATCTTCACAAAACCCGAGATAACCTCAGAAAGAGTAATCTTCACAAAACCCGAGATAACCTCAGAAAGAGCCATTTTGACATAACCCGAGATAACCTCAGAAAGAGTAATCTTCACAAAACCCGAGATAATCTCAGAAAGAGTAATCTTCACAAATCATCGGGATAACCTCAGAAAGAGTAATCTCCACAAAACCCGGGATAACCTCAGAAAGAGTCATTTTCACACAACCTGGGATAACCTCAGGAAGAGTCATTTTCACAAAACCCGAGATAACCTCAGAAAGCGTCATTTTCCCAAAACCCGAGATAACCCCAGAAAGAGTAATCTTAACAAAACCCGAGATAACCTCAGAAAGAGTCATTTTCACACAACCCGAGATAACCTCAGAAAGCGTCATTTTCCCAAAACCCGAGATAACCTCATAAACAGTAATCTTAACAAAACCCGAGATAACCTCCGAAAGAGTCATCTTCACAAAACCCGAGATAACCTCAGAAAGCGTCATTTTCCCAAAGCCCGAGATAACCTCAGAAAGAGGAATCTTCACAAAACCCGAGATAACCTCAGAAAGAGGAATCTCCGTAAAACCCGAGATAACCTCAGAAAGAGTAATCTCCACAAAACCCGAGATAACTTCAGAAAGAGTAATCTTCACAAAACCCGAGATAATCTCAGAAAGAGTAATCTTCACAAATCATCGGGATAACCTCAGAAAGAGTAATCTCCACAAAACCCGGGATAACCTCAGAAAGAGTCATTTTCACACAACCTGGGATAACCTCAGGAAGAGTCATTTTCACAAAACCCGAGATAACCTCAGAAAGCGTCATTTTCCCAAAACCCGAGATAACCCCAGAAAGAGTAATCTTAACAAAACCCGAGAAAACCTCAGAAAGAGTCATTTTCACACAACCCGAGATAACCTCAGAAAGCGTCATTTTCCCAAAACCCGGGATAACCTCAGAAAGAGTAATCTCCGTAAAACCCGAGATAACCTCAGAAAGCGTCATTTTAACAAAACCCGAGATAACCTCAGAAAGAGTAATCTTCACAAAACCCGAGATACTCTCAGAAAGAGTAATCTTCACAAAACCCGAGATAACCCCAGAAAGAGTCATCTCCACAAAACCCGGGATAACTTCAGAAAGAGTCATTTTCACACAACCCGAGATAACCTCAGAAAGAGTAATCTCCACAAAACCCGAGATAATCTCAGAAAGAGTAATCTTCACAAATCATCGGGATAACCTCAGAAAGAGTAATCTCCACAAAACCCGAGATAATCTCAGAAAGAGTAATCTTCACAAATCATCGGGATAACCTCAGAAAGAGTAATCTCCACAAAACCCGGGATAACCTCAGAAAGAGTCATTTTCACACAACCTGGGATAACCTCAGGAAGAGTCATTTTCACAAAACCCGAGATAACCTCAGAAAGCGTCATTTTCCCAAAACCCGAGATAACCCCAGAAAGAGTAATCTTCACACAACCCGAGAAAACCTCAGAAAGAGTAATCTTCACAAAACCCGAGATAACCTCAGAAAGAGTCATTTTCACCAATCATCGGGATTCACAAAAAACTTCCCTGTGAGACCCTTTTCTTGATGGCCGCCTTCCATAAGGGAAGTGTGTAAAGAATTTTTTGTATCACGTCCCACATTGTATTAGTGCATCCCTCCCCGAAATAAAATTACCACGAGAAATAGAAACGCCATGAGAATCAGACCAAAAGCGAAAAAGTTCCACATTCCACCATGGGTGAACCACCAGCGCGGCATAACTTCCTCTTCCTTGTTGGGGTTTTTAGAAAGAAAAAAAAGTGAGAAGGAAATGAAATCGAGAGAGAAATATTTCTAGATGAATAGCCAGCATGGATGCTAACACTTTTAGGAAATGAAGATGGGATGGTGGTGGGTACGGGTGATCGTTTTATCTCCCCCACTTATTCTCCCCCAGAGGACACATGAGAATTGCCATCCTGTTTACCTCCTTCGTTACCCTTCCCCGAAAATAAAATATAAAGAGAGAATGTATTTCTAACTGTATATTTATTTTACACCAACACTTTTGAAAAGAACTTGCTCAAGAAAAAACAATTTGCATGTTTTATAATCCACGTAATTGTTGGGGAGTAATTGGAATAGGAACGAGATATCCCATGGTGGAATACGGGACCTGGATGAACGGAGATGTCGCTCCGTCCCAAACGACACCGTGGTATGGTTGGTATTGAGGTACAGATGGCGGCCTCCTGCACCGACACCAGATCTCCTCGTCGATGGCTTCCAGGGGTGTGTCATCCATATCGATATAAATTTTCCACGAATCCCAGTGCCACTTCCCCCATGTTTCTGTGGGCCCAAAATGTTTTACGAGTGGGGTGGCAGACATTCTAAACTTCCACAACAGATAGGGAAGGTATTGCCACAAACTGTCACACACATTGGCTTCGGGTATGCAGTGTCGGGGGTGTCTTACAAAGTCGCCGAGGGTGAACCGAATGAGTTCCACTGTGAGGCCGGCTAACACGGATCTTAGAAACCAGTACAAGTTAATTCTATCCGGGGACGTGATGCCATCTAGCAGCACTTCCGCGACATCTCGTTCCATGCTCCAGGGAAAGGAGTTCCTTCCATGGTCCATATTGGGTAGCATGGACATACCCAGAGGAAAGAAGGGATCAGAAATGGTATTTAATCAGTCACAAAGGAGGCAGATAATGAACCATTCAGAGGAAGTTATAAAAATTCTAGGGGAGTGTTGGCTTTAGAGGAAAATAGATAAGTAGGGGAGGAGGAAAATGGGAGGGAGTTGGGTGCCATCCAAAAGATTGGAAACATTCATATCGTCCAGGTTGGAGGTCTCGTCGTCCTTCTCGCGACTGTAAGCGGCCCAGGCTTCGGTTTTGAGGAGGATGAGGGCGGCACGGTTTTTGAGGATTTTTTCTTCGAGGTCTTTGGCTTCCTTGAGGATGGTGTAATAGCTTTTGAATTTGGTGTGCCAGGGGATGTCCTTATGTAATTCTAGTGTTTTGGTGTAGTCAACGCAGATGTTTTCGTTATTTTTCTCGTCTTCTACACTGGCATTTGTGTGACTTCCTTTAGTCCCGTCACAGGTGGTAATGTTAACGTTAACGTTATCCTTACTTCTCCCACTGTGTCCAAAAATCTTTTTACCGTGTTTTTTCACCCTCTCGGCCCCCTTCCCAATCATCCCCACATACTCCTCCAGCAGGTCGGACATGCCCTTTTTCAAATACTTTTCTTTGGTCTTGCTGCACTCACCCATGATTTTCTCGATAGAGTCAGCCAGGGACAGGGGGTCTTTGCTGCTTGACTCGTATTTCATTTGGGTCCATTTGCCGCAGCATTTGCAACAATCTTTGTTGCAGCAATTGTTTGTGTGGCAGCAATTGCCCCCGCAGCACTTATTTTTTTTGCAGCAGTCGTTATTGCCATTTGTTGGCGAAATCAGGGAACCCGAGCAAGGCGAATGAGCACCACCCACATCACCATCTCCCACGCACACACAAAAAAAATCGTTAAAAAGGGTTTTGCCGGTTTCATTTCCATTCCCACAACTCTGCGCCGCACTTTTGTCGTCAACAAAAATACTACTCGTGTTGCTTCTCATATCCATGATATCCACATCGTTCAAATTCAACTTCTTCACATGCTCTCCGTATAGCCCTTGAAGCACCGACAGTCTGGCGTCATCCTTTTCTTGGTTGATCTTCTTCGCAAGCTCTCGGTTTTCCTGAATTTTTCTCTCCGCCTCCTTAATCAGCTGACCAATTTCACGGTGCGCATCTCGCCGATTTTTCGGGTCTCTTGGCGGTGGATGCTCCACAAAAAAATCTTTCGTCATCCAGAGCGTTTTTCGGAATTCGTCCATGTTATCCGTGGTGGCATTGTAAAAAACCTGCATTTCTTTCACAATTTCTCGATCCACATGTTCGTCATACACGTAATCGTTCGTATCCATAATCAACCGGTCTGCTTCCTCCAGGATGCGGCAAAACAACTTAAACTCAGGTTCGCTGGAACGGCTGGACACCATACCCACATAGAACATCAGCACCACCAGCAGGAACTTCCTTACCATTATCATACCCTATCTCTTTTCTATCAAAAAATAATCCATCATGGAAGAGTAAGCGGCACCACACCATCATGACCAACCACAGCTCACCCACCAAAATTTACCTTCCCACCCCTTATCCTCCCCAAAACATTTCCCCCTTACTTATTCACCTAAGAAAAATCATACATCCCAAATTGCTTGTCCTCAGGGAAATAATTTTGGTAGGGAAGGAATAACGATCGAGAGGAACTGGGAAAGCCATAAACCCTTCCCTCCACTCACTTACTGTACCACTCCCCTCCTCCACTAAACTCCTCTCGCATAACACATAACCACGCTCTCTCCCATTGATAACCTCAGAAAGAGTCATTTCCACCAATCATCGGGATCCACAAAAAGTATCTCCCCTGGGATACCCTTTTCTCGAGAGCCCGTATTCCTAGGGAAAGGGTGTGAAGAATTTTTTGTATCGCGTCCCACGGTGTATTAGTGCATCCCTCCCCGACATAAGATCACCACGAGAAATACAAATGCGACAACTATGAGGGCAAAGCGAAAAAGTTCCACATTCCACCATGGGTGAACCACCAGCGGGGCATAGAATTCCACTTCCTTGTTGGACTATTTATGAAAAAAAAATAGAGAGAAGGAAATGAAATCTGGAGAGGTAGATTGGTAGATGAATAGCCAACATGGATGCTAACCGTTTTATAAAATGAAGAGGGATAGTGGTAAGCACGGGTGATTGTTTTATCTCCCACACTTATTCTCCTCTCAGAGGACACATGACCATTATCATTGTTTATCTCCTTGATTGCCCTTCCCGAAAATAAAATATAAAAAGGGAATGTATTTCTAGCTGTATTCTAATTTTACACCAGCATGTTTTTCCGAAAAAAAATTGATCATGGAAAGAGAATTTGTTTGTTTTATAAACCGCGGATTTGTTGGTGAGAAAGTGGAATTGGAACGAGATAGCCTACAGTGGGATACGGCATTATGAGCGAAAGGGTCCAACAAGCGTAAGGGTCTAACAAGCGTAAGGGTCTAACAAGCGATAGGGTCTAACAAGCGAAAGGATCTAACAAGCGAAAGGATCTAACAAGCGAAAGGGTCTTCCTGTCGAGTGGGGGTGGGGGGTTAGGGTTAGGGTTAGGGTTGAAGCATCTGGTGAAATATACACTAGCTGAAAAGCGAGAGGAACTAACTATCCCCTTCCCCTCCCTCACTGTACCATTCTCTCCCTCCACTGAACTCCTCTCGCATAACACGAAACCCCGCTCTCCTCAATAGATAATCCCAAAAAGAGTCATTTTCACCAATCATCGGGATTCCCAAAAACAAATTCTCTGGGATACCTTTTTCTCGATGGCCCGCATTCCTAGAGAAAGGGTGTAAAGTATTTTTTGTTTCACGTCCACCGCTGTCCTAGTGCAGCCCTCCCCGAAATAGGATCACCATGAGGAATACAAACGCGACAACTATGAGGGCAAAGCGAAAATGTTCCACATTCCTCCATGGGTGAACCACCAGCGGGGTATAGGTTTTAAATTCCTTAGTGGGCTTTTTAGAAAAAAAGAAAAGTTTGCAGAAAATAAAATATGGAGAGGAAGATTGGTACATGAATAGCCAGCATGGATGCTAACCGTTTTAGGAAATGAAGATGGGATGGTGGTGGGCACGGGTGATCGTTTTGTATCCCTCACTTATTCCCCTCCCAGAGGTCACATGAGAATGGCCATGATGTTTTTTCCCTTGATTGCCCTCCCCGAAAATAAAATATAAAGAGAGAATGTATTTCTAACTGTATAGTCATTTTACACCCGTATGTTTTGAAAACAACTGGATCATGGAAATAGAATTTGCATGTTTTATAACCCAGGCCATGATCGGGGAGAAACTGGAATGTGAACGAGATACCCCATGGTGGAATATGGAAGCTGGACGAACGAAGCTGTCGCTCCGAGAAAAACGACACCCTGGTAGGGTTGGTATTGAGGCATTGGTGGTGGCCTCCTGCACCTTCGCCAGATCTCTTGGTCGATGGCTTCCAGAGGCGTTTCATCCATGTCGATGTAAATTTTCCATGAATCCCAGTGCCACTTCGTCCATGTCTGAATGGGCCCAAAATGTCGTACAAGCGGTGTGGCCCATTTTCTAAACTTCCACAACAGATAGGGAAGGTATTGCCATAAGCTGTTGCACACATTCGATTCGGGTGTGCAGTGTCGAGGGTTTCTTACAAAATCACCCAAAGTGAAACAAACGAGGTCTATCGTGAGGCCGGCTAACACGGGTCTCAAAAACCAGTACAGATTGATTGTACCGGGGGATGTGACACCTTCCAACAATACTTCCGCGACATCTCGTTCCATGCTCCAGGGAATGGTCCTTGGGGAGGTGATGGTATACAATGACATGTGGATCTGTATTGGAGCTTTCCCTAAAGGGAGGGGGGAATAAGTGATGATAAAGAAGACAGCAATGAGTAGGCAAGCTTTTCTTATGGGTTAGAAATTCTGTTGCATCATGATGTAGTTGGTTATGTTATTGGAGTGTTATTGCTTTTCTCTACTTTTTCTTATTGTAAGAGCAGCGCCCATGCCAGGAGGCTGTGATGCTGGCTCCGCGTGGCACTGTCGGCATTCTCGTTTTCGTCTGGGTTTGGATGTTGTGCCAGTGGGGAATCATCCGTGTCGACCTCTTCTAGTTGTGTATTTGCCTTGACCTTCTCATACAACTCTCGGGCACGATTGAGGAGTGTGGTGAGCTGGTGTTGCCATGAGGCTGTTTCGGTGTTGAGTTTGTCGATGAGATGGAGGCCAGTTTTGAATTTCTTTAGCCAGGCAATGTTGTCTTCCTGATTTTTCTCGGCATAGTAGACACAGCTTCCGCTGGCAGATGACCTTGGGGGAAATGTTTTTTGTCCGTTGCAGTTGATGTTGGTGGTACTGGTCTCACTCACAGAGGTTCCAAGCATCCCACGTTTTGTAATGTTTTCTAAGTTCTTGAGCTTAACATTCCCTCCAGCCATCACCTTATCCAGAAACTTATGGTGAAGAGAATATCCGTCTTGTGTGGATGTCATGC
Source organism: Trypanosoma congolense (assembly GCA_002287245.1). Lineage (NCBI taxonomy): Eukaryota > Euglenozoa > Kinetoplastea > Trypanosomatida > Trypanosomatidae > Trypanosoma > Trypanosoma congolense. Next base: position 250,563 of record NHOR01000344.1, on the reverse strand, counting down.
CCTGTTTGGCAAACTTTTCGCATCTGTCTTTAACTTCCTTCCACATTGTATCTGGGGAGACTAGTTGCGTTCCCCAACCGGCACCATCACCACTGCCAACACTCACTCCGCATACCTTGTCGACCCCTTCGTTATCATCGTTATGTTGCGCGCACAGACAGAAGAAATCCACGATGAGGTTCTTGCCTGCACCCGTGCCTTTTTCTTGATTATTGCTTCCACAGGCCTTTTGCCGACTGGGTTCCACTCCCCTTAACGTCCCCTGGTATAGATTTTCTTCTTTTCCATGTTCACCAAAAATAACTGTGTTGAAAGCATTCCTTGCACTTTCCTCTTGTCCCTCTGGATTTACCTTTTTAATTTCTTCCAAGAGTTTGCGAGCATCTCGAGTGATACCAAGGAGTTGTGTTTGAGCGGACTTTGTCTCTTCGTTTTGGGTGTTGGCTCTTTCTTTTCCATTGGCCGCAGCACTGAGCGCTGTGATATCATCAACCATTTTCTGATACTCCTTCGTGTCCACAGGCTTGATCGGAGGATGGTTAGCCACATTATAGATTCGGCAGAGGAGTTCAAAGGGTTCTTGATTGTCGCCTTGATTGACGGAGACTTTGGCATTAGCCATCACCCTCCCCTCTCTCACAGAGCCTCCCATGACCACCAAACACACGATCAACAATTTCATCATCTTTTCCTTGTAACTCTTCTCAAAGAAACAACAGAATAGTATAACAATTTATTCCCATTAAATTATTATTACACAAAAAAACATAATAAAACAAACAAATTCTTGGAGAACAGATATCTTTATAAGGAGGTACCAGGCTCTTGGACGTGCGGCATGGGAAGGGGCCCCGGGTATCCAATCGGGTACGGCGCTTCCAGGAACCCACGGTTTTGCGGTGGCATTTTACACATCGCCCACACCATCCCCTCCATCACATCCGGATCCGTCTCATCCAACTTGAGAAACTCCCGCCACACCTCCCATTCCCGTGGCCCCCAACCTTCCGGCAGCCCCGCATAATAGGTCAACTTCAAAGCCAGCACTCTAAATTGCCATAACAAGCGGGGGAACTCTTGCCATACTTTTTCCCGTCCCTCGAGGTCTCCCACGCATCGCCACGGGTTCCGGGCAAAATCGATGATACTGTACCGAGAAGTGTACCGAGGCATCCATGGATAGGCGGGCTGCAGAAAGGGGTACAAGCTGATTTTCTTTGGGTCTCCAAAACCTTTTAAGAGCACTTCGACAACATCTTTTTCCATGCTCCATGGGGTGTTATCTTGTTGGGCCATGCCTTCAGGGGAGGGTTTGCCAGACATCGGGACTTCTTCTGGTTGAGAGAGAAAAGGGATGGATAGGGAAGAAGGAAAGATAGGATAGTGTGGAGGGGAGGCATATTTGTGTTTAGGCAGGAATTGTTTTTGGAGGATGTTCTTTTAGATCAATAGGATGGCACCAAGGAGCCATGAAGATGGCATGGATATGGGCGTGCCGCTGGTATCCTCTAGTGTGGCCAGTGGGGAGGAGATATTTTGTGTGTTGTCTTGCTCCGCCTCTTCGGTGGAAGGTGTTGTGGATCTTAAAGCGGCTGTGCGGGGTTCCTGTAGGGGTTGTGTCTTTTCTTGTTTTTGCGTTTTTTGCTGATTTTTCCCATATTCTTGTTTGTGTTTCTTCTCTTCGCTTTTATTTTTGGGGTGTAGTTCATCATCCTTTTTGATAGCGTCTTGTAACTCTGTCCACCAGGGCATGGGGTGCTTGTGTTCCGTGGAATTGTAGTACATGACACAGATTTTCTCGTTTCCACTGCACGGGTAGTCATCACCACTTTGACCCTCTCCCAGTTGGTACCTATCTGTGTGTCCTCCCCTAGGATCCTTTTTACCAAGTTTCCCAAAAAAATCCTCCAGTGCCTCATTCAAATCATTTCTTTTCCCATTTCCACCTAAGCACTTTTGGGTGACATTGACCCACGTTGCTGTCATTTGGTCTTTACCATGTGCTGCTCCTCCTTCTCTATGTTTGCTATCCCATCCGTCATTGCCACCTCCCAACGCTTCTTTGGGCTTTCCACACAACATTGTAGCAGTACCACTGCCACTGCTGACTTTATTAAATGGGTATCCATCTTGTCCTGTCGTGCACAGACAAAGCAAATCGTGCGGAGCTGAATGGCCTGGCCAACGCGGCTTCTTTTTCCCAGTTGCTCCTTCCTGTGGGAGACCACACCACGTGAGGCGGAGCGATAGCTCGCCTTCCACATTCTCGTAATCCTTAGGCAGTCCACCTTTTAAATCCCCCATTTCCCCTCCATCCTCCTTTCCAAAAAGTGTCTTCCCCAAAGCTCTTTTTAGTGGATCTGTACTCTCTCTAGTCTTCACCTCTTCCCACTTATTTACTGCAGCCATCAACAAGTTACAAAGACGTGCGTGTTCTTCTTTATTATGCTCCTTTCCCACAGAAGCACCACTGCTGCTGCTTGAACCCGACACAAAAACAACCGCCACCGCCATCATCATCCATTTCATCATCAGCCTCAACATCCTCTCTATACCGTATCTCTCTCTATCGGAAAACAACAAAAGCAACCTTGAAAGAAGTAGAAGACACTAACCTTCAAAGGGAAACCAAACAAACATCACACAAAAACACCTCTCACATAAACAATCACCCATCGCAAACCACTTATCCCAAATACACATTCATTAAAAAAATCCCACAATAACCACGGCAAATCCACGTTCATACGCTTCCAATTCTTCTGCAAATTATTCCAGCAGATGAGTATTATAGCAGGTGAGAACTTACCACTTTATACACAATGTGGTTCATCAACACAGGATCACTTGACAAACATCATTCATGAGAAAAACACAACAGCTGGAGAATGTGTGTTGTACCATAATGCCTTCATCATCCATATCCGACTGCCATCCCCCAACAAACCTTTCCTGTCCTCACTCCTCCTCCCTGAAATCGTTAATCCTCGACAGGGGGAACAGCCTTTCCAAGAACTCGGCGTACTTCCGAAGATTGATCGAGAAGAGGGACACACTGTCATCATCACTGTCCTCCAGAGAGTCGTCACTTATCATACTTATTATACTGCTTTCCCTATCACCCCAAAAGCTTCCCTCATCCACTGATATGCTATCATCCGACATGTTGTCCCTCTGAAGGTTGTTGGACATAGCTGATTATTCTTTCTTTAACACTGTTCCTTTTTTAAGAAAAATCAACTTGGGAGAGGAATATTCAACAATGGGGGAGATAAATGAACCTGTATAAGACATGGCGGTACAATAATAGATGATCCATGAACATCCCTCACTCACCATAAAATAAAATTCCCATGACATACATATATGGCACCCCCTCTCCCACTCCCCTTTCCCCCAACACACTTCCCTCATTCCTCAGTGATCAATGATCACCTTCAATAAGTTCATTCTCATAGAGAAATAATTCCTCTCATACTAACCCTAAGGAGCAATCATCGGGAAATGCATTTGGGGGGTAGAAATTATGAGCAATAGGGTCTAACTATCCCACACTCATTACTTGAAGAATTGTTCTCTCCCTCCCCTCACCCACTCTCCCCCTCCACTCAACTCCCCTCACCGGACACGTGACCACGCCCACCTCCAGAGATAACCTCAGAAAGAGTCATTTTCAAAAATCATCGGGATTCCAAAAAGCTTCTCCCCTGGGAGACCCTTCTCTCGATGCCCGCCTTCCATAGGGAAAGGGTGTGACGAATTTATTGTATCGGGTCCCACTATGTTTTAGTGTATCCCTCCACGACAAAAGATCACCACGAGAAATGCAAAAGCGACAACTATGAGGGCAAAGCGAAAAAGTTCCACATTCCACCATGGGTGAACCACCAGCGCGGCATCACTTTCAATTCCTTTTTGGGGTTTCTTAGAAAAGAAGAAAGGGAGCAGAGAATCAAATCGAGAGAGGAATATTGGTACATGAATAGCCAGCATGGATGATAACACTTTTAGGAAATGAAGATGGGATGGTGGTGGGCACGGGTCAATGTTTTATCTCTCACACCTTATTCTCCTAGCAGAGGACACGCGCCATTATCATTGTTTTTCCCTGGATTACCTTCCCAAAAATAAAATAGAAAGAGAGAATGTATTTCTAACTGTATACTCATTTTATACCAGCATGTTTGGAAAACAAATTGATCATGGGAATAGAATTGTATGTTCTATAATCCACGTAATTGTTGGGGAGACAATGGAATAGGAGCGAGATACCCCATGGTGGAATAGGGGACCTGGATGAAAGAGGGCGTAGGGTATAACTATCCCCTCCCGTCACTCATGGACACTCCTCCCCTTCAGTTCCTTGTATGCCTTTCTTAAACGAAAGATGAGAAAAGAGGAGAGTGATAACGTAGTGGAGTATCTTTCTCATTGGGGATGCCGAGTGGGAGTTTTCAGTGTGTTCTTTTAGATCAAGAAGAGGACTCCAAGGAACCATGAACATGGAGGGGTTATGTGGGTTCTGCTTGTATCCTCTAGTGTTGCTAGTGGGGTGGAGGTATTTTGTGTGTTGTCGTGCTCGTCCTCTTCGGTGACAGGTGGTGCGTCTTTTAAAGCAGCAGTACGTTGTGCATCTTCGTGTTGTAATTGGTGTTGCTTTTGCGATTTTTGATGCTTTTGCTCATGTTCTTCTTTCTGCCTTTTCTCTTCCTGTTTGTTTTGTTCTTGTTTGTTCTGCTCTATTTTGATGGCTTCTTCCAGCTCCGTCCACCATGGCATGTCGTGACCAGAGTCACTGCTATTATAGTACATAACGCAGACTCCCTTAGCAGAAGTCCCATCGCACGCAGTCCAGTGGGTTGGCTTACCTTCCCCTAGTTGGTACCTTTTTGGGTTATTTACGTCGCCTGCCTTCTCTTCTAGTTTTTCTGTGAAGACTCTCAATGAGTCTTCTAAGTTTCGTGAATTTCCGTCGTAGTGTAAGCACTCTTGGACAACTCCATTCCATGTTGCCTTCATTTGTTTTTCCCCTATTGTATTTTGATGTTTTTTACTCCACCCTTCATTTTTGTTTGCCGAAGTACCTTTACCCTGCCCACAAAGCTTGTTTTCTCCCAGGTTATCATGGTTTTTATTGAATGGCCACCCATCTTCTCCAGGAGTACAAAGACAAAGCAAATCGTGAGTACCGGAGTAGCCTGGCCAACGCAGCTGTCTGTGTTTGTTATATTCAGCATGCCGCTGCCCACATAAGAGGTCGCGGTCTTCATCGCCTTTATATACCGTGGGAAATTTTTTTATATCTCCCGTATCCGTCCCACCATCTTTTCCGAAAATGGTTCTCCCCAATGCTTTCCTAAGAGGGTCGCCCTTTTCCCTTTTCTGCACTTCTCCCCATGCACCAACGGCTGACTTGAGCAAAGAGCAAAGTCGGTCATGCTCTTCTCCATTATGATTCTTCTCATTACCATAAACACCCACCAACACCATAACCAACAAAATCACTGTCACCCAAACCTTAGTCATCCTCATTCCAACAACAACCTACCTCCCTCAACAAAAACGCAGAGAAACGAATATGTAAAAGTGACAAATAAATACACAAACACAAATCTCACACAAAACAGCCATATCAACAACTTATCCACGACTTCACTATAATCCAAATAAAATTTCACACTAACCATGACAAATTGCCCATTTCACGCTTATAATCTTGACCACGAAATTTATTTCCAGACACATATTCATGGAGAATAAGTGTACATCACACATCGAGAGTAGCTGCGTAGCATAGAATCCATGATCACGCATCACCTTTCCATAAACATCCATTCCCATCAGATACAAATATGTCATACAGTCTTTAAACTTTCCCTTCGAATGGCATCCCCTCCTCAAATATTTATTACCCCTCACTCCTCCTCCCTGAAATCGTTAATCCTCGACAGGGGGAACATCCTTTCCAAGAACTCGGCGTACTTCCTTAGATTGATCGAGAAGAGGGATACACTGTCATCATCAGTACTCCGATCACTTATCATACTTATTATACTGCTCTCACCATCATCCCAAAAGCTTCCCTCATCCACTGATATGCTGTCCTCCGACATGCTGTCCCCTGAAATGCTTGCCGGCATGCTTGAATATTTTCTCCTTAAGCCTTTTCCCTATTTTGAGAAAAATGAACTTTTAAAGAATAATCAATGGGGGAGAAATGAACTTTTATAACAGAGAGTGGTTTATCATCAGAGGATCACTGATCAGCCATCACTCATAACAAAATCAAATTCCCACGACATACATATACGGCCCACACTCCCACACTCCCCTTCTCCCCCACCAACACACTTCCCTCATTCATCGGTGATCAACGATCACCTTCAATAAGTTTGTTCTCATAGAGAAATAATTTTCCTCAAACTAACCCTAAGGAGCAATCATCGGGAAATGCATTTGGGGGGGATGGAAATATGAGCAAAAGGGTCTAACTATCCCACTCTCATTACTTGAAGAACTGTTCTCCTCCACCACTGAACTCCCCTCTCACAACACGTAACCTCGCTCTCCTCCAGAGATAACCTCAGAAAGAGTCATTTCCACCAATCATCGGGATTCCCAAAAAGTATCTCCCCTGTGAGACCCTTTTCTCGATAACCATTATTCCCGGAGAAAGGGTGAAGAATTTTTTTGATCACATCCCACGGTGTTTTAGTGCATTCCTCCCTGAAATAAGATCACCACGAGAAATACAAACGCCATGAGAATCAGACCAAAAGCGAAAAAGTTCCACATTCCACCATGGGTGAACCACCAGCGCGGCATAACTTGTAACTCCTTGTTGGGGTTTCTAGGAAAAAGAAAAGTTTGCAGAAAATAAAATCGAGAGAGGAAGATTGGTACATGAATAGCCAGCATGGATGCTAACCGTTTTAGGAAATGAAGATGGGATGGTGGTGGGCACGGGTGATCGTTTTGTATCCCTCACTTATTCCCCTCCCAGAGGTCACATGACTATTATCATTGTTTATCCCTTGATTACCCTTCCCGAAAATAAAATATAAGGAGAGATTGTATTTCTAACTGTATACTCATTTTATACCAGCATGTGTTTCCAAAAAGAAACTTGCTCTTGAGAATGGAATTTATATGTTTTATAAATATGGCCATGGTCGGGGAGAAATTGGAATCTGAAGGAGATACCCTATGGGGGAATACGGGATTATGAGCGAGAGGGTCCAACAAGCGTAAGGGTCCAAAAAGCGAAAGGGTCTAACAAGCGTAAGGGTCTAACAAGCGTGAGGGTCTTCCTGTCGAGTGGGGGTGGGGGGTTAGGGTTAGGGTTTGAGCATCGGGTGAAATATACATCAGCTGGAAAGCGTGATGGTCTAACTATCCCCCTCCCCTCCCTCACTGTACCACACTCCTCCTCAAATCAACTCCCCTCGCATAACATGTGACCACGCTCTCTTCCATTGATAATTTCAACAAGAGTCATTTTCAAAAATCATCGGGATCCACAAACAACTTCCCTGCGATACCTCTTTCTCGATGACCCGCATTCCTAGGGAAAGGGTGTGAAGAATTTTTTGTATCGTGTCCCCGGTGTTTCATAGTGAATCCCTCCCAGACATAAGATCACCACGGGAAATACAAAAGAGACAACTATGAGGGCAAAGCGAAAAAGTTCCACATTCCACCATGGGTGAACCACCAGAGGGGCATAGGGTTGTAATTCCTTGTTGGGGTTTCTAGGAGGAAAAAAGAAAAGTGAGAAGAAACTGAAATCGAGAGAGGAATATTGGTAGATGAATAGCCAGCATGGATGCTAACCGTTTTAGGAAATGAAGATGGGATGGTGGTGGGCACGGGTGATCGTTTTATCTCCCCACTTATTCTCCCTCTAAAAGGACACGCGCAATTATCATTGTTTTTATTTGATTACCCTTCCCGAAAATAAAATATAAAGAGAGAATGTATTTCTAACTGTATACTCATTTTACGCCAGCATGTGTTTCCGGAAAAATACTTGCTCTTGAGAATGGAATTTAAAAGTTTTAAAACCCAGGCCATGGTCGGGGAGAAATTGGAATCTGAAGGAGATACCCTATGGGGGAATACGGGATTATGAGCGAGAGGGTCCAACAAGCGTAAGGGTCCAACAAGCGTGAGGGTCTAACAAGCGTGAGGGTCTTCCTGTCGAGTGGGGGTGGGGGGTTAGGGTTAGGGTTAGGGTTTGAGCATCGGGTGAAATATACACCAGCTGGAAAGCGTGATGTTCTAACTATCCCCCTCCCCTCCCTCACTGTACCACACTCCTCCTCAAATCAACTCCTCTCGGATAACATGTGACCACCCTCTCCTCCATTGATAACCTCAACAAGAGTCATTTTCAAAAATCATCGGGTTCACAAAAACAAATTCTCTGGGATACCTTTTTCTCGATGACCCGCATTCCTAGGGAAAGGGTAAAGAATTTTTTGTATCGTGTCCCCGGTGTTTCATAGTGAATCCCTCCCAGACATAAGATCACCACGGGAAATACAAAAGAGACAACTATGAGGGCAAAGCGAAAAAGTTCCACATTCCACCATGGGTGAACCACCAGCGCGGCATCACTTGTAATTCCTTGTTGGGGTTTCTGAGAAACAAAAGAAAGTTGGGAGAAAATAAAAAAGAGAAACAAATATTGGTAGATGAATAGCCAGCATGGGTGCTAACCATTTTAGGAAATGAAGATGGGATGGTGGTGTGTATCTTGGTACTCGTTTTATCTCCCCCACTTATTCTCCCTCTAAAACGACACATGACTATTGTCATCATTCTTTATCTCCTTTATAACCCTTCCCGAAAATAAAATAGAAAGAGAGAATGTATTTCTAACTATCCATCATCTTCCGAAAAAATTGATCATGAAAATAGAATGGATACGTTTTATAACCCAGGCCATAGTCGGGGAGAAATTGGAATAGGAACGAGATAGCCCATGGTGGAATACGGGACCTGGATGAAAGAGGGGTAGGGTCTACCTAACCCTCTCCCCCCACCCACTCTCCTCCCCAGTTTTACTGCTATCATGGGAAAAGGTTCCACTCGGATAGCTTCTCTGTATGGCTGAATATTCTTTCCTTAACTCTCTTCCCTATTTTAAAAGAAATGAATGTGAGAAGAATATTCATGAGGGGGAGAAAATGGTACACTCGGATGCTCAACGTGCCTTGGCTTCATGTTTGTGTGGCATGGTATATGTTACTTTATTTTTTCTAGTTATATAAGAAAACTAACAGTAACCAAAAGGGATGAATTATTGTGGAACTGTCTTCTTCATTTGTCGCGTTGATGTGGGAAATCACTTGTTCTGCTCTTGGTAAATCATCAGGTTCTTCGGTTTGTGGCGACTGTGAATCCCGTTGTGTTGGCTGTGGGTTTTTAGTTATTTTTTGTGGAGTGGTTTGGAGTTCCTTCAAAGCTTTAAATTTCTCCTGTTTTTCACCTTCGGCGATTTTTTTTTGTCTTTCCATTTCTCCGTTTTCTTTCTGGATAGCATCTTTCAATTCTTCAAACCACGTTTTTTTCTCGCATTTGGTTGCATACAAAACGCAAACTCCACCGTAAGCTGTGCCACTGCAATCGGATTTGCTATTGTGGATTCCTAGGTACTGATTGCCGTTCAGAGATTCAAGTTTATCTGTAAATGTTTTCAAGGCTGTTTCCAAATTGTTTTCATTTCTACTTTGTGAACAGTCCTTGACGATTTTACCCCAAGTCTGATTTAAATATTCTCTTTCCTTCTCGTTGTCGTTAAATAACTCAGTATGCCAACCCTTCTTGTTCTCACCCCAAGCACCTTTACTTTGTCCGCATAGTGTTTTTTCACCACCATTAACGGGATGCCCGAACTCTCCAGGTGTACAGAGGCAAACCAGGTCGTGTGGGGCAGACTCTCCAGGGTAGTGATTCTGGCTTCCACTGCCACACACTCCGCACCAGTGTTTTCGTGTGTTAGGCTTTTGTTTTCCCTCATTGTTAGGCGGGTTGTAGTCAGTGGGCATCTGGAGTTCTCCAGAAATATCTGTATTTACACTATTCTTCCCAAAAATGGTTTTCCTCAAAGCGTCCTTCAGCGGACTATTTGTATGTTTTACACCTTCCCATTTATTCACAGCGGCCCTCAAAACGTCGCAAAGTGCATTATAAGCTTCTTCATTATGATTTATCCCAACATTCTGCCCACCGACATCCACAACCATAATCACCAGCATCAACACCCAAAACTCCATCATCTCCTCTGCTATCCCTAACACTTTCCTATTCCAAAATACAGAATTACGCAGATGTAAAAAACATTTCTTATACACAAGGAGTCAACACATCATCATGGAATACACGTCATTCATCAAAGACTACTTCTCTCATTCAAAACCAACCACTACGATTAAACACGTTTGCTGCACCACTAATTCTTTAACAATTCCCCCAGATAAGGGAAATTCAGGGGACAGTTGTTCATCTCATGGTGGCAGTGATTCCACAACACAGGATCCTTGAACATTCATCACTCAATAACGAAACCATATTCCATGGACAACTGTTATGGCATGCTCCCTTCATCAAACCTTACCGAATTCCATTCCATAGTGAATGACTGCAGCTCCTCACTCCTCCTCCCTGAAATCGTTAATCCTCGACAGGGGGAACAGCCTTTCCAAGATATCCGCATACTTCCGAAGATTGATTGAGAAGAGGGATCCACTGTCATCACCAGTACCCCGGTCACTTATGATGCTTATTATACTGCTCTCACCATCCCCCCAAAAGCTTCCCTCATCCACTGATATGCTGTCATCCGACATGTTGTCCCCCTGAAGGTTGTTCGACATGGTTGAATATTCTTTCTTTAACACTGTTTCTTCTTTCTTAAGAAAATGAACTGTTGAGGAATATTAATGGTGGGGGAAATGACACTTTTATAAGAGAGGGCAGTTTATTGTCAGAGGTTCACTGAACAATCACCACTCATAACAACGTCAAGTTCCCATGACATACATATATGGCACCCCTCCCTCTCCCCTTCTCCCCCCAACACATTTTCCCTCATTCATCGGTGATCAATGATCACCTTCTATAAGTTATTCTCATAGAGAAACAATTTCTCTCAAACTAACCCTAAGATGCAATCATCGGGAAATGCATTTGGGGGGGAAGGAAATATGAGCGAGAGGGATTAACAAGCGAGAGGGTCTAACTATCCCACTCTCATTCCTTGAAGAACTGTTCTCCCACTCCACTAAACTCCCCTCGCATAACACGTGACCACGCTCCCCTCCAGAGATAATCCCAGAAAGAGTCATTTTCAAAAATCATCGGGATTCCCAAAAAGTATCTCCCCTGTGAGACCTTTTTCTCGATGGCCCGCATTCCTAGAGAAAGGGTGTGAAGAATTTTTTGTATAGCGTCCCACGGTGTTTTAGTGCAGCCCTCTCCGAAATAAGATCACCACGAGAAATGCAAACGCGACAACTATGAGGGAAAAGTGAAAAAGTTCCACATTCCACCGTTAGTGTACCACCGGTGGGGCATAGGCTTGTAATTCCTTGTTGGGGTTTCTTAACAAAAGGAAAAGTTTGCAGAAAATAAAATATGGAGAGGAAGATTGGTAGATGAATAGCCAGCATGGATGCTAACCGTTTTAGGAAATGAAGATGGGATGGTGGTGGGCACGGGTGATTGTTTTGTATCCCTCACTTATTCCCCTCCCAGAGGTCACATGACTATTATCATTGTTTATCCCTTGATTACCCTTCCCGAAAATAAAATATAAGGAGAGATTGTATTTCTAACTCTATTCTAATTTTACACCAGCATGTGTTTCCAAAAAGAAACTTGCTCTTCAGAATGGAATTTACATGTTTTATAAATATGGCCATGGTCGGGGAGAAATTGGAATCTGAAGGAGATACCCTATGGGGGAATACGGGATTATGAGCGAGAGGGTCCAACAAGCGTAAGGGTCCAACAAGCGTAAGGGTCCAACAAGCGTAAGGGTCTAACAAGCGTAAGGGTCCAACAAGCGTAAGGGTCTAACAAGCGTGAGGGTCTTCCTGTCGAGTGGGGGTGGGGGGTTAGGGTTAGGGTTAGGGTTTGAGCATCGGGTGAAATATACATCAGCTGGAAAGCGTGATGGTCTAACTATCCCCCTCCCCTCCCTCACTGTACCACCCTCCCCCTCCACTCAACTCCTCTCGCATAACCAGTGACCTCGCTCTCCTCCAGAGATAATCTCAAATAGAGTCATTTTCAAAAATCATCGGGATTCCCAAAAAACTTCCCTGTGATACCCTTTCTCGATGGCCAGCTTTCATAGGGAACGGGGGTGAAGAATTTTTTTGATCACATCCCACGGTGTTTTAGTGCATTCCTCCCTGAAATAAGATCACCATGAGGAATAGAAACGCCATGAGAATCAGACCAAAAGCGAAAAAGTTCCACATTCCACTGTTAGTGAACCACCAGCGCGGCATCACTTGTAATTCCTTTTTGGGGTTTTTGGGAAAAAAGAAAAAAGTGGGAAGAAAATGAAATCCAGAAAGGAAGATTGGTAGATGAATAGCCAGCATGGATGGTAACCGTTTTAGGAAATGAAGATGGGATGGTGGTGGGCATGGGTGATCGTTTTATCTGTACCACTTGTTCTACCCCCAGAGGACACATGAGAATTGCCATCCTGTTTATCTCCTAACCCTTACAAAAAAAATTGATAAGGAGAGAATGCATTTCTAGCTGTATTCTCATTTTACACTAGCATGTTTTCTTTAAAAAATTGATCATGGAAATGAAATTTACATGTTTTATAACCCACGGAATTGTTGGGTAGAAACTGGAATAGGAACGAGATAGCCTACAGTGGGATAGGGGACCTGTATGAAAGAGGGCGTCGCTCCGAAATAAACGACACCCTGATAGGGTTGGTATTGAGGTACAGGTGGTGGCCGCCGGCACCGACGCCAGATCTCCTCGTCGATGGCTTCCAGGGGTACCTCGACCAACACATTTTTTCAGAGACCTATGAACTCTATAGGCCAGTGTTTCTCTTTCCTTTAGTTTTGCCTTGGTTTGTGCATGCCATCCTATGAAGATGGTTTTCAAAGTGGAGAGATGAGGGAGGGAGGATGTGGTAAAGTTTTGTTGCACTTGGTTATGTGTGGTGGAAGGATTTGTCTTTTAGTGGAAAGCATTAATGTTTAGAGCAAGGTCAGAAGGAGTCCCAAGCGTGGTGTGGGGATGAAGGCGCTATTGGGCGGAATCCATCCTTTTACTTTCTGGTACCGTGCCAGGAGCGCTCTCTTCTCTTTCAAATCGGCAGCTATCTTGGCGACGTTGTCAAAGCATGTGGGACTGTTTGGCGTTTGCTCCGTGGTGGTTGTTGGCTCCGTTTTATTCTCACCGGGTTCCTGGCCCGTAAGGCAACCTTCCATTTTGTCTTCGATGCTTTTGAGTTCTTCTTTTATTTTTTCCTGGACCGCTTTGAAAGCCTTGAAAGCATCCGATGCGTTCTTCAGGTGCACGATTTGGGTGGCGGGGTCTGCTGTCCAAAATGCCTTGTCCTTGTTTGTGGTATTTGTGGCGTCTAGGATTTCGCCTGGGGCGATGCTTTCCTTGCCACAATAAGTTGCTCCGATTGATAAGATGCCACCACCCCACCAGAGGGACTTCTCCAGGTCAGTTTTTCCGAGGATTCCTTCTTTAGCTCCCTTGATCAGGTTGCAACCGGCGTTTGTGCTTCCTCCATTGAAGCTGTCTTTCAGGCTCTGGTGCTTGATGCCCTCGATCTTGGAAAACAGGTTGGGTTCCTGTGCACTCGCCCTTTCACCAATATCAACCAAGCTTTCCTCGCTGAAATCAGTTTTGCTAAAGCAGTCTCCCAATTCGTCCGGTTTAGCAGCGTTAGTATCCCCCAGGCAGTAGTTGCTGCTTCCTTGTGCATTCGCAAACACCGTGATGAACTCGTCCAGGCGCCCTGCCGAATTGGCAGCGAAGGCAGCAGCTTTGGACGCTTCTTTCTCCAGTCTCTCCACCTCCTCTCGGACCTTGTCTATTTCCTTACGCACCTGTCTGAACAGAAAGCCGGTCATTTTGCACGTCTCGGAGCCTTTGCCCTGTGCTTTGGACTGCACCCATTTGGTCTGCCATTCGAGTAATTTCATTTCAAGGTGTGTAACCTTTGCGGCTCCGTCCTCTACCTGCTGTGTGGCCCAGGGCGTGACGTCCTTTAAGGTTTTGCTCAAAGTGCATATAGCTGCGCCGGCTTTGGTGGGGATGGCTTTGGTGGGAGCGGCACTGTTACCCCACGCTGCCTCCGGAAATAACATAAACACAGAAGAAGCCACAAGCCACCACCACTTTAAAAGTACCTCCATCACCATCACTTTCAACCGTTATCCAGCTTTGTTAGTGACCTTGCGCATTTAAAGAAAAATAAAAAAGGGTGTGAGACATTATGACTTATTCATTAAATATTGCTGACAGGAAAATGGTTACTGTGTTGAGGTTGTATTTTCAGTTTGAAATATTGTTATGCTAGAGCAGCAATGAGATAACAGAAAGTGAAGAGATATCGGGTGTGTGTCCGGTGGCTTCCGGAAGGCAGTGGCCCCTTCTCTTTCTGGTAGCGTGCCAGTAGTGCGTTGGTTGCCTGCAATTCCGCATTGAGCTTTACCGCGTTTTGGAAGCAAGGCTGATGGGGAGTATGTTCTTCCATGGTCTCGTTGGAAAGACAGGTTTCAATTTGCTTTTCGATGTTGTCGATTTCAGCGAATTTTAGTGTAATTTTTTCGGCTGAGTCCTTGAAATCCTGGAAGGCAGCGAGGGTTCTTTTGAGATGTGGAATGGTGTGTGGGGAGGCTGTCCAAGTAGCCGCGCTATCGCCGCTGTTGCTCTCTTTCTCTTTGGCACCTTTGACTTTGGAGAGGTCGCCATCAAATTCTTTTCCGATGGTCAAAATGCCACCGCCCCACCAGAGCGGGTTTCCGAGGTTAACACTTCCAAGAATTCCACCACTAGCACCCTTGACCAGGTTGCATCCGGCATGGTTGTCTTCCCCGTATTTTACTATTGAGTGCGCACTTAGGCTACTGTGATTGATTGTTTCGATTGCGGTGCTAAGATGCAGCTCGCTTTTTTCTGGAACACTTTCGGGGATTTTAGCTAAATTGTTTTCACCCATTTCTGTTTTCCCTCCTGTAGGAAAGCAGTTGAACAAGTCTGTCCTGGTCGCCGGATTGCCCTTATACCCTATACAGTAGTTCACGTGAAAGAACTTTGTTTCTCTTGCGTTAGCAAAGACCGTAATGAACTCGTCCAGTCGCCCAGCGGATTTTGCGGCAAGAGCTCCTGCTCGTATGGCTTTTATGGGGAGTGTCTCAAGTTCCTTGTTAACATCTTCCAGTGCGATATGCATTTCCTCAAACATACTTTCGTTTTCTCCACACCCAGGACTCTCATTGTAGTGAAGCTTCCAGTCGAGGAGTTTGGATGCGTACGCGTCACGTGTCTTCCTCAAAGCTGAAATATTTTGCTGGGTCCATGGAGCGACCTCCTTCAACTTTCGGCTGAGGCTGCAGATGGTTTCACCAGCTTCTGTGTGGATGGCCTTTCTGGCATTAGGCCACGCCCTGGAGGTCTTAGAATACGAAACTAATACCCCAACTGTAATCCACCACACTGAACCTGCTTTCATCCCCACAAACGTATGCTTTAATGTTTCCAGCAAGCTTCCTCAATAGAAAACACAAAAAAAAAGAGACGCACTGTTTTTACATGTTGGCACAGTGTAATTGCATTTAAAGAGAATGGAACGAAACAAAAGGCATTTCCAATGCTCAGCGTGTCTTTGCGTCATGTTTGTGGAGCATGATAAATGTTACTATATTTATCTTTTCTAGTTATATAAGAAAACTAACAGTAACCAGAATGGCAAAATTATTGTGGAACTGTCTTCGTCAATTGTCGCGTTGATGTTGGAAATCACTTGTTCTTCTCTTCGTGGATCATCAGATTCTTCGGTTTGAGGTGACTGAGAGACTCTGGTTGTCAGTTGTGGGTTTTGAGCGGTTTTTTCTGGAACTGTTTGTGGTCCATTAGAGGCTTTTAATTTATCCTGTTTTTCGGCTTCGGCGAGTTTTCTTTGCTTTTCTTGTTCATTATTTTCTTTCTTGATAGCATTCTTCAATTCAGCCCACCAGCTGGTTCTTGCGCATCTGGAATCGTACAGTAAGCACGCTGCATAACCAGGTTTGCCATCGCAATCAGATTTTCCTTCTCCTAGTTTGTTGTCACCGGTCTTCCTAAGTTGAGTTAAAAAATCATTCAGTGCTGTTTCTAAATTGATTCCATCACCACTTTTCAGACAGGCTGTAATAATTTCTGTCCAAGTCTTACTCAAATATTCTTTCCCCTGACCGTTATCACCAAAGTCAGTATACCAACCATTCATTCCGTTTCCATTGCCTCCCCAAGTGGTTTTGTTTTTTCCGCACAAAGTGTTGACGTTGTTGGCACCGTTCAATGGGTATGCCAACTGGCCAGGCGTACAGAGGCAAAGCAGGTCGTGTGTGGCTGACTCTCCAGGGTAGTGTTTCTTGTCTTCACCGCCGCACACCCCGCACCAGTTTTTCCTGGTGTTTTTCTTGTCTCTATCTTCATGTTTAGTGTAGTCAGTGGGCATCTCAAATCCGCTAGCAGTCTCGGCAGGGACACTCTCTCCAAAAATGGTTTTCTCTAAAGCTTTTTTCATCGGACTCTCTGAATCTTTGACACTTTTCCATTTACTTGATGCTGCCTTCAACACGTCGCAGAGTGCCTTGTGTTCTTCTCCATTATGATTCTTCGTCGCAGGAGGATCTGCATACACTCCCACCCTCATGACCATTGTCACCAAAATCCAAGTCTTCATCGTCCCACTGCACTATAAACTTTCTCACTCTCTGTCAAAGCAGAAAAAACAATGTACAAATATAAATAATCCTTTCAATACCGACGGTAAAAAGACACAGCCATGCAAAAATACATTACTCAAATAAACAATCAGCTCTCACATCCAATCACCACAACACCACACATTTCCCCACAAAAAAACAAAAAAATACCATACCACATCCCGTCCATTTCGCTACAATTCTTACAATCCAAATATCTTTTAAAAACGGTGGAAGAAAATTTGGCATTTTATAACGTAAATTGTTCCACAATATTTGACCCCTGATCATCCATCACCCAATAACGACAACCATACTCCCTGGACAACTGTCATGGCAGACCGTTTGCATCATCCATATTCAAATACCATCCCCAACCAATCTTTCCTGCCCTCACTCCTCCTCCTCCCTGAAATCGTTAATCCTCCATAAGGGGAACAGCCTTTCCAAGATATCCGCGTACATCCGAAGATTGATCGAGAAGAGGGACACACTGTCATCATCAGTACTCCGGTCACTTATCATACTTATGATACTGCTCTCACCATCATCCCAAAAGCTTCCCTCATCCACTGATATGCTGTCATCCGACATGCTGTCCCTCTGAAGGTTGTTGGACATAAGTAACAAGTGTCTCCTTAACCCTGATCCTATTCTGACAAAATAACTTGTTGAGCAATATTCACATTGGGGAGAAATGAACTATTATAAGGGAGGGTGGTTTACTATCAGGAGGATCACTGATCAGCCATCACCCATAACAAAATAAATTCCCATGACATACATATATGGCCCACACTCTCCCTCTCCCACTTCTCCCCCCCAACACATTTTCCCTCATTTTTCAGTGATAAAAAATCACCTTCAATAAGTTCATTCTCATCAGGCAATAGTTTCCCTCAAACTAACCCTAAGATGCAATCATCGGGAAATGCATTTGGGTGGGGGATGGGATAATAACCGTGAGGGATTAACAAGCGATAGGGTCTAACTATCCCCCACTCATTACTTGAAGAATTGTTCTCCTCCTCATCTCACCCACTCTCCTCCTCAAATCAACTCCCCTCGAATAACACGTGACCACGCTCTCCTCCATTGATAACCACAATAAGAGTCATTCTCACAATCATCGGGATCCACAAAAACAACTCCCCTGTGAGACTCTTTTCTCGATGGCCCGCCTTCCTAGGGAAGTGTGAAGAGTTTCTTGTATCTTGTCCCCCTCGTTTTAGTGAATCCCTCCCCGAAATAAGATCACCACGAGAAATAGAAACGCCATGAGAATCAGACCAAAAGCGAAAAAGTTCCACACTCCACCATGGGTGAACCACCAGCGGGGCATGACTTCCACTTCCTTGTTGGGGTTTCTTAACAAAAAAAATAGTGAGAAGGAAATGAAATCTGGAGAGGAACATTGGTAGATGAATATCCAGCATGGACGCTAACCGTTTTAGGAAATGAAGATGGGATGGTGGTGTGTATCTTGGTACTCGTTTTATCTTCCCCACTTATTCTCCCTCTAAAAGGACAGGCGCCATTAGCATTGTTTCTTCCCTTGATTACCCTTCCCGAAAATAAAATATAAAGAGAGAATGTATTTCCTACTGTATACTCATTTGACACCAACATGTTTGTTCGGAAACAACTGGATCATGGAAAGAAAATTTACATGTTTTGTGTACCAGGCCATGCTCGGGGAAAAATTGGAATTTGAATGAGATAGCCCATGGTAGGGAGAGGAATAGTTAGCGATACGGTTTAACAAGCGAGAGGGTCTAGCTATCACCCACCTATCACTTAGAGAATTGTACTCTCCCTTCCCCCACCCACTCTCTCCCCTCCAGTTCCTTATCTGCCTTCCTAAATGAAAGATGCAAAAAGAGGAGAATTTTAAGGTAGCGGAGCATCTTTCTCATTTGGGATGCGGAAGTGAAGTTTTTAGTGAGTGTTTTTAAAGCATTAAAAATGCGCCAAGTAACCACGAACATGGAGTGGTTATGAGCGTTCCGCTGGTCAAGTTGAATTTGCGGATTGCCTCGGTGATATTGTTATTCTGGCGTCTCTCGGTCTGGTTGGTGGTAGGTGGTGCGGATTTTAAAGCCTCTTTTTTGGGTAATTCTTGCTTTTGCTCACGCTCTTTCTGTCTCTGCTTGGCTTCTTCTTCGCGTTGTTTCTGTAGGTTTTCATCTTCTATGAGTGCCTTCTCTAAGTCCACCCACCAGGGAGTGTGACTGGCCGATTCGTAGTACATGACGCACACTCCCTGTTTTTCTGATCCATCGCACGCTCCATACCCATCAGATTGACCTTGGCCTAGTTGGCGCATTGGCCTGTTCTTAAAGTCATGCTCTTCGGGCCTCAGTTTCTCTTTGAATTTTTTAATGGAATCTTTTAACTTGTACGACTGTCCATCGGCGTTAAGGCACTCTTTGGTTACATTTTCCCACGTAGCTTGTATTTGTTCTTTCCCTTCTCTTGTATACCCTGGATTAATTCCTCCCCACCCCTTACTGCCCTCAGCCTTTAAAGCACCCCTATCTTTCCCACACAGCCTGTCTTTTTGGCTACTTTCATTAACTGGCCATCCGTCGCTGCCTGCCGTGCACAGACAAACCAGGTCGTGAGGAGCGGAGTGGCCGGACCAGCGTGGCTTCTCTTCCAAAACATCACTTAGCTCCTCACTAGCGTCATTGCGTGGTTGTCCACATGCCACGCTGCGAGAACCAGGTACATTCAAGACATTCCTGTAAACATCAGGCACACCTTCTCTCAACACTGAAAGATCCTGTTTGGCGCCTTCTCCAAAAATGGTCTTCCCCAATGCTTTCTTCAGCGGATCGGAAAGAGTTTCTCCACTGTCTCCCCACTTTGTTACTGCCGCCTTCAGCACATCGCAGAGGGCTTTATGTTCTGCGCCATTATGGTCCTTTTCCTGTCCCACACCAGCATTTGCCACTCCCAAAATGGCCACAATCACGAAAAATAAAAATTTAATCATCCTTTCACCGGAATACATAAACTATATCTCCCACTCTTTTCTTCAAAACACGAAGAAAAAATATGAAAGTGACACAACAACGGAAAATCACGACTCACAAACCAATGATAATCTCTCACACCCCATCATCTCTCACCACACTTTCCCTCGTTCCTCGCTTATCAGTGACCCACTCCCCCTCTTCCACTCAACTCCCCTCGCATAACACATAACCACCCTCTCCTCCTGAGATAACCTCAACAAGAGTCATTTCCACCAAACATCGGGATTCCCAAAAAGTATCTTCCCTGTGATACCTTTTTCTCTATGGCCCGCCTTCCTAGAGAAAGGGGTAAAGAATTTTTCTAATAGCGTCACACAGTGTTTTAGTGCAGCCCTCCCCGAAATAAGATCACCACGAGAAATACAAAAGCGACAACTATGAGGGCAAAGCGAAAAAGTTCCAGATTCCACCATGGGTGAACCACCAGCGCGGCATAGGCGTCTAGTTTCCTTGTTGGGGTTTCTTAACAAGAAGAAAAGTGAGAGGAAAATAAAATCGAGAAAGGATGATTGGTAGATGAATAGCCAGCATAGATGGTAACCGTTTTAGGAAATGGAGAGGGATGGTGGTGGGCACGGGTGATCGTTTTATCACCCACTTCTTCTCCCCCAGAGGACACATGAGAATTGCCATCATGATTATCCCCTTGATTTTCATCCCCGAAAATAAAATATAAAGAGAGAATGTATTTCTAACTGTATAGTCATTTTACACCCGTATGTTTTGAAAACAACTGGATCATGGAAATAGAATTTGCATGTTTTATAACCCAGGCCATGATCGGGGAGAAATTGGAAGAGGAACGAGATACCCTACGGTGGGATAGGGGACCTGGATGAACGAAGCTGTTGTCCCGACCAAAACGACACCCTGGTAGGGTTGGTATTGATGTATTTCTGGTGGCCTCCTGCACCTTCGCCAGATCTCTTGGTCGATGGCTTCCAGAGGCGTTTCATCCATGTCGATGTAAATTTTCCATGAATCCCAGTGCCACTTCGTCCATGTCTGAATGGGCCCAAAATGTCGTACAAGCGGTGTGGCCCATTTTCTAAACTTCCACAACAGATAGGGAAGGTACTGCCATAAGCTGTCACACACATTCGCTTCGGGTATGCAGTGTCGAGGGTTTCTTACAAAATCACTCAATGTGAAACAAACGAGGTCTATCGTGAGGCCGGCTAACACGGGTCTGAGAAACCAGTAAAGGTTGACTCTATCTGGGGATGTGACGCCATTTAAGAGTACATCGGCGACATCTTTTTCCATGCTCCAGGGAAGTGAGTTCCTTCCATGATCTATTGTGTCTAACTTGGAGATATCCAGAGAAAAGAAGGGATCAGAAATGTTATTTGTACAGTCACAAAGGAGGCAGATAAGAACCATTCACAGGAAAGTATAAAAAGTGTAGGAGGTGTTTGATTTAGAGGAAAATAGATAAGTAAGACAGTTGCAGTGAGGGAGGGAGTTGGGTGCCATCCAAAAGATTACTCGCATTCATGTCGTCCAGGTTGGAGGTCTCGTCGTCGCTCTCGCGATTGTAGGCGAGCCAGGCCTTGCCTTTGAGGAGGAGGAGGGCGGCACGGTTTTTGAGTATTTGTTCTTCGAGTTTTGTGGCATCCTGTAATTTTTCAGAGGCTTCTTTGAATTTGTTGTGCCAGGGGATGTCGTATTTATTATCTTTTAAATTGTGTGTGTAATTGACGCACATTTTTTCGTTCTTCTTCCAACCACCACCACCACCATTATCCCCACTTCCATCACAGTTGGTAAAGTTAACTTTTGTCTTACTATCTTCAGCGCCCCATCCACTTTGCCCGAACATGTGTGTCTTACCCTGATCCTTCTTGGCTCCTCCGTGCCCAATCATCTTCACATACTCGTCCAGCAAGGCGGCAATTTTTGTTGTCTCTTTTTGGTCCTCTAATAAGTCGCGACAAGCCTCCTCGATTTTCTCGAAGGACTCGTTGAGGGCAAGAGCGGGGTTGCTACTTGAAGCATATTTCATCTGGGTCCAGCAGCCGCAGCATTTGCATTCGCCATTGCAAGGAGCAGTGCAGCAGGTACCATCTTTGCAACAATCGCAACCAGTTGTGCAGCAATTATTGTTGCCCTTCTTTGGCGGCACAAGATAACCAGAGCATGGTCCGTCGCTGTCACCGCCCTCCCCCACGCACACACAGAAGAAATCGTTGAGCAGAGTCTTTCCAGCTGGTTTGTCTCCGCTCCCGCAGCTCTCACTCACGTTTTTAAGATGATTAAAGGTACTCTCGGGTTTGCTTCGCAGGTCTGATAATTTTCCATCCTGCTTCGGCACCTCGGTAACATGCTCTCCGTATATCCCCTTCAACACAGACAGTTTGGCCTCATTGATTTTATCATTAACTTTCCCCGAAAGCCCTCGATTCTCTTCGATTTTCTTCCCCCCCTCTTCAATCAACTTTCCTATTTCTCGGTGAGCATCTCGTCGATTCTTCGGTTGCGTAGGCGGCGGATGCGCTTCGAAAAAATCCTTGGTACTCCACAGCATTTTTCGAAATTCATTCATGTTGTCCGTGGTGGCATTGTAGAGCAGAACCATCTCCTTTACAATTCCTCTATCGACCTGTTCGTCATACATGTAGTACTTCGTCTCCGTCATCATGCGGTCGGCCTCCTCCAGGATGCGGCAAAACAACTTGAATTCTTTTTCGCTGGGACGTGCGGACACCATAGCCACGCACAGAACCAGAACCACCAACGCAAATTTAATTAGCATTTTCCCTTCCTACACGCAAATTTAAAAATGAAAAAAACTTCGACGACACCATGCTTCCACCGTGGTCCGTCTCACGAGCAAGCCACGCAAGATAACTTTGCACATGGAGTTTCAAAAATCAAAAAGGAAACAACCCATCCACACCGCGACTCTCCTTTCCATATGGAGTCACAATCACTTTCCTCTTCCAAAACACCACGCCCACCTTCTCTCTTGAAAAAGAAATAAAATGAAAGGGGTCGGTTCGACGGGCCTTCCAAGCACCCAAGAGTGAGTGAACCTTAAGGTGTACCCCATGATCTAAGGAATCCGTGAGGTGGGGGGACACAGGCATAAGAAACCCGTACAAGTTCATCTCTTTCGCCGGCAGAACACCTTCCAACAGCACGTTGATGACATTGTTTTCCATGCTCCAGGGAATGGTCCTCCATGGGCCCTGCCTTCGGATGACGGTGACGAGGCCCGACTCCCAGACATCCTCGTGGCCCTTGGGATTTAGGGAGAGTGTTTCTAGTATTAGGGTTAGGGAAAATGGTTATGAAGAAGACCACTTTACATCGTGGAGTAACCATGGATACTGATAGTATGCTACCATCATTCCTCCTCTCACAGAATCACAAAAGCCAGCAATCAACTCTATTCCATTCCCTTTTCTCATATCTTTTATACTAGGTGGTCTTCTTTTCATTTGGATAACACCCTCTGGGAATGTTGGTGGAGGGCGGACTGAAAAGTTGCGTTGCCCAGTACGCTGCGCGCCATGGGTCCAATGTCCACCGTTCCGCCTCGGCAGAACCAGTCCTCTAGAGACACAATGTTGGCCGCGTGCAGTTTGGCGAGATCCCGTTCGAGGTGCTTCTGCATGCGGGCACGTCGGATTTTCAACCACAAATCCACATGTTTCCGTGTTTTTGCGTTGGGTACAAACTTCTCCGGATTTTCCAAAAACTGCCGCATGGTCAGGGGAAAATGGGCGGGAAGATGGTACGTCTCCTTGTAATAGATGCTAAAAAAGTCTCGGGCTTGGATCGCGCCCCAGTCCTCCCGGGCCTTCTCCAGGATAGCCTCCACAGCACTCCCCGTTGTCACGAGGGGTGTTATCGGATTGTTTTCTTGAGTGTTTTCCATGGACAATCCTTATTCAGCTTTTGTAGCTAGATGGATGGGAACGTGCGGGGAAAGGAAGATTTTTTGGAGCGTAGTATGACTTATGGAAAGGATTGTTGGGTTTTGTGGGAAGGTTTCTTAGAAAAAGGAGACAGCACCGAGGAACCACAGTGGCTTTGTTATTAGGGTGCTGCTCCGAAGGTACTCGAAACGGGGGTGAGAGCTGTTTCCAGTTGCTTGTGTGTTGAGCATGCCTACCCTGCTGTTAGTGCTGCTGGTTGCATGGGTATGGGTGCCGTTACCGTCTGGTGCTGCGGTGTTCTCTGTGTTTGTGTGGTCTCCTGTTTCCATGTCCTCCTCCCCTTCCATCTCTTCTGAAAGCTCCTCCACAGGGCCATCCTCTGGGATCTCACCTGTACCTCTAGCAGGTTGGTTTGCTGGGCGCGATATCAGTAGATCATCCGGTTTCTTCCCATAGAGTGTTTCCTTGAGCCTTTTCCACCAGGGTTTCTTTTTATCACCACAAGAACGGTACCGTACGTGTATGTGCCGCTCATCACTGCCGTCAGCTTCGTTGTGCTCCTCGAATCCTCCAAGTTTATGATGACCCCCCACAACCTTGAGTGTCGATGTGAAGTTCTGCAAGGCAACGTTCAACCTGACTATCTTCTCTGACAAATTGTGGCTCCCCTGTACTGTCTTGCTCTTCCAGCTGTTGAAGCACCCCCACACAACCGTTTTCCACGACTTATCTAGGTCCTTCTTTTGTTTTCTGTTGTAGTACGTATCGACATACCACCCTCCCTTTTCGTTCTGAATCATCTCGGCTCTCTTTTTGTGGCAAAGCTTGAAGCCGTTTTCCGAGTAATACCACCCGAAGATCCATGTGGCGCCGTAGAAGGGATCACCGTACTGTCCCGCTGTGCACAGGCACAGGAGGTCATGCGTGATGGAGCTTCCAGGAAAGTAGAACTTGTCATCATTGTGACACCCGCCACAGCGCCTGCCCCGATGCCATAGAGCAGGTTTATGGTAGTCGTGGTGTAAGGTGTCTTTGATACTGGCCAATTCCCGTTTCCAATAAGTTCCAAAGATGGCTTGGACCAAAGCGTCTTGAAACTCCTTATCCGGCACCTTCTCCGATGTTCTCGATGCATTCCACAAGTCTAAAGACGCCTGGAACACCCCGCAGAGGGCATCATACTCTGCTCCATTAAAATCATATCCTGATTTGTAATCCTCAACACTTCCCCCCCTAACCCCCCTCATTACCATGGCAGTCACCATAAGCATGGCCAACATCCCCTTCCATATCGTCATTGGCTCCCTCATTGCTATCCTTATTCAAAAGATTGACAGAAAGGCAATATACCATCCCATTAAGCAACAACACACCACCATGCAGAAAAAACTCTCACGTAATCAACCACATCTCCCACCCAATTATGCCTCAACCATACTTCCAAGAAAAACCCAATCCACACCATTTCCCAAGACGAACTCCAGTATATTTCGCTCAAAATTCCTCCATCCAAATTGTTTTCAAAACTTCTCGGGTAAGACGCGTACATCACTGAGAGAGAGTGCTTCCCTAATTGAGAGTCCATGACCAACCACCGCTCAATAACAAAACCAATATTCCATGGACAACTGTTGTGGCATAATGTGTCCAAACTTTCCCCCTAAGTGGCACTCCACAACAAACCTTTGCTGTCCCTCACTCCTCCTCCTCCACGAAATCGTTAATCCTCCACAGTGGAAACAGCCTTTCCAAGATATCCGCGTACTTCCGGAGATTGATCGAGAAGAGGGATACACTGTCATCAGTACTGTCCTCCACAGGCTCGTCACTTATGATACTGCTCTCCCCATCATCCCAAAAGCTTCCCTCATCCACTGATATGCTATCATCCGACATGTTGTCACTCTGAATGTTGTTCGACATGGTGGAGTATTCTCTGCTTAAGCCTGATACCTTTTTTAAGAGAAATGAACTGTTGAGGAGTATTCAACAATAAGTGAAGAGTGATACGTTTCTAATGGAGAGGGTGGTACAATAATAGAGGATCACTGACCAGCCATCACCCATAACAAAATAGAATTCCCATAACATACATATATGGCCCACCCTCCAATTCCCCTTCTCCACCACCAACACACACTTTCCCTCATTCATCGGCGACCAATGATCACCTTCAATAAATTCATTCCCATAGAGAAACAATTTCTTTCAAACTAACCCTAAGGAGCAATCATCGGGAAATGCATTTGGGGGGGAAGGAAATATGAGCGATAGGGGCTAACTACCCCACTCTCATTACTTGAAGAATTGTTCTCCCCCTCCACTCAACTCCTCTCGGTAGACACGTGACCACGCTCCCCTCCAGAGATAACCTCAAAAAGAGTCATTTCAACCAATCATCGAGATTCTCAAAAACACTCCCCTCAGATACCCTTTTCTCGATGTCCGCCTTCCTAGAAAGGGTGTGAAGAATGTTTTGTATCACGTACCCCGGTGTTTTAGTGCATCCCTCCACGAAATAAGATCACCACGAGAAATGCAAAAGAGACAACTATGAGGGCAAAGTGACAAAGTTCCACATTCCTCCATGGGTGAACCACCAGCGGGGCATAACTTGTAACTCCTTGTTGGGGTTTCTAGGAAGAAAAAGAAAAGTGAGAAGAAATGAAATCGAGAAACAAAGATTGGTAGATGAATAGCCAGCATGGATGCTAACTGTTTTAGGAAATGAAGATGGGATGCTGGTGTGTATCTTGGTACTCGTTTTATCTCACCCACTTATTCTCCTCTCAGAGGACACATGACCATTATCATTGTTTTTTCCATTGATAACCCCTCGCAAAAATAAAATATAAAGAGAGATTGTATTTCTAACTGTAGACGAATTTTACACCAGCATGTGTTTCCGAAAAAAATTGCTCTTGAGAATGGAATTTACATGTTTTATAACCCAGGTCAGGATCTGGGGGAAACTGGGATAGGAACGAGATACCCCATGGTGGAATACGGGATCTGGATGATAGAGGGACCAACAAGCGTAAGGGTCCAACAAGCGTAAGGGTCCAACAAGCGTAAGGGTCCAACAAGCGAAAGGGTCCAACAAGCGAAAGGGTCCAACAAGCGAAAGGGTCCAACAAGCGTAAGGGTCTTCCTGTCGAGTGGGGGTGGGGTTAGGGTTAGGGTTGAAGCATCTGGTAAAATATACATCAGCTGAAAAGCGATAGGGTCTAACTATCCCCCACTCATTCCTTGAAGACCTGTTCTCTCCCTTCCCTAAACTCCCCTCGCATAACACGTGACCACGCTCCCCTCCATTGATAATCTCAACAAGAGTCATTTTCACACATCATCAAAATTCACAAAAAAAACTCCCCTCGGAGATTTTTTTCTTGATGGCCGCCTTCCTAGAGAAAGGGGGTGAAGAATTTTTTGAATCGCGCCCCACGGTGTCCTAGTTAATCCCTCCCCGAAATAAGATCACCACGAGAAATGCAAAAGCGAAAACTATGAGGGCAAAGCGAAAAAGTTCCACATTCCACCATGAGTGAACCACCAGCGGGGCATCACTTCCAATTCCTTGTTGGGGTTTCTTAACAAAAAAGAAATAATGTGAGAAGAAAATAAAATCGAGAGAGGAATATTGGCAGATGAATAGTCAGGATGAATGCTAACCGTTTTACGAAATGAATATGGGATGGTGGTGGGTGCGGGTGATCGTTTTATCTCCCCTACCAAAGGACACGCGCCATTATCATTGTTTATCTCCTTGCTTACCCTTCCCGAAAATAAAATATAAAGAGAGAATGTATTTCTAACTGTAGACTCATTTTACACCAACATGTTTTCAAAACAAGTGGATCATGGAAATAATTTGTCTGTTTTATAACCCACGTAATGGTTGGGGGGAAATTGGAATAGGAACGAGGTACGCCATGGTGGAATACGGGACCTGGATGAAAGAGGGCGTCGGGTCTACCTTTCCCCCTCCACTCCCATGATTTTGAGAACTCTTCTCACCCTCTCCCCCACTCTCTCCCCTACAGTTTCTTATCTACCTTCCTTAAACAAAAGATTGGAAAAGAGAAGAGTGATAAGTAGCGGGGCATCGTTTTCATTGGGGATATATGATGGCAGTTTTCAGTGAGTGTTTTTAGATCAATAGGAAGGCACTGAGAAGCCACATGGTATGTGCTGTGTTTGTGTCGCTCGCCTCCTCTATTGTTGCTATTGGATTAGGGATATTTTCGTTGTTGTCTTGTTCGGCCTCTTGTAAGTCCTGTGGTGGGGATTGTAATGCAGCGGTTCTGGGTGCATGTTGTGGCAGTGAGTTTTCTTTTTTTTGTGTGTGGTGCTGATTTTTAGCCTCTTCTTTCTTGAGTTCTTCATCTTCGCGTTTCTTTAGTTCTTTTTGTGCTTCCTCGTTGTTTACGGCGTCTTCCAAGTCCACCCACCAGGGCATGGTGTACTTGGATCCCGTGGTGTTGTAGTACATAACGCAGATCCTCTCGTTTCCGCTGCACGGGTAATCGTCACTTTGACCCTCACCTAACTGGTACCTATTTCCGTATTTTTGTTCCGTCTTGTTTTCAATTTTTGATTTAAATCTCTGCAGTGCGTCTTTCAGATTCCCTGTCTGAGCATTTCCATCCTGCAAGCATGGTGTTACTACTTTGTTCCACGTAGCATCTATTTGATCTTTTCCCTTTTCTTCTCCAGTTGTACCCCACCCTTCATTCGTGTGTGCCAAAGTTGCTTTATCTTGTCCGCACAGCTTGTCTTTGCCAGTGTTAATACCATCATTTCTACTGAAAGGCCACCCGCCCTTTCCCACCGTGCACAGGCAAACCAGGTCATGAGGAGCCGAGTGACCCGGCCGACGCGGTGCTTTCTTCGCGACTAACTCGTCTCCTGAAAGCCGTCCCCCACACCAGTGATAGCGAGATGAAAGGCCACCCTTCACCTCCTCGTCAGCGATGTGCCATCTGTCTTTCAAACTTTCTACAGTACCTTCACCACTTTCGCTTCCAAAAAGCGTCTTTCTCAACGCTCTCTTCAGAGGGTCTTCTGGATTCCTAGCATTAACCTCTCCCAATTTTCTGACGGATACTTTTAGCAAATCACACAGTACGTTGCTTTCCTCTCGATTATGATCTTTCCCATCACTATTGGCCACCACCCACATAGCCATCATCATCACCATCACCGAAATCATCAAAAACTTTATCATTCTCTACTATATCCGCGAATATACACAACACGACATGAAAAAAGATCAAGAAATATTTGTCACTCATACAAACCCATCACACCTCCATGGAACAATACAACTCACCAACCACAAATCACACCTATCTCATTTATCCCATACCACAAAATCGCTGAAAACAAATCCAGAAAAAAAACAAATTCTATTTTATTGTGTTCCTCATTTTTAACAAACAAATTGTTCCCGTAGAAGAGAAATTGAGGAGAGATCTGTCAATCCAATTGCAAGAGTGACTCAATAACAGTGAGTCCATTAACAACCATCACTCAATAATGAAAGCCACATTCCATGGACAACTGCTATCACATACTGTCTTAAAACTCTCCCGTCAAATACCATTCCCCCTCCAATATCTGCTTCCCCTCACTCCGCCTCCCTGAAATCGTTAATCCTCGACAGTGGAAACAGCCTTTCCAAGATATCCGCGTACTTCCGAAGATTGATCGAAAATAGTGATACACTGTCATCGTCAGTGCTCCGATCACTTATCATACTTATTATACTGCTCTCACCATCATCCCAAAAGCTTCCCTCATCCACTGATATGCTGTCCTCCGACATGTTGTCCCTCTGAATGTTTTTGGACATGGTTGAATATTGCCTCCTTAATCTGTTCCTTTTTTGAGAAAAATGAATTCTTGAGGAATATTAATGGGGGAGACAAATGAACTATTATAAGAGAGAATTGTTTATTGTCACAGGATTCCTGAACAATCCTCACTCATTCCAAAACAGTCTTCCCATGACATACATATGTGGCACACCCTCTCCCACTCCCCTTCCCCCCCCCAACACACTTTCCCTCATTCCTCAGTGATCAATGATCACCTTCGATAAGTTTGTTCTCATCGAGAAACAATTTCTCTCAAACTAACCCTAAGGGACAATCATCGGGAAATGCGTTTTGGGGGATGGGATAATAACCGTGAGGGGCTAACAACCTTAAGGGTCTAACTATCCCCCACTCATTACTTGAAGAACTGTTCTCCCCCTCCACTCAACTCCTCTCACACAACACATAACCACGCTCTCCTCCAGAGATAACCTCAGAAAGAGTCATTTTCACCAATCATCGGGATTCCAAAAAAACAACTCCCTGTGAGACCCTTTTCTCGATGGTCAGCCTTCCTAGAGAAAGGGGTGAACAATTTTCTAATCTTGTACCACAGTGTTTTAATGCAGCCCTCCCCGAAATAAGATCACCACGAGAAATGCAAAAGCGACAACTATGAGGGCAAAGCGAAAAAGTTCCAGATTCCACCATTACTGTACCACCATCGGGGCATCACTTCCAATTCCTTGTTGGGGTTTTAGAAGAAAAAGTGAGAAGGAAATAAAATCGAAAAACAAAGATTGGTAGATGAATAGCCAGCATGAATGCTAACACTTTTAGGAAATGAAGATGGGATGGTGGTGGGAACGGGTGATCGTTTTATCTCCCCCACTTATTATCCTCTAAAAGGACACGCGCCATTATCATTGTTTTTTCCCTTGATTACCCTTCCCAAAAATAAAATATAAAGAGAGAATGTATCTCTAACTGTATGCTCATTTTACACCAGTATGTGTTTCCGAAAATAAATTGTTCATGAGAATAAATTTACATGTTTCATAACCCACGGAATTGTTGGGGGGAAATTGGAATGTGAACGAGATAGCCCATGGTGGAATACGGGATCTGTATGAACGAAGCAGCAGCTTGAACCAAAACGACACCCTGGTAGGGCTGATATTCAGGCACAGGTGGAGGCCTCCTGCACCGACGCCAGATCTCCTCGTCGATGGCTTCCAGGGGCGTTTCATCCATGTCAAAGTAAATTTTCCACGAATCCCAGTGCCACTTCCCCCATGTCTCTGTGGGCCCAAAATGTTTTACGAGTGGAGTGGCAGACATTCTGAATTTCCACAACAAATAGGGAAGGTATTGCCACAAGCTGTCACACACATTCACTTCGGGTATGCAGTGTCGGGGGTTTCTTACAAAATCACCCAGGGTGAAACGAATGAGGTCTATCGTGAGGCCGGCTAACACGGGTCTCAGAAACCAGTATAGGTTGATTGTATCGGGGGACGTGACACCTTCTAACAACACATCCGCGACATCTCGTTCCATGCTCCAGGGTCTTTGTCTGGGTGTATTGAATATATGAGTTTGCATGGTCAATCTGGATTACCGCTTTCTCTAAAGGGATATGGGAAAGTGCGGGGAAAGGAAGATAATGTGGTGGGAGAATTACTTATGGAAAGAAATGCTGTGTTTTGTGGGAAAGGTTGATTAGGTGAAAAAGGAAGCAATTAGAATCTATGAACATGGAAGAGTTATTGGTGCGCTGCTCCTGGGATACTCGAAACAGGGCCTAGTATGGTTTCATTCCGTGTGGCCCCCATGCTGTTGTTGGTGTGTCGGGCTTTGTTGGTTCCACTGGGTGCGTGATCGATTGCTAGCGTGACAACACATGGGGATGCTGGGGAAAAGTCTTTCCCAGGGACAGTCACTCCTTTGAGGTCTTCTTGAGAATTTCTTCCATAGCCTTGAGAAGGGCTTCCTCACCTTTGTTGTGGTGGTTCTCCCGGTCCAGGTGACTTGCTTCATGCAGGACACCACCGAGAAGCTCCTGCGCCTTCTTCTCCGGGTCCTCGGATTGGAGCACGCACCGCGCCACATACTGTATCGCTAAAGTCTGTAGATCCCTCTCGCTCGGACGCTCCTCCCCGAAAACAATTCGCCGAGCCGCCTGGTGGAACGCGTCGGCGCCTCGATGGTTGCCCATCTGTCGGTCCATTGTGTGCAACTCGCCCAGAAAAGCGAGGAGGAATTCGTGCATGGCCTTCTCCGGATCCAGGGCATTTCGCAGGGTCGTGGTCCACCGCCGCATGACCAAAGTCTGCAAGTCCTCTCCACCCTCGTCCTCAAAAACGACTTGTCGCATGGCCTTCTGAAGGGTGTCGGTGGTGAAGGTCCAGCCGTCCTGCGCGTCGTACTGGCGGGCCCCGTGCAGTAAACCCAGAAAGAACCCGCGGGCGGTTTCCAACGGTTCCCAAGACGCACGCACCACCTCCACCACGGCCAGCTCCACCTCGACCTCCGCAGGACATGTAAACGTCCACTTCATGGCTTCTCCAAGAACGCCCCCTACCTTTCCCCATACCAAAAAAAAATGGTATAAAAAAAGGAAGGTGAGGGGAAAGGGAGAGGATCCCAGAGATCCTAGAAAGAGAGGATAGACACCCCATTCCCAAACCGATAGGCGAATTGAAAGTATCAACAAACTAACATAGCGCTATTTTTACTGAACCAATAAAGCTCCGAGGGTGCAGGAGGTGCTCCATGGTCTTCAAACCATCTCCACAGGCGCTGGTAGTCCTCCTCACGGATGTGGTGCACCACGACCCACTTCGGTGTGGCCGTCGGGAATTGGCCGCGTCCTCCAAAGTCCTCAAATTTACAACTCCCCATGTCTACCGTTATGAGACCCTTAAATTTGATTTTCCTGTGCAGCACATGCCCCACCATAACGTCCTCGTTATCCACGCTTATCGTCCTGTACTGGATAGTACGCCAAATGAAGTAGGGCTTACTCAGCAGTGCGACCAGTGGCTTGTAGGACACCACAGCCTGCGCCACATCTTTCGAGAGTGTGTAGCAGGCTCCAGTCGCATAAACCAACTCAAGGGATTTCCAAAGCAAATTTACACGGTACATACGGCCCATGTAAAGGCCACGCCGAGGCATGACACGAAGGTCGGCGAGGTACTGCGGTACACGCATAAATAGGTCATCATCGCCCTTCACAATGTAAGGGGCATTGGGGAACAGGTGCAGCGCGAACTGAAACCACAGGTACGTCTTGCGGCTCATGACGACATGCGCTTCGAGGCCCCAACTACCACCTTCACCTATCCGCCTCCGTGTCGTGGGCCGCACATCGCGCGTTGGCAAAAGGATCACATCGTGAGACTGCGCAGCCTCCTTCCACAGCGACTCGGAAATCTCGTACCCGTTGTCCTGGTGCGGCGCGACGAGGTACAGTGGAAGAAACTCACCGGTGAAGTTGTTTCCTTGCCTCGCCACACCATTGTACTGCCAACACGTTTCCCGCTGAAGGTCACGCAGCCGCCGCCTGGCATCGATGTCAACGGAGGGAATGCCCATGACGACGAGGAATTCACGTGCCCTCCACGTGCGGACGACTTCCGGTGGAATGAAGCGGAAGTACGTGCTATAGTGGATGGTGGTCGTGAAGGAGCTTCCTTCACGGAGCCTGGTTGGTAGGTCCACACGGGCTCCCCATAACACGCACAGCATCATAAGAATCAACGAAACTCCCGCACACAACCATACCCTGCCGGTCCGGCGCCGCGTCCTTCGCATAACCCGCAGGAACACATTCTTTACCATCTTCAAAGAACTGCTGAGAAGACAATTACACGCACAAGGGAAGGAAGAGAAATAAATGGCATTCCACCGCGCACCGTGCCATACCTCGTTCGAAGGTCCGATGGGTGGCGTGGGGGCTATGGTATGGAGGGCATCGCGTCAACAGGGATCTTCCCTGCACGCAAGCGCCCCCAAGAAAAACAAGTAAACCAGTGAACACATAGATGAATAAAAAGACAAAAACAAAGAGAAGTATAAAGAGGAAGAATGTGGAATCGTTTGGGTGAGGCTAGGGGTATCACCCCCAAAAGGCCATGGAGTGTTCGACCCATGCTCCGGTTGCTTTGGGAGAGCGTGAAGGGAGAAAGTGTGGATGGCCAGCACCCGGAACTGTCACAGGAGGCGGGGGACGTGGTTCCACATCGTATGCCCATCCCTTCCGTGCATCGTGCGTTGTTCTTCACGCAGTCGTCCATGGGTGACGAGGACATGTATTCGGCGGCTCCGCTTGGCTCTCGTGGTTAACGGAATCCTGCGCATACCCCTGTTTCCCTTTGACTCCTAGTCTTTACCCTTGTTCCAGAAACAAAGGTAGTGGGAAGAAGAAGTGCTGACCCCTTTCATAGACCTACACCCTTACACATGCCCAACACCACTTTGTCGTTTCTCTCTTTTGGGTCAGTGAAACCGAAAAACATTTTATGGGACGGCATTACTGCCACCCTTGGTTTTTAAGATTTAAAAGGTCCTTCTAATGGTATCTGCCTTCTACAGGGCATCTGGTGGGTTCATGTCATCCTTGTCCTGGTTCTTTTGCTTCAGCTCCTTGAGCTGTCTTTTGTAATGTCTTGCCAGACTCCATTGAAGACAGCCGTAAAACATCAACGTCAACAACAAGCAAGCAAACATGACGGGAAGAAACGGGTAAAGAAAGTACCAGGGAAGCGGCTCCCCGTATTCTGGACCCAGGATCCTGCCAAGCCCCGCGCTTTTTCCTCCTTCCTTCACCGTCTCTTTCACGGCCTTTTTAGCACGTTGAAGTAGTTGCGTCATGTTTTGACCTTCTTCGACCCCCTTTTGCAGAGAGGAGACCAAGACCAGGAAGGCCTGGCTTTGTTTTCGCGCCTCCTCGACGCTCATCATGCGCTCGGCCACATGGTTCATGTGGTTTGCCACGTGGTACACGGTTTCATGGGCGTAGCCTTTCCACTTTCTCTGGCGATGGCACTCCTTGCCCTCCTTGGTGTTGGGAAATACTTCCCAATTTTCTCGGAGTTTTCTCCACTGATCCATGGTGGACTGCAGGGAGACCCCCACGCCAAGGCAGGAATCGGGGAGGTCCCCCTGTCCTGAAACGGGTCCCGTGCAGTGGAGGAGGATGTCTTTCGTTTTTTTGTCTTTCAGGGAATTGGCCACTCTCTTCTTTCCGCCGCAGACGTAGTCCACTCGATCCCAGGTGGTAGTAGTAGTGCGGCCGTGCGCGTTGATGTAGACCGCGTCGGGTTTTACATGGCACCATATGTAGGCCAAAAGTGTGGTAGGTGCCGTGCAGTTCAGCACACCCACGTCCGCATCCCCAAGAACCACCTTGATCGTCTCTTCATACGCCCACTGGTTGAACTGCGTCGCCTCAGAGACAGCGGTCCAAGCCCTCAGGTACGTCTCGTATTGGCATTCTTCGGCTTGGCGGGCCACTGTTTTCAGCTTATCCACATCGGACGTCTCATACCGGTCCCGTTCCCCCGTGGTCGACAGAAGATCAAGCAGAGAGGTCCGGGTTTCCTGAAGTTCTTCTCTGCGCATGCTCATGTGTTTGATGTGGGCATCGGCCAATTGCTTCCAGGCGTCGGGCTGGGAAGTCGTCCGCACACCTTCCATCAAGTACGCCACCGTACACAACACTTTCTGGGCTTCGGGGCTCAGCTCACACACAGCCGTGTCTGGTCCTTTCCCAGAGACCCGGCCGAGCCCAAGCCCGGCCATAAGCCAACAGAGGCAAAGAAATTGGAGCATTCTGGTTTTCTTACAGCCGCGTCCTCTTTACCAATCTTTTCTAAAACCTTAAGCTTTCTTCACCATACAGACAAATAGGGTAAGGGAAAAAAAATAAACACAAACAATATTCGAAAAGAGCCTACAAATTCCATACAAAAAAGCAACACACCACCACGCGTGATTACAACTCCCAAAACACAACTCACATCCCAATTATCCCATACCACATATTCCCTAAAAGCACATTTCCCACAAAAACCACGACGAATTCACGTTCATTGCCATTGTCATCTTACAAATAAAAATTTTCCCAGAGAAGAATGTTTTTTGAGAAGAGGACCTGTCATTCTGGATCGAGAGTGACTCCATAACAGTGAGACCATGACCACGCATCACTCAATAACGAAACCAATATTCCATGGATACTTTGTATTGTCATACTCTCTCCATCACTACTGACCAAATGCCATCCCCAACAACCCTTTCCTACCCCTCACTCCTCCTCCCTGAAATCGTTAATCCTCCACAGTGGAAACAGCCTTTCCAGGATATCCGCGTACCTCCTAAGATTGATCGAAAATAGTGATCCACTGTCATCATCAGTACTCCGGTCACTTATCATACTTATTATACTGCTCTCACCATCATCCCAAAAGCTTCCCTCATCCACTGATATGCTGTCATCCGACATGTTGTCCCTCTGAAGGTTGTTCGACATGGTTGAATATTGTTTCTTTAACCCTGTTCCTTTTTAAAGAAAACTTAACTTTTGAGGAATATTAATGGGGGAGACAAATGAACTATTATAAGGGAGGGTGGTTTGTTGTCAGAGGATCACTGATCACCCATCACTCACAACAAACTCGAATCCTGTCGCCATGGAATATGGCCCACCCTCTCCCACACCCCTTCTCCCCCAAACACACTTCCCTCATTCATCAGCGACCAATGATCACCTACTATAAGTTCGTTCTCATCGGTAAATAATTTCTCTCAAACTAACCCTAAGGGACAATCATCGGGAAATGCATTTTGGGGGGGTAAGGGAAGTTTGAGAGATAGTGTCTAACTATCCCACTCTCATTACTTGAAGAACTGTTCTCCCCCTCCACTCAACTCCTCCCGCATAACACGTGACCACGCTCTCCTCCAGATATAGCTTCAAAAAGAGTCATTTTCACCAATCATCGGGATCCACAAAAACAACTTCCCTGCGATACCCTTTTCTCGATGGCCGCCTTCCATAAAGGAAGGGGTGAAGAACTTTTTGTATCACGTCCCCCGATGTTTTAGTGCAGCCCTCCCCGAAATAAGATCACCACGAGAAATAGAAACGCCATGAGAATCAGACCAAAAGCGACAAAGTTCCACATTCCACCATGGGTGAACCACCAGCGGGGCATGACTTGTAATTCCTTTTTACGGTTTCTAGGAAAAAGAAAGAAAGTGAGCAGAAAATAAAATCGAGAGAGAAATATTGGTAGGTGAATAGCCAGGATGGATGTGAAAGTTCTATGAAATGAAGATGGGATGGTGGTGGGTATCTTGGTACTCGTTTTATCCCCACTTCCAAAGGACAGGCGCCATAATCATTGTTTATCTCCTGGATCACCCTTCCCGAAAATAAAATATAAAGAGAGAATGTATTCCTAACTGTATACTCATTTTACACCAGTATGTTTGTTTGAAAAAAATTGATCATGAGAAAAAAATATGTTTTATAACCCACGCCATGGTTGGGGGGAAATTGGAATGTGAACGAGGTACGCCATGGTGGAATACGGGACCTGGATAAACGTCGCTGTCGGTTGGACCAAAACGACACCCTGGTAGGGTTGATACTGAGGTATTTCTGGTGGCCTCCTGCACCGACACCAGATCTCCTCGTCGATGGCTTCCAGGGGTGTTTCATCCATATTGATGTAGATTGTCCACGAATCCCAGTGCCACTGCTTCCAAGTCTGAATGGGTCCAAAATGTCGTACGAGTGGAGTGGCCCATTTTCTAAATTTCCACAACAGATAGGGAAGGTATTGCCACAAGCTGTCACACACATTCGCTTCGGGTATGCAGTGTCGGGTGTTTCTTACAAAATCACCGATGGTGAACCGAATGAGTTCCACAGGGAGGCCGGCTAACACGGGTCTCAGAAACCAGTACAAATTAATCCGGTCAGGGGATGTGACACCTTCCAACAATACATCGGCGATATCTCGTTCCATGCTCCAGGGAATGGTCCGTGGGGACTGGAATGTGTACAATGACATGTGAATCTGGATTACCGCTTTCTAAAATGAGGGGGGAAAGTGTGATGAAAAGGAAGACAGCAATGAGGTCACGTTTTTGTCATTGTTTAGAAATTCTGTTGCATCATGATATAGTTGGTTATGTTATTGGAGTGTTATTGTTTTTCTCTAATTTTACTTATTGTAAGAGCAGCGCCCATGCCAGGAGGCTGTGACGCTTGCTCCGCGTGGCACTGTCGGCATTCTCGTTCTCGTCTGGGTTTGGATGTTGTGCCAGTGGGGAATCATCCGTGTCGACCTCTTCTAGTTGTGTATTTGCCTTGATCTTCTCATACAACCCTCGGGCGCGATTGAGGAGGGTGGTGAGCTGGTGCTGCCATGAGGCTGTTTCGGTGTTGAGTGTGTCGATGTGTTGGAGGCCTTCTTTGAATTTCTTTAGCCAGGCAATCTTTTCTTCCAGGTGGTGGTTGCCGTAGAAGACACAAACACCAGCACCGCTGCCACCGTTTAATCTGTTTGTGCTAGCTTCCTTTTTACCGTTGCAGTGGAAGTTGGTGTCTCTGTTTTCACTTACAGCAGTTCCAAGCATCCCATGTTTATGAACGGTACCTGACTTATTGAGCTTAACGTCCCCCCCTGCTTTAACTTTCGCCAGAAAATCATGGTGAAGAGAATATCCGTCTTGTGTGGATGTCACGCTCTGTTTCGCAAACGCTCCGCACCCGTTTTTAATTTCTCTCCACATAGTAGCTATAGAGTCCAGTGTCGAACCCCCCCAACGTGAGCCTTTACCGGTGCCGACACTCACCCCGCATACCCTATCAACGCCTTCAATCTCATCATATTGTGCGCAAAGACAGAAAAAATCCACAATGAGGTTCTTGCCAGCACTTGTGCCTTCTTTTTCTTTGCCCCCACAAGCCGTCATACGACTGGGATTTACCTCCAACGCCCCCTTGGATAGATCTTCTTTTCCATTGTTACCAAAGATAACTTGTTTGAATGTATTCCTTGCCCTTTGCACTTCTCCCTCTGGATTCACTTTCTTAATTTCGTCCAAAAGTTTGTGTGCCTCTCGACTGATACCAAGGAGCTGTGTTTGAGCGGACTTTGTCTCTTCGGTTTGGGTGTTCACTCTTTCTTTCCTGTTGGCCGCAGCACTGAGCGCGTTGATGTCATCGACCATTTTCTGATACTCCTTCGTGCTCACGGGCTTGATTGGAGGGTTATGGGCCACATTATAAATCTTGCAGAGGAGCTCAAAGGGTTGACGATTGTCGTTTTCCTTAACATAGACTTCGCCATTAGCCATTACACTCCCCTCTCTCACCCAGCCTCCCATGACCACCAAACACACCATCAAATATTTCATCATCTTATCCTTGTAACTCTTCACCAAGAAATAACAAGAAACAACAGGATGTTAGTTTCATTCCCACCTAATTATAATTACACACAAAACATTTTGATGGAGATAAACTATATTTCAGAAAAAGTTCTCTATAGGGAGGTACCAGGCTCCTGGAGGTGCGGCATGGGAAGGGGCCCCGGGTATCCAATCGGGTACGGCGCTTCCAGGAACCCACGGGTTTGCGGCGGCATTTTACAGACTGCCCATACCATCCCCTCCATCACATCCGGATCCGTCTCATCCAGCTTGAGAAACTCCCGCCACACCTCCCATTCCCGTGGCCCCCAACCTTCCGGCAGCCCCGCATAATAGACCAACTTCAAAGCCAGCACTCTGAATTGCCATAACAAGCGGGGGAACTCTTGCCATACTTTTTCCCGTCCCTCGGGGTCTCCCACGCATCGCCACGGGTCCCGGGCGAAATCTATCAAACTGTACCGAGAAGTGTACCGAGGCATCCATGGATAGGCGGGCTGCAGAAAGGGGTACAAGCTGATCTTCTTTGGGTCTCCAAAACCTTTTAAGAGCACTTCGACCACATCTTTTTCCATGCTCCATTGGGTGTTATCTTGTTGGGCCATGCCTTCAGGGGAGGGTTTGCCAGACATCTTGACTCGTTGGGAGAAAAGGGAATGGGTTAGGGGGATTATTAGGGGAAGGATACTCAAAATAGTAGAAAAAGGGGGATGTAGGATGATGATACTACAGAAGATATTTAGATAAATACAAAAGCTCACAAGCAAACCTTATACCATTCCTTTCCTTATATCTATTGGTTGACTTTCTTCTTGAGATACCCCTTGGGTGGACTGTGGTGCATGGCCTGCTTAAACGCACGGGTTAATACTGTGCGCGCCATGGGTCGCATGTCCACCGTGGCCCCAAGGCGTTGCCAATCCTCCAGGGACACAATGTTTGTAGTTTTCAGTATGTCCAGGTCGCGTTGGAGGTGTTCCTGCATGAGGGCGCGCTTGAGGTTCAGGCCGAGTTGGATATACTCCCGTTTGGCTGGATCGTGGATAAACGTCTCCGGACTTTCCAGATATTGTTCCATGGTCACGGACGGGTGGCGGTGCATGCCGTACGGCCTGCCGTAGTAAATATTGAAAAACTTCCACGCATTCATTGCACCCCAGTCGTCCCGGGCCCTCTCCAGGATAGACTCCACCGCACTCTCCATGGTCCACCTCTCTACCTTCGACGCATGATCCTCCTGGATTTCTTGGGCTTCCTTGGCTTCCTTGGATTCCTTGCTCATTGTTTTTCAGCTTTTCAAACTGGATGGAAGGGAGATGGCGTGGAAGAGTAATTTAGGGCAGATGAGAGTCCTTCTTGTGGGGAGGTATGGTTGTTGCTTTGGTTTAAGTTGGCTTAGATCAATAGGACAGCCATGAGGGCGGTGATGATAATTTGTTGGGATGACGGTCTGGCACTGCCGCTCCGGAGTTTCAGTAATTCGGGGAGATATTTCTGTTCATATCGTTCGCGCCACGTGGTGTTACGGTGTGGCGTCGAGTTCTGGGACTGCACCTGTGTGGCGTTGCTGTTTTGGAGTCCAGTGGCGTGTTTGTCTTTCAGAGTGTCGGTGTCTTCGCTTTGCTCTTCGCTTTGGCTTTCGCTTTCATCAAAGAAGTCGTCCTCACTGGGGTGCTCAATGGTGTCTGATGGTTGTGTTTGGGTTGAACGTTGAACGAGGAGTTGTTCCACCGTCTTCCCATCGAGTGCGTCCTTGAGTTTCTTCCACCAGGGTTTGTTTCTGCCATTGCAATCATCGTACCGCACGTGGATGTGCCGCTCATCACTGCCGTCGGCTTCGGTATGTTCTTCAAATCCCCCGAGCTTATAATAAGTATGACCATTTATTTTTTTTAGTGTGGATGTAAAGTTCTGCATGGTGACGTTCAACCTGTCTATCTTCTCGGTCAAATTGTGGCTACCCTGTACTGTCTTGCTCTTCCAGGTGTTGAAACACCCCCACACCACCGTTTTCCATGGCTTAGGTAAGCCCTCGACCACCCGGTACGACTTGTAGGCGTACCAGCCATGATACGCACTATCTATCATATCCACCCTTG
Source organism: Trypanosoma congolense (assembly GCA_002287245.1). Lineage (NCBI taxonomy): Eukaryota > Euglenozoa > Kinetoplastea > Trypanosomatida > Trypanosomatidae > Trypanosoma > Trypanosoma congolense. The sequence continues at coordinate 209,294 of NHOR01000344.1, read as the reverse complement.
GCTTCCCGCAAAGCGTGAAACCGTTCTCCCAGTGACTCCACCCGAACCAGCCATAATAGGGCTCGCCGTAGTATCCCGGTGTGCACAGGCACATGAGGTCATGGGTGATGGAGCTTCCGGGGAAGTACAACTTGTCTGTGTTTTTGCACCCCCCACAGCGCTCCCCACGGTGCCGTAGCGTATGGTGCGTGTAGTACTTGGGTAGGCTTTCCTTAATGCCGCTAAGGTGCCTATTACCAATATTCCCAAGAATGGCTTGGACCAAGGCGTCTTGAAACTCCTGATTCGGCACCTTCTCCGATGTTCTCGATGCATTCCACAAATCCAAACCTGCCTGGAACACCCCACACAATGCCTTGTGTTCTTTCTCATTGAAGACGGTGCCACCCGGATAGCCACCACCCCTCACCTTCTTCAAAGCCATGGCCATCATCAAGACGACCACCACTGTTCCCTTCCCTATCATCCTTAGTTCCCTTATCCTTATCTTTATACCATAGAATAAGAGAAAGTATCATTTCTTCAAAATCCATAAACAGCACACGACCACCGTAAAACACAAACCACAAAAAATCATCACTCCCCATCACATCATCCGCAACAATAAACCATAAAAGAAATTAATATGGACAAACTCCCGTTTATTACGCTCCTCATTCCAACCCTCAACATTTTACCGATGAAGCCACTTTTGGGTACAAGATTCCATCATGGTGGAAGTTGTTGCACAATAGAGGATCCCATGATCAGCCACCACTCCATAACAAAACCAATATTCCATGGATAATGTATTTTGTGGCATAATGTGTCCAAACTTTCCCCCTAAGTGGCACTCCACAACAAACCTTTGCTGTCCCTCACTCCTCCTCCTCCACGAAATCGTTAATCCTCCACAGTGGAAACAGCCTTTCCAAGATATCCGCGTACTTCCGGAGATTGATCGAGAAGAGGGATACACTGTCATCAGTACTGTCCTCCACAGGCTCGTCACTTATGATACTGCTCTCACCATCATCCCAAAAGCTTCCCTCATCCACTGATATGCTTCCATCCGACATGTTGTCCTTCTGAAGGTTGTTGGACATGATAGAAAATTCTCTCCTTAAGCCTGTTCCCTATTTTGAGAAAAATGACTTGTTAAGGAATATTCAATGGGGAGAAATAATCTTCTATAAGAAAGAGTGCTACAACAATAGGGCATCGCTGAACAATCATCACTCACCACAAAACAGTCTTCCCTTGACATACATATATGGCACACCCTCTCCAGTCCCCTTCCCCCCCCAACACACTTCCCTCATTTTTCAGTGATCAATGATCACCTTCGATAAGTTCATTCTCATAGAGAAATAATTCCTCTCAAACTAACCCAAAGGAGCAATCATCGGGAAATGCATTTTGTGCGGGGGAAGGAATTATGAGCGATAGGGACTAACTATCCCACTCTCATTACTTGAAGAACTGTTCTCCGCCTCCACTAAACCTCTCTCGAAGAACACGTGACCACGCCCACCTCCAGAGATAACCTCAGAAAGAGTCATTTTCAAAAATCATCGGGATTCCCAAAAAGTATCTCCCCTGTGAGACCCTTTCTCGATGCCCGCATTCCTAGGGAAAGGAGGTGAAGAATTTTTTGTATCGTGTCCCCCGTTGTTTTAGTGCAGCCCTCCCCGAAATAAGATCACCGCGAGAAATACAAAAGCGACAACTATGAGGGCAAAGCGAAAAAGTTCCACATTCCACCATGGGTGAACCACCAGCGCGGCATCACTTCTACTTCCTTCTTGGGGTTTTTAGAAAAAAAAGAAAGTTGTGAGAAGAGAAAGTAATCGAGAAACAAATATTGGTACATGAATAGCCAGTATGGATGCTAACTCTTTTAGGAAATGAAGAAGGGATGTTGGTGGGCACGGGTGATCGTTTTATCTCCCACTTATTCTCCTCTAAAAGGACAGGCGCTATTATCGTTGTTTTTTCCCTTGATTACCTTCCCCGAAAATAAAATATAAAGAGAGAATGAATTTCTAACTGTATACTCATTTTACACCAGAATGTGTTTCCGAAAAGAATTGATCATGGAAATAACATTTACATTTTTTATAGCCCAGGCCATACTCGGGGAGAAAGTGGAATTGGAACGAGATACCCCATGGTGGAATACGGGACCTGGATGAAAGCTGTCGGTTGGACCATAACAGCACCCTGGTAGGGCTGGTATTGAGGTACAGGCGGTGGCCTCCGACACCGACACCAGATCTCCTCGTCGATGGCTTCCAGGGGCGTTTCATCCATATCGATGTAAATTTTCCACGAATCCCATTGCCACTTCCCCCATGTTTCAGTGGGCCCAAAATGTTTTACGAGTGGAGTGGCAGACATTCTGAACTTCCACAACAGATAGGGAAGGTACTGCCACAAACTGTCGCACACATTCGCTTCGGGTATGCAGTGTCGAGGGTTTCTTACAAAGTCGCCCAATGTGAAACAAACGAGGTCTATCGTGAGTCCGGCTAACACAGGTCTCAGGAACCAGTAAAGGTTGACGTGGTCTGGAGATGTGACACCTTCCAACAATACTTCCGCGACATCTCGTTCCATGCTCCAGGGAATGGTCCTTGGGGAGGTGATGGTATACAATGACATGTGAATCTGTATTACCGCTTTCTCTAAAGGGAGAAGGAAATAGCGGATAAAGAAGACAGCAATGAGGGCACGTTTTTCTTATGGTTTATAAATTCTGTTGGATGATGTAGTGGTTATGTTATTGGAGTGTTATGGTGTTTCTCTTATTTCTGTCATTGTAAGAGCAGCGCCCATGCCACGAGGCTGTGACGCTGGCTCCGTGGGGCACTGTCGGTGTTCTCATTTTCGTCTGGGTTTGGATGTTGTGCCAGTGGGGAATCATCCGTGTCGACCTCTTTTAATTGTGTATTTGCCTTCACCTTCTCATACAACTCTCGGGCGCGATTGAGGAGTGTGGTGAGCTGATGCTGCCATGAGGCTGTTTCGGTGTTGAGTTTGTCGATGAGTTGGAGGCCTTCTTTAAATTTCTTTAGCCAGGCAATGTTTTGTTCCTGATGTTGCTCGCCATAGAAGACGCAACTTCCGCCGCCAATGATGTTGGTGGACCTGATGACAGTGTTAACTTCCTTTTTTCCGTTGCAGTGGAAGTTGTTGGCTTCGGAATTACTCACCGCAGTTCCTAGCATACCGTGTTTATGAACGGTAGCTGAGGCTTTGACTTTGATCTTTCCCCCTACTTTAACCTTATCCAAAAACTCGCGATAAAGAAAATATCCGTCTTGTGTGGATGTCACACTGTGTTTGATAAACGTTTTGCATCCGTCTTTGATTTCATTCCACATAGTGTTTGCGGAGTCCAGTGTTCCACCCCTCCAACCTGCACCATCACCACTGCCAACACTCACCCCGCATACCTTGTCGACGCCCTCAGCATCGTTATGTTTTGCACAAAGACAGAAAAAATCCACAACGACGTTCGTGCCAGCACTTTCTCCTTTTTTCTCTAGAGGTTTAATTCCACAAGCCGTCATACGACTCGACACTCCATTCAACGCTCCCTGCGATAGATCCCCCGCGTTTCCATGCTCACCAAAAATAACCTGGTTAAACGTATGCCTTGCCCTTTCCACTTCTCCCTCTGGATTCACCTTTTTAATTTCTTCCAAAAGTTTGCGAGCATCTCGAGTAATACCAATGAGCTGTGTTTGAGCGGACTTTGTCTCTTCGCTTTGGGTGTTGGTTCTCTCTTTCCCATTGGCCGCAGCACTGAGCGCGCTGATGTCATCGACAATTTTCTGATACTCCTTCTTGTCCACAGGCTTGATCGGTGGATTATGGGCCACATTATAAATACGGCAGAGGAGCTCATAGGGTTCACGGTTTTCGTCTTGACTCACCGTCGGACTCGCTTCTGCTTTTACTCTCCACTCACTCACCCAGCCTCCCATGACCACCATCATCACCATCCAATATTTCATCATCTTTTCTTTCTAACCCTTCTAAAAGAAACAACAGGAAAGTAGTTTCATTCCCATTAAATTATCATCACACACAACAAAAATAGTGAGGGAAACAATTAACAGAAAACAATATTTCTATAGGGAAGACCCAGGCTCTTGGACGTGCGGCATGGGAAGGGGCCCGGGGTATCCAATCGGGTACGGCGCTTCCAGGAACCCACGGGTTTGCGGTGGCATGCGACACACTGCCCACACCATCCCCTCCATCACATCCGGATCCGTCTCATCCAACTTGAGAAACTCCCGCCACACCTCCCATTCCCGTGGCCCCCAACCCTCCGGCAGCCCTGCATAATAGGTCAACTTCAAAGCCAGCACTCTAAATTGCCATAACAAGCGGGGGAACTCTTGCCATACTTTTTCCCGTCCCTCGGGGTCTCCCACGCATCGCCACGGGTCCCGGGCGAAATCGATCAAACTGTACCGAGAAGTGTACCGAGGCATCCATGGATAGGCGGGCTGCAGAAAAGGGTACAGGCTGATTTTCTTTGGGTCTCCAAGGTTTTTTAAGAGTACTTCGACCACATCTTTTTCCATGCTCCATGGGGTGTTATCTTTGGCCATGCCTTCAGGGGATGGCGAGGAGGGTTTGCCAGACATTGTGACTTCTTCTGGTTAGGGGAAAAAGGGAAGGGTTAGGGGGATTGTTTTGGGAAAGATAGGGTGGGATGGAGGGGAGTCATATTTATGTTTAGGGAGGGATTGTTTTTGGAGGATATTCTTTTAGATCAGTAGAAGGGCACTGAGGAGCCATGAGGATGGCGGGATTATGGGTGTGCCGCTTTTGATGCTGAATTTGCGGATCGTGTCTGTGTGGTTGGAATCGTGTTTATTTTGCTCGGTCTGGTTTGTTGTGGTGGGTCCGGATTTTAAGGCTTCTGCGTGTGGTTCTTCTTTTATATTTGCTTCCTCTTCTTTTTTACGTTTTTCTTCTTCGAGTTGGTTTTGGATTTCCTCATCTTGTACGAGTGCCTTTTGCAAATCTTGCCACCAGGTTTGGGTCTCGGTCATATTGGGAAAATACTTCACACAAACACCTTGCTTAGGCTTTCCGTCGCACGCGTAATTGCTCGTAATATTGCCTTTCCCAAGTAGATAAAGATTTTTGTACCCTTCGTCCCACGTGTGATTCAGTTTCCCTATGAAATTGTTCAGGGAGTCTTTTAATTCTTTTTTTTGTCCATTGTTTAAGCATCTTTTTACGACAGTCGTCCATGTTGCTTGTATTTGTGTTTCCCCCTTTCCTTCGTTACTGCTATCCCAGCCTTCAGTATTACCACCCAATTCATCTTTAGTCTTCCCGCATAATTTTTTCTTTTCTGGGAGGGTCTCATTTAAAGGCCAACCTTTGTGGCCCACCGTGCACAGACAAACTAGATCGTGTGGAGCAGAGTGCCCTGGCCAACGGATGGGATTATGTTCAGCATCATGCGGCTGCCCGCACGCGAAACCTCGTGATTCAGCTTCTTCCACCACCTTTTTATACTCATCTGGCAACTGAGTTCTCAAAATCAGAAGATCCCCATCCTCCTTTCCAAAAAGCGTCTTCCCTAAAGCCTTCTTCAGCTGCGGCGAGAGAGTTTCCCTTTCTTCCCATTTACCAGCAACCGCCTTCAGCAAATCGCAGAGTGCCCTGTGTGCGTCGTGATTATGATCCTTACCATCAGCTTCGCCAGACCACCACACAAACACCATCAACACCATTAACAATTTCATCATCTTCCCTACTCTCCACTTCACTATCAAAACTGAATAAAACAATCTTTGAAAAATAAGCACTACAGTTACGCAACACAGATCCAAGACACCATCACACACAAATACATCTCCGCAACGAAAGAACAACACTCCCCCAAACTCACTAGCACGAGAAGCACCATTTCACATAGATCCATATTCTTAAAAGGAAAACAAAATAGTTTCAGGAGAACTTAATTCTTGCGGGATAATTTGTCATCTTGGAGAGAGTGTTTTCACAATAGAACATACATAATCATCCATCACTCAATAGCGAAACCAATATTCCATGGAAACTTCTCTGTCTGTCATACTTCCATAAATATTTCCCGTTAGATGGCATCCCCCCTCCAATGTTTCCTGTCCCTCACTCCTCCTCCCTGAAATGGTTAATCCTCGACAGTGGAAACAGCCTTTCCAAGAACTCGGCGTACTTCCTTAGATTGATCGAGAAGAGGGATACACTGTCATCATCAGTACTCCGATCACTTATCATACTTATTATACTGCTCTCACCATCATCCCAAAAGCTTCCCTCATCCACTGATATGCTGTCCTCCGACATGCTGTCCCCTGAAATGCTTGCCGGCATGCTTGAATATTTTCTCCTTAAGCCTTTTCCCTATTTTGAGAAAAATGAACTTTTAAAGAATAATCAATGGGGGAGAAATGAACTTTTATAACAGAGAGTGGTTTATCATCAGAGGATCACTGATCAGCCATCACTCATAACAAAATCAAATTCCCACGACATACATATACGGCCCACACTCCCACACTCCCACACTCCCCTTCTCCCCCCACCAACACACTTCCCTCATTCATCGGTGATCAACGATCACCTTCAATAAGTTTGTTCTCATAGAGAAATAATTTTCCTCAAACTAACCCTAAGGAGCAATCATCGGGAAATGCATTTGGGGGGGATGGAAATATGAGCAAAAGGGTCTAACTATCCCACTCTCATTACTTGAAGAACTGTTCTCCTCCTCCACTAAACTCCCCTCGCATAACACGTAACCACGCTTCCCTCCAGAGATAACCTCAGACAGAGTCATTTCCACACATCATCGGGATTCAAAAAAAACTTCCCTATGATACCCTTTCTTGATGGCCCGCCTTCCCAGGAAAGGGGTGAAGAATTTTTTGTATCGGGTCCCCCAGTGTATTAGTGCATCCCTCCCCGACATAAGATCACCACGAGAAATAGAAAAGCGACACCTATGAGGGCAAAGCGAAAAAGTTTCACATTCCACCATGGGTGAACCACCAGCGCGGCATAACTTGTAATTCCTTTTTGAGGTTTCTTAGAAAAGAAGAAAGGGAGCAGAGAATCAAATCGAGAGAGGAATATTGGTACATGAATAGCCAGCATGGATGATAACACTTTTAGGAAATGAAGATGGGATGGTGGTGGGCACGGGTCAATGTTTTATCTCTCACACCTTATTCTCCTAGCAGAGGACACGCGCCATTATCATTGTTTTTCCCTGGATTACCTTCCCAAAAATAAAATAGAAAGAGAGAATGTATTTCTAACTGTATTCTAATTTTACACCAGCATGTGTTTCCAAAAAGAAACTTGCTCTTGAGAATGGAATTTACATGTTTTATAACCCACGTAATTGTTGGGGAGAAAGTGGAAAAGGAACGAGGTACCCCATGGTGGAATACGGAACCTGGATAAACGAAGCTGTTGCTCCGACCAAAACGACACCCTGGTAGGGTTGGTATTGAGGTACAGGTGGTGGCCTCCTACACCGACTCCAGATCTCCTCGTCGATGGCTTCCAGGGGCGTTTCATCCATGTTGATGTAAATTTTCCACGAGTCCCAGTGCCACTTCGTCCATGTTTCTGTGGGCACAAAATGTTTTACGAGCGGACGGGCAGACATTCTAAACTTCCACAACAGATAGGGAAGGTATTGCCATAAGCTGTCACACACATTGGATTCGGGTATGCAGTGTCGTGGGTTTCTTACAAAATCACCCAGGGTAAAACAAATGAGGTCTATCGTGAGGCCGGCTAACACGGGTCTGAGAAACCAGTACAAATTGATCCGATCGGGTGAGGTGACACCTTCTAAGAGGACATCGGCGACATCTCGTTCCATGCTCCAGGGAAAGGAGTTCCTTCCATGGTCCATCTTGGCTAGCTTGGAGATACCCAGAGAAAAGAAGGTGTCGGAAACGGTATTTTTACGGAAGGAAGGGAGGCAGATAAGAAACATGCACAGGAAAGTATAAAAAGTGTAGGAGGTGTTTGATTTAGAGGAAAATAGCTATGTAGGGGAGGAGAGGAATATGGGAGGAAGTTGTGTGCCATCCAAAAGAGTGGAAACATTCATATCGTCGAGGTTGGAGGTCTTGTCGTCCTTTTCGCGGCTGTACGCAACCCAGGCTTGGCTTTTGAGAAGAAGGAGCGCAGCGCGGTTTTTGAGGATTTGGTCTTGGAGGGTTTTGGCTTCTTTCATGAGATGGGTGTAGTTTTTGAATTTGTTGTGCCAGGGGATATCGTATTTATTGTCTTTGAAATGCCTTGTGTAGTCGACGCAGATTTTTTCGTTAAGCTTTTCGCCGTTTTCACCTTGATTATTACTCCCCACAGTCCCGTCACATGTTTCAACATGACCTTTATCCTTTTTTCTCCCACTGTGTCCGAAGATCTTCTTACCATTCGCTTCCTTTTTCGCTGGCCCTTTCCCAATCATCTCCTCAAACTCCTTCAGCAGCCCGAGCATGCCCTTTTTCATCGAATTCTCTTCTTCATTTTTCTTGCATTCTTCCATGATTTTCCCAATAGAGTCAACGAGGGAAAGGGCTGGGTTGCTGCCTGAGCCGGGTTTCAGTTGGGTCCACGTCCCAGCCTGAGCCGACCCCCCTTTGTTTTTTGGCGCCACAAATTCACCGTTGCATGGGGAATGGGGATTTTTACTCTCGTCACCCTCCCCCACGCACACGCAAAAAAGATCGTTGAAAAGGGTTTTGCCAGTTTCTTTTTCATTCCCACAACTCTCACTAGCCTTTGAGACACTTTTGAAAATACTCTCCGAATCGTTTTGGATCTTCGTAAGGTTCTCTTCGTCCTTGGGCACCTCTTTCACACCATCTCCGTACAACCCACGCAGCACCGACAGCCTCGCCTCGTCAATTTTCTCATTGACCTTCACAGCAATTTCTCGATTTTCTTCAATTTTTTTCTCCCCCTCTTTAATCAACTTTCCAATTTCTCGGTGAGAGTCCTCACGATTCCTCGACTGCGTGGGCGGCGGGTGCGCTTCGAAAAAATCCTTGGTACTCCACAGCATTTTTCGAAAGTCCTCCATGTCATCCGTGGTGGCATTGTAAAGCAGCGTCACCTCTTTCACAATTTCTCGATCGACCTGTTCGTCATACACGTAATCCTTCGTATCCGTAATCAACCGGTCTGCTTCCTCCAGGATTCGGCAGAACAACTTAAACTCAGCTTCGCTGGGACGCTCGGCACAAAAGCCCACTCCAAAGAGCAGTCCCACCAACGCGAATTTAATTAACATTCTCCCTTCCTACACGCCAATTTAAAGATAAAAAACTTTGACGACATGAAGCCTCCACAGCCTTCTGCTTCGTGAGAAAGCCACGCAAGATAACTTCACACATGGAATTTCAAAAAACAAAAACAAAAAAGATTTTCCCCCACCACGGCGACCCTCCCTTCCACGTGGAGTCAGAGTCTTCCTCCTCCTCCTCCAGCTTGTCCTCCTCAGAGGTGTCAGAGGTGTTGGGAGATCCCCCCTCGTAGCTTTCGTTGCTGCTGTTTGTGTCAGTCTCATTAGACGGCGTGGCATGGGGAAGATGCGTAGAGTACTTGGCTTCTTCATAGAGGAGCAGGGCGTTGTATTCGAGCAGCTCCAGTTGAGGCAGACTGCTCTCCGATTCCTCCGCGTAGCGCGCCATATCGTCGAGGTCTTTGGAGGCGTTGTTGAGATGGTTGACCCACTCGATGCCGCCATTCTCCAAGGCGTGCTCGTAGTTCACGCAGATGCTTCCTGTTGCGGTGCCGTTGCATTCTCTTTTCTCATTTCTGTTCACATACCCGAGGACATTCTTGACCTGGAAGCCTTGCTGCTCTCGTTCCAGAAACCTCGTGAAGTGCGCCACGAGGTAGTTGATGTTTTGAGGCGTCGGGATGGGCGGAGCCGTGTTGATGCAGATGCGGTGTTTATTCCAATGCCACACCTCCGTCCAGTTCTGAAAGTCATTATCCACCGCGGTAGTCACTCCATATTTGCAGATGCTGTGGTCATGATGTGAGTTAAATACGGGATCCAATTTTATCCATTTAGCACACAGACAAATGAAATCGTTGATCAGACTTTTCCCGGCTGGTTTGTTCCCGCTCCCACCGCAGGACTCTTCAAATTTTTCATTGTTAAAAATCTTCTTAATGGTCTCTGGTTTTGCATCCAACTCCCCCTTCCCCTCTCCACCATAGTCTCCGAAAATAACCTGGTGCAAATGGCGCTTTGCGGAGAGACGTTTCTCCGCCGCCTTCCGTCGCAGGTCTCTCATATTTTCCATGATTGTCTTCGCCTCCTTCACAAGATCATTAAACTGCATTATCAGAGAGGCGTCGCGTTGGTCGGCTTTCCCGACGAGGGTGCGAATCTCGGGGCCCACCTTCTCAATTTGACGCATGATTTGTTTTTCCCGTTCTTCATTGCCATAGACAAGCTTCTCGGGGTCGTTCTCGGCCAGGAGACGGATTCGGCAAAAGAGCTCAGCTTCACCGGCGTTCTCCTTGGCGCCCTGGCACGTGGACATCCCCACCCAGAATAAGAAAAGTAAAAGGAACGGTGTCACTCCCCTCCAAAGCATTTTTCTATTTCAACTGAAATGAGTGGGAAAAATCGTGTGGTGCAGCAATAATCTTGGGCATCTTACATGAAATAAAGTGGGGATAAAAAACTTAAGAAAAGAAAACAAAACATATGAAAAAATTGAAAAAGGTGTGTCCCTTAAACCCCTTATCTTCTGACCACAGCAAACTCCCATGAGTACTATTCCGATAGCTTTCCTCAGCGGATTCTTTGAGCGTTTGGATCATGGTGGAGAGTTGCTGGGCTTTTTGGACGTGTTTGTCCATGGCTTGAAGATGCTTCTGGGCTTGGAGCATGTAATTCTGCCATACAATGCCATTTCCGAGATTGGAGACACTCCAGTAGTTCAGACAGAGGCCCTTTTCACCTTTTTGGGTGTGTTGATGAGCTCCATGGCAGCCACGCCCCCAGTCCATTTCATTCAAATAACCCAGCACAAACAAACGACGAGATTCGATTTCGGTGTCTTTGTTGGGTATCATTTCTTTTTTACTAACGTTTTTCCCCAGCAATTCATTAAATTCGTCAAGGACCTGCTGGATGCTTTCGGCGGTGGTGGAGATTGTGGCTTTAAAAACTTTCCCGCATACTTTGCGAATGTGCGGCCATCCTTCGGGGAGGTCCAGGGATTTGTTCTTTCCATCGGTCATGTTCAGCCATGTGCCTGCGAGAACGCCGTAGGGACCTTTCCTGCATTGACTGCATGCCTTACAGGCCTCGCAAGCCTCTCTGCATTTCTTCTTGCATTCCTCATGACAACCCTCATTGCATCCCTCACACTTACAGCTATCGCAATTATTCTCATTGCAGCAGTTCTGGCAATTGCATTTCCCTTTACATTTATCACCACAGCATTTTTCAACTTCCTTCCATTTTCCACAATCGCAGTCCTTGGGACAGTAACATTTACCATTATCACCTTGACATTCACCGCTACAACATTTAGAATTCTGACAACATGGACAGTTCCCGTCTTTGCACTTCTCCTTGCAATCGTATTGCTTTTCAACATCCCAATCCCTCCCATCACTCTTCCACCACCCCGGCCCCCGGATGTCCTCGTGGCACACCGTGCGGTTGTTTTCCATCCCCACGCACAGACAGTAAAAATCGTTGATGAGCGTGAAGCCCGCTCCACTTTCGCCGGCCCCGCCGCATGTTGGTCTCGATGGGTGACTGAAAACGTTCGCCCTCTTCGCGTCTTTGTGGCCCCCTTCACTGTTAAAAATACTTCCCCGACTGACGTTTTTCAGCACATCGGAAATGTCTTTTTCCTCCGGCAATTCGCCCACCTGGACGCCGTAAATCGCATGAACCAAATTATTTCGCGCGAGCGTGCGCTCTTTTTTCGCTTGGATCAGCTCCTCTTCCATTCGACTGTAAACGTCCTTCGCTTTCTCCATCGCATGCTTGATTTTCTCGTTGGCGATCCTCCTCTTGACGGTATAGGAAACAAACTCGGCGTCCTCCTTGTCCCTATTTTTCAGCGCCATCACTTGTTCGTAGGTTGCCATCGAGGTCCTCGTGGCGCGGAGTAGCTTTTCCAAAAGTTTTCGTGTCTCCAAAAATTTTCCGAGTTCATCGGGGATTGGCGCCGGTTCCCCTTCGGCGACCTTTAAGATTTTGCACAGGTGCTTGAATTCAGCGGCGTTATACTGCTCCTCACTGCCAAGAGACCTCCCCAAAAAAAACATGAAAAATAAAAACTCTAAGATGCGCATAGCCTTGCTCATAGACTTTTAAAGAAAAAAGAAAAAAAATCAAGAGGGGAGTGAAAAGTGTCTCGGTAATTTTCGGATAACCCTCTTCCCCTCTCGTTGATAAGCCCCCCAAGGGGGCGGTTTCGAATTTCTGTTTAAGTTCCTCGGCACGGCATACCCACCAGAGGAAGGGGGGAAATGTGGGGCAAAATACCGCACCCACAGGTATGTTTTCCCAGTTTTAGGGGGGAAGGTGTGTGGGGGTGAGTTTTGTTGGTTATATAGGGTAGGGGTCTTTTTCATAAAAAAGGGACATAAGAAAAAGAGACTTTTAAGAAGACAAGTTTTTTGGTAAAATATTTTCGGATAACCCTCTTCCCCTCTCGTTGATAAGCCCCCCAAGGGGGCCGTTTCCGTTTTTAGATAAGATGTGTACCCCGGCCCGGCGTTCCCACCAGGGGTCGAGGGGGTGGGTCCCAGAGTCGGGATGGCCCCTCGACAGGTATGTTTTCCCGGTTTTAGGGGGGAATGTGTGTAGGGGTGAGTTGGGGTGGTTATATAGGGGGGGACCCTACCCTTGGGGGAGTGCCGGTGTCCCCTGCTGTGGTGGACCATCTGCCACGTCTCGTTGGGCTGGGTAGAGTTTGGAGGGGTGGAAAGCAACAGCCCCACTTCCAGGAGTGCTAGAGAGGTCCTCGGGACATGTGTTGAAGTGGTTTTCGTCTCCGCCGCACGCAAACCGTGACTGGTGTGCCCCATGGCCTCTGCTACATGACCATTTTTGACATCCTTTTCCCGGTGGAGAATAAAGGAGGAGGGAAGGATTTTCTTCCCTTCATCATGGGGTGTGCTCCTGTATCCTAACCCTAACCCTAACCTTTACAGGTAGTGGGAGGCAAAGATTGTCATGGATGTTCATTTCTCTTTTTTCTCTTTCTCGACTTTTTTTCCCTTTTTCAGTTTGATATTTTTTAGAGGAGTATAACCCACGTCATTATGAACTGAGCAATGAGGGCCATGCTCACGGTGGTGGGTTTGTGGCCGTTTCGATGGCCGATGGGGCCCTGCCCGTCCGCCGGTGCAGGGCCGCGTTTCAGCTCCTCGCGTCGCTGTTGCATGACCGTCTCGGCAATCCCGGGCTCAGAAATGTGGACTCGGATGAGATCCCGTCTGAAATCCCACACTAATCGCTCCGCTCGCGCACAATCCTGTTTGGTTCTGTCCCGACTCCACTGCAGGCGATGGAGCTCGTCTCGCACACTTTCCATGGTTCCTTTCCATTTTATCCACGGGTGCCGGCCCGTATCGTAAGCCTTGTAGGCTACGCATGCGCCGGCTACTGTGGTGTTGTTTGGTCCGGGACATACGTCGTCGCCCTCTGTGCCATTGGGCACACCCAGAATCCAATTGTCCTTTGAGCCGCCACCCCCAATCTCTGGCTTCAGGAGGAAGATAAATTGGTCGAGCGCACTGGATATGTTCTCCGTCGAGAGCCCAGCTTGCGCAAAATCTGCTTCACCACATGCCATTTGGATTGTGTGCCAGGCTTCTTCCAAGTTAGGCCAACCTTGGTCGCCTGTATTCGGGGAAAGGCCGCTCCACCATCGCCGTCCGAGGCCGCATACGCGCTGCTCACTTCCCTCCAGATTCCCCGGTGCACATAAGCAGGCCAAATCATTGATTATGGAACTGCCGGCCCCGACTCCTTCGATGTTACCTCCCGTGCACGCCTCGGTTCGGCTTCGCTGGGGTCTGCCATTCTCCCCCCGCAGTCCTGGTGGGGCCAGCTTGCGTCGGGACACCTCAGTCCAATTCGTCCGGTTTGCCGCCTGGCCAAGGCTTTTTGTCAAGTCCTCCCCAGTCAGCGCCTCGTACAGGCTTATTTTAATCCATTCCACCTGCCCTCGTGCGTGTTCCCAGTTGGACTGCAGGTACCCATTAATTTCGTCTAACTCTCTTGATAGCACTGCGGCGTGCGCCCCTACCAATTTTCTGCCTTGAGCCGTCGCCATGTGCTCGTAATTCTGAGTTCCGAGGAACAACCCAGCTCCGTCCCCTTTCGCTTCGCTTTCAGCAAACAGCACTAGGTTGCGACCTTCAGTAAGTGCCTCGCAATCCCAGGGATTGCCAATCAACTCACTCGGTTCGCCGTAGTGGCCGTAGCTGGCAATCTTGTAAAGTCGGCAGAGTGCGTTGAATTCCTGGACATTCTTGGGTAAAGTGTCTCCCTCGCTCCGCGTTACGACGGAAAGGATCAGCAGAAGCATCCTATTTAGTCTAAACATCTTTTTGTCCTACAAATCTGCAGTAGCAAGGGATAGACGTGTCATTCAAGCCGTGCCGTCGGAGCCGGCGAGTACCTCATGCACACTCCCCAACCGGCCTTGCAGACAATACCACATTCTTGTACAAGTGACCTCTTTATTAAAGGCGCTTAGAGACTCACTAAAGCAGTGCGCTGGGGCGAAAGGTCACCCTTGGAGGAAGGTATGGTCCTGCAAACCCAGGCCCTCAACAGTCAACCTTCTGGACTGTTCAGTCGCGAGTCCTACAGCTTTTTTACAAATGGAGTACAGTGACCGGGCCCCGGGCCAATAATAATAATAATAATAATAATAATGCAATGCGGATGACTGCTTGTTATTATCTTCAGGACAAAAAAATATCCAGTTGGAATTCATGTGTGAACATAAATTATCGTGTTGCTTTTCCTGCGTTGACCCCCTAACCTTTCGGAGTTGGAAGAGCTTCAACCCAATGCAGTTCCCAAGAATAGTGTCACTTCTGATCTCACAAAGAAATAACAACTGTGGCGGCGCCTACAATCGTAAATGAAAGGATTACTAAATCAATGTTCTAATATCCAAATTACAATAACCAAGTAATAAATAATATGAAAAGTAAAACGAGGCGCAGGTGAAATGGTGTTGAATGCGCCCCGGTCTGTGGAAAGGGCGTGCTCCTTTTTTATCACAG
The DNA here is from genome assembly GCA_002287245.1 of Trypanosoma congolense. NCBI lineage: Eukaryota > Euglenozoa > Kinetoplastea > Trypanosomatida > Trypanosomatidae > Trypanosoma > Trypanosoma congolense. The sequence goes on along the minus strand of NHOR01000344.1, from coordinate 193,979 downwards.
ACTCTCATGCTATTTTCCCACTCTCATCCTGTAAATGAAATAATGTCTCACACATAACGCCTCCTCCAAACTTCGTTCCAAGCTATGGAAATCGAGCCTCTCCATCAAGCTCGCTCCACTTTCTAAAACCTTTTCCCAACCTTCTCTCGCCTTTTGCAAGACATCCTTTCTGTACTCCCGCACGTTTAGTTCCGCCTCTGCCAAATCTTTTTTTGCCCTTTGCAGCTGTTCTTGTGCACTGAAGAGTGGCTGCACCTCGGTTTTTATCTGCTCCCATTCCTCGGTACACTGCTTCTCCTCTGTCTCCCACCTCTGCGACGCTGGATGCCACTTGTTCAGATTCTCCTGGCACTTTCCCAATTCTTCGCACGTCTTCACCGCCGCCTGGCACGCCTTCTTGCGGCTCTTCGCGCTTGACAACGCTTGCTCTCCCGCCTCCACAAGGCGCGCCGCCCGGTGCATCACGCCGCGAACTCGTACCCACCCACCACCCGCGGCCTCTGCCTTTGCCCATTCCTGCGCGGGCAAGCCCAATTGCCGAACGCCTCCTCGAGCGCTTCGCCCGCACGCTCTTCTGTCTTTTCGCTTTCCTCTGAGCTTCTCCACTTCTGTCCCAGTGCCGCCCAACTCTTTTCCACATCTAGACGCGCATTTTCCACCCATTCTTCGCACCTCTCCAACGCGTCTTGTCCACTTGGAGGATGGCGCGCATCGAGGAGCAGCTGATGCATCCGCTCTTCGTCACAACGTTCAGCTTTCCCCACTTTCACGGCCAAAAATTGAAACAAAAAATTACACTTCTTCAAAAGCACTTCTTGCTTAAGGATTTCAAGGAGGGAGGAGAGATGCAGAAAAAATAAAATAAAAAATTCCATGTGGACTTTAGTTTTTTCTCCTATAGGGTATCATTCCGCAGTCCCTAGTTGGTTCTTACCCGGATACCCCACTCCCGAGCCGCTTCCCCTGGGTAATGGACGTGAACGGCACACATGGGGAGGAACTGATTCTTCATCGGAATCTCTCGAGACTGGGGATCATGGGGACGGCTTCCGACTGAAACCTTTTTACGAAAACCAAGCGGCAACCCAGGGGTAATAGAGTGGCGTCCCGTGATGTCAGCGGTTGTGCGTGTGGTGGACGGCAATTTCCCTGGAGAAGCTTTGGACTCGTGCGCCTTTTTCAGGGCCTCCGTCCAGGGGATGAGGACGGCTTGCTGGTCTGGGCGTGCCGCACGTTAGAGGGCCACACCAAAACACAGGGCCGCGGCTTTCCCGGTGCGCCTCCTGGTGGTGAAAAGAGGCGTCCGGCAAAATTGGGGCACATTTTCACGCGTGTCCGCCATCCAAACGAGAGGGTTGCGACGGGTCGGCTTGTCCATTCTCCAGTTCCAAAAACTCAAATTCGGCTTCCCACCGATGGGAGCCAATAGCTTGGGCAACATGAATCTCTTCATTCTTCGGAATGGAGAAAGTTTCGGTGGACATTGTAGATGCTACCTCAAGCGTCCTATTGAACGTACCCCATTCTTTCAGAGACAGGAGAGGCAGAAGAGCTGAAAGGAGGAACGCCCACGAATAGAGCACCAATGGTGGCTCCAATACCGACTGCGGGCGTAATTCTGGGGTTACTCATAAAATAAGGAACCGGGTAAGGTACATTTGAAAAACTTCCTTTGCATTGACGGGTGAGTGTCCAGTGTGTTAGTAGAGTCTAGAAGTTTCTTTTCAGCTAACCCTAACCCGGGTTCACTTTTTCACTTAAAAATGGAATTTCGTAAAATCCCGAGATTCGCTTAGAGAGGGGCTTTTTGAGGAAATGGGAATTTTCCCAAAAAAGTGAATTTGGCAAAAAAATGGAATGCCACAAAAATGGGAATTTGATAAAAAAGGATATTTTTTGAAAAAAGGGAACTTGGTAAAAATGGAATTTGGTAAAAAGGGAGATTGGAAAAAAAAGGGAATTAGGTAAAAAAGGGAATTTGGCAGAAAAGGGAATATGGTAAAAAAGGGAATTTGGTAAAAAAGAGAATTTAGCAAAAAAGGGAATTTGGCACAAAAGGGAATTTCAAGAAAAATGGGAATTCAAAAAAAATGAAATTTTGCAAAAAAGGGAATATGGCAAAAAAGGGAATATGGCAAAAAAGGGAATTTGGTAAAAAAGGGAATTAGGTAAAAAAGGGAATTTGGCAAAAAAGGGAATTTCGCAAAAAAGAGAATTTGGTAAAAAAGGGAATATGGAAAAAAAGGGAATTTGGTAAACAATGGAATTTTGCAGAAAAAGAAATCCCCCAAAATCCCGAGATTCGCTCAAAAACGTGTTTTTGAGAAAAAAGAAATTTTTTTAAGAAGGCAAGTTTTTTGGTAAAATATTTTCGGATAACCCTCTTCCCCTCTCGTTGATAAGCCCCCCAAGGGGGCCGTTTCGAGCTTTGAAAGAGAAAGGTGTACCCCGGCACGGCATTCCCACCAGGGGTCGAGGGGGTGGGTCCCAGAGTCGGGATGGCCCCTCGACAGGTGTGTTTTCGGGGTTTTAGGGGGGAAGGTGCCTAGGGGTGGGTTGGTGTGGTTATATAGGGGTTTGGGATGCCGGGGTCGTGGTGGGAGCACGGAGGGGCATGGCTGAGATCCCCCCCTACTGTTGGGGAGTCCGTGTTCCTCTGATATGCCTCGATAAGCGGGGTCAGGGAAAAAGGAAGGAGACTGGGTCAGAAAAGCTTCGAGAGTGGTCATTTTTTAAATGGAAGGCAAGTGGTGATGGAGAGGATGTCCTCCAGGGGGTTATGTTGTCAGGGGAAGTGTTGGTGCATTCCGTTGTCGATTGCCTGTGCCTGTTCTTGGTGCTTCCTTCCTGTTCTGTGGTTTTTTCTGTGAGATGCGAGTCTTTAGCAGTATCACCTTCCATGGTGTTGGTTGGGGGACCGGTTCTCCGGGTTCGGCGGAGGGCTTGGGTACTGATAGAGTTTCTGCAATGTTTGTGGTGGGTGGGTCAGGTTGTGCCTCTCTTTTGGTATCCGGGATATCGGTCTCCCCCGGTGAGGGATGTTTGGATGTTTGGAATACCCGTGCCTATAGGGACTTCCGTAATCATCCTTAGCTTAGCGATTGCACGTGCTTGGTGGGATGGATGAGGATCATCCTCCGAATGCACGCCGACACGAAATGGGAGGCGTTCGCCGGACCTCTCGGGGGGGGGGAATTTTGGGTTCTCAGTCGGCCCAAAAACTTCAGCGGATGCGAACGCCTTGAGGGTGGGTATGGTTGCCGCCAAAGGGGCTTCCGTCGCTTTGGGAATCTTACGCGCTTTTAAAGTTGGGAAAGGCTTTCTGGATGGCGGCCCATTCGGGAATGGGGATGGCGCTTTGGTTTTCGTTTGGGTTCCTACGCCAGTGGTGGGTGAACGTGATGTCCTCTGGGCTAGTGGCACCACTGCGCTAGGCAAACACCACTTGCACATCCCGCACTACTATGAAAAAAACAGATGGGTGCCGGGCCTCAGAGCTCCCCTCCAGGCGTCCAGGTCTGCTTCCTAGAACGTCGCGTCGTCGTTTGTAGGGGAGGTCCCGCTTTCTTCAACCCGAAGTCACGTCCTTCTTATGTGATCGCCAATGTTCGGAAAAGTGTCTTTCTTGGCTTTCCGTTTCGCACCGGCGCCGGTGCGTCGGATCTGGACATTGCCAACCCTTCAGAATTCCTTACCACCATCCCCTGGTGTGCGAGTGCACCATGAGGCCCCGGGTAGACTCTCGGCCAAGCCGCCATACGGTCTCCTATTGCAGTCGGTGCAAAGCTGGGCTCCGTTCTTGTGGCCATTGCAAGTTCAAGTCCAGCCCACTTCCAACTTCAGCGTATTTTTGCCACGGGAGCCAAGCAACGTGTACTCGGCCGTTTCCTCTGACACTTCCACGTAATATCTCTCCGACCCACTGGTGATCCAATCCATGGCCTTCTCCGTCGTTTCTGAATCTGCGGCATATCTCGGCGTGTATGCATATTATCGTGAGATCATCGGTGGGGAAGCGACGCATGAAGCCTGGAATCTCATTAAGTCGCTTACTAGGCGAGTCTACCACTGTAATCAACAGCAGCAGTGACCCAAGCACAGAGCCTTGGGGGACACCGCACATCATTTCGATATCCTCTGATTTCATGCTGCTTACTCTTACTTGCACTGTACGTCCCTGCAAGAACCGCGCTATCCATGCCGCGACATGCACTTCTACTCACAATGCCTTCCGTACCTCGATTACGCAACCATGGTCCACTGAATCAAACGCCCTTTCATATTCAATGAATACTGCTGTTGCCTTCTCTCTATTTTCTCTTTGCCGGACCGCACTACTCACCTGCATGAGCGTATGCGGTGACAACCTTGTGGGACTAAAGCCATATGGCTTGCGGTTTCAATCTGCCTTCAATGCAGTCACGTATTCTATGTGCAACTATTCTTTCTATGAGCTTACACAGTGTGCTGCTCATCGTCACGGGTCTCAAGGAGGCCATGCTACCTGCAGCCTTGTTCGGCTTCAACAGTGACACAAAAACTCCTTGCTTCAATTTCTCCGGAACTTGGCTAATATTCAGTCTGTGATTGAATCATCGAAGTACGCACTTCCTGTCAATATTACCCATCTGTTGGAGCTCTTCGGAATGAATTCCGTCATTCCCCCGAGCTGTGCCTCTTGAGGGCTCACGCAGCACTGCTTCCAGTTATGCCTCCGTGATTGGCTTAAATGTCCCATGCCTGGTGCTGGGGATTTGCATGTGTGTCGCTTTTGGTGCCTTCGTTAACTGCTCCTTGTACATTCTTGACAGTGCCAGTGCCAATTCCTGTTGGAGCTTTGTCAATATATGACCGTCAACTGCTGGCACTGGTGAGGGGGGCGGACGGGGGGCATCAGTAGATTTGACAGGATTCCAGCTTGCTGAATCCGTGGTGGACAACTTCGACACGTTATCCTCCCATCCCCTGATTGTCGTGTGTACCAAAAGCACTTTACTTCTCCATCGAATCCGTGCACCTCTCTTCCGCTCGTTCCTGCACTGCTGCACCATCACGTCCAGCTTCGTCAGCTCGGGTGTCCAGAAAAGTAGTGCCAGTCCAATGCCTTTGTGTATCGCCTTTTTCTCCGCTTGCCTAACGCCTTTTTTGACGGCCTCATTAAGCGCATCTACGCCCTTCACTGACCTCTTCATTCTTTGGGAGGTGGGCTTATCACTGATCAGTCGGAACTCGTCCAATCACGCTTTGCCACGCGAGAGTAGCACACAGACAGATTTTGAATGTGCAATCACCTCCATGCCAACACCTACAATTATATCAAATGTGATCTAAAAGTTGTAGCTATCGGGACTCAGCGTGGTGTCCAGGTCGAGGCCTCACCGTCTCTGTACGGCGTGGTATCTGGTGTTGACAGCAAGCTGTACATGGCGGCCTGCTGGTGGCTTCACCGGTGTTGGCGATCCTCCTATTGTTCTGGACGCACCAGTCCACTATGCACTCACTCTTGTCATCACTTGGGCGCAACGGATCCCACAACACATGGTGTGAGTTCACGTCTGCTCCCATCACCATTGATCCGGTTTCTCCCAGCAAGGTGTCCAGCGACTCGCTGGGAACGTCAGCCTTCCTGGGGAAGTAGGCCGATGTGATCGTGAGACTCACGTCGGCCGAGAGTCTCAGTGTCACTGTAGCTCTCTCCGGAACCTTCCTTCTCTATTATGCCCACCTCTACTCCCACCCCATCTCCCACCAAAATGGATACCCCGCCCCCGTGAAGAGTCCTCGCATTCCCCACGTGCTGGTATCCGCTTATCTAGAGAGCTGCACATTCTCCCGACTCCGGGTGTTTCTCCTGCAATAACCAAAATAAAACCACATCCTCGTGAAGCTTTCTCTCCAAGGCATCTCGCTTCGCCTGGGAGAGACCCCAGCATTCCACTGAGCTCCACGAATCATGGGTCCTGGATTACGCTCAACGACACTTCTCATAAGCAGCAGGATACGCCGCGCATCCAATGTAACAAGCCTGAACGTGCACAATAGCATTTTCATAATAACATCCACCCCAGAGTGCCGGTGATGCTGCATGCTACCTCTCTGGTAGCCGTCAGTCTCTTTTCCACACCCATTCATTTTCTTCAAATATAATACAGGCGCTACGCAGTCTCTGAACCCCATGGAGCAATCTGGGGTGAGGTATAACCCCATCGTGTTTTGGAACAGTCCGCCAACCGTGTCACAGAGGGGTCATACCCACCACTCCACCTCTACCCCTCGCATGGAGTAAGGAAGGTCTGATAGGGGAGGTCAGCCTCAGCTCTTCCAGTCAGTCCGCGCGGCCCGGTATCCCAAATTCCTATATAACATTCCCAGCACCTTACCAGAAAGTCATCGAGTGCATTGTCAAAAATAATAATTCGTTTTTAGTGAGGTACTAACCATTCCAATCAATTCCCCAGTCTTCCCGGGGCAACTGAGGGTAAGAGAGGGCGACAACAATCGAAAACGTGAGCCCCATATCTTTCCATAGGGGAGAGACCACCTCACCAAGAAACACTCTCATCCAATTTCTTGATACTCGAGAAGTGCCTCTCCACACTCAATTTCATACGTTTTTTTAATTTATACGAACCGCACCAAGGAAAGCCAAATGGCGACGGTCACATGATGGAGGAGCAAGGTTCTCAAGGACTGCGTGAAAATGCCGACGGTCTTTTCCTCTTCACGGAATCCTCATGTCGGAGTCTGGAGCAACTCCTCGCTCAAGCCAGAAAGCCGCGCCATGGGAGTCTTGCCGCTGCTGAGGATACTCACAAAAACCAAAGGAAAGATAATTTTTCCCTGGGACAAGAGACTTCCTTGGAAATTGAAGACTTGGATTTCCCCACTCCCAAGGATCCCTCGGCAGAAGCAAGCCTTCCCTAACCCATATCTGAATCTACCGTTCCGCCGTTTCACCGTGCTTGCTTACAGGCCCGACCCCGATGCTTTCATCCAACAGCGAGCTCGCCGCCACGTCGCATAATAATAACGCACCCCACATGCATCAGCAATGGTTTGGAGAGCTGATGTTAAAGGCTATCGATTATTCCTCGAAGCGCATCCCAGCGCCGCCGGACACCGCTCCGATTGGAAAAGAAGAACAACAGGACGCGACTCCACGATACATATTGGAGCAACCCTCCACCCGGAGCCCCCAGGACACGCAGCCGGTGGTGCCTTCGTTGTCCCCTCTCCTGGAGCCCCCCTGTGAATCGATTTCCTACCCAAGGGAACGGAACTGCACCCCCAATTACGTGCGCCAGAGGAGCCATGGCCCCCTCCCCCTGGCCAAATGTAGCTTATGAGAATTCAAGTGCCACAACGCCAAACAGTGGAAAGGTTGTCCCCCTGTAGCGCTTCTTGTGGGCATTCCTTTCCCTCCTTTCAAGGTGAGGACGGCGGTGTCTTTTCTTTGAAGAAAAGATAACCTACAAGAATGATCATCGAGAGGGGGCTCGGCTTGGTGGTACTCACGGGATGGTTTGGGTGCATTGCTTGGATTACCCCCGCTGGAGTATGATTTCAACCGGAGGACGGGTGCTGCAATAAGTTATGTCTTTCAGGCTGGTCTGGACGTGAGGAATGCTTTCCGGAGGACCACCCAGAGAAGACTGGAAAGGGGTCTCGAACAGGCCGTGGTCCGCGCCCTCTTCGCAACCAAAGCTTTCCCCCGTATGGATGCTCTCCCCGAACCCTGGACCCTGGCCATTGCTGGTGGAAGCTCGGCACTTGTTGCCATAACCCGGGGAAGCGCGCCCACACCCGGAAATCCATCCTCATGACCTTTTCCTCTCTCTCCACACACCTGGTCACTGCATCGAATACGGACGCTTCCAGGCGGCTTTTCGTCGCCGCTGCTTCCTTTTGCATGGTCGAGGAGAAGGAGAGACGACATGTTCTGGTATCGGCATGTGGGTGGTCCACCCATAACAAGCGGAGGCTCGCCCCAGGCTTCGAGAGGGCCTAGGAGGCTGTCTCCAGGGAGTGCCTCCACAATAGCCTGAATACGAGTCCAAGCGGCACTGGGGATACAACCTTAGAAGCAAAGGTTGTCAGCACTGGAATGCCACCCTGCACCATTTTCCCCAATTTCTCAAGGTTTCTGATGGTCTTCCTAAGCTGATTTGCACGGCCACCCCTTAAAAAATAAGGTTGTCGATGACATTCGGACCCCATAGTGGAAGACGCCTAAGGAGGCGGAGACAACATATCCATCCCAACTGATCCTGCATCGATCCTCCATACCCCACGGCCGCCGCCCCTCCCGAGAAAGCGGAGGACCCTGTGGGTGGAGAAGAAGATGTTCTGGAGGAAGCGGCCATCCACGATACGCTTCAGCATCCCGACCCTAACCTGAACCGCTTCCACTTCCATCTCCTTCGGAGTGGTGATTTCGCCTTCCGACCCTGGTCCATACCACCTTCTATGGCCCTCCCCCGTGGTCACCGTTTTCTCTCTTTTTCGAATTATCCTTCTCTCTCTCAGCTTTTCCCACGCTCTCTGCCGTACATGTGTGTTTGTTTGAGTTTGGTCTGAGGCATCCAAGGCATGGAGGACTGCTCATGAGGATGCATTCCAAGTACTCGGCGAGATGCGGAAGGGCGTTGGACACTCCGCGTAGATATCGCCACGGCAATGGCAACGAGCCCCACCTTCCCCCTCCCCCACCCACCCACAGCAAGACCGTTCTCCTCACTGACGCACCTTTCAAGGAGCATGGCCCCCACCCATCCTTCTCATGCGGCTGGTGCACTCGGTACGCCAATTGAAACCACTCCACATCCTTCTTTTCATTTCTTACGGAGAAAAACAAAAGGTCTGGATGGGATAGGGTGGGGTGGAGGATCATGCGGGGTTGGTTGTGGTGGTGGTGGGGATGATTGGGGTGGTGGTGGCCTCGTTACCGGTACCCCGTGCAGGTTCGTCTTATCCCCAAGCCATCCCCTCCGAAACCAGCGGAGCCCTTTGTACACTCAACAGGAATTTAAACGATGTCGTGCCCTGCGTAGCCGGGAGGCTGTCCAAGTTTCAGAAGACCCATTCCGCGCATGCATTCAATTTGTTTCACGGAGAGCTCCACTTTCATGGGTCTCCCGATTACCCGAGAAACGGAAAGCCTCTTGGAGGATGTTCGGAATTTTCTCGAAAAGGTTAACCAACCAAGGAGCCGACTCTCTCCAAAGATCATCCGTGCGACCGCTCTTGCTTTCAAGTACGGTGAGCGTCTGGGAGAGTTCATCACCGTGTTCGCGATGGCCAGAGGGAGAACGGGCATCCTGGAAAGAGCCCACGATCGTTGGAAGGCTGATGGGGACGGCCCCGCCACGACGGCCGATTTGCAGGACTGCTTTCCGGAAGGTGCGAGATTCGAAATGGGGAACACCACGGGGCCAAAGTTCCTGTACGAGTGGCCGATAGAGGCGAACCGATTGGGGCTCCCGTCATCGAAAATATCACTTATAGTGCCTTGTCTCAACATTGATACAAAGATGCACCGGACATGAATACGAGCTGCGACCAGATCAACGGGGCAGGCGATGGAATCCTCAGAGCCAACCTCAGCGGTCCGCCCGGGTGGGGCGGCAGCATGATGACCATCGGGGAAGCGTTCGGGAGTGAGAATAGAAAAACTGCATTTAATGCCGGTGGAATCGCCAATGCCTGCAAAGACGCCCGCGATAAGTCCTTCCGGACAGCTTCTCCCTCCGCACACCATGCAGCACCTCCAAAAAACCCTCTCTGCCTTCCAGGCTCTCAAAGGTGCTATAACGAGAATTTCTAAAAAGTATGCAGAAATCGAAAAATAAAAAGCATATTGAGCCTTGCCTATCCAATGAAACCACAGAACAAGGGCGTAACCCAACCGTGCTTCCAAAACGCTGTAAAGCTCAACGCGGAATGGCAGGCTGCCATCACCCTTTAGGCACGCTATCATAAAGAGAAGGGACAATGGACTTCCCGAGGTTCCTTGACACTCCACTCCCACAGCGTCATGAAGGTCTGGCTTTCCTTTGCTTTTTCACTCTAAAGATATTGCAAACGGAATATACAATCTTCGATGTTGTGGGATTATTTTCTCCGTGTCGTAGATATTGAAAACATAAAGATTTTCTTTCCGCATCTGCAGGATTCTAGAAGAAAGAATACACAGAGAAGGAATTCACTCAAGGTGATGGTGATGGGGTCGTGTGTGGCTTGGCTGTTTTTTTCCGCTTTTATGTTGTTATTCCCGGAGGCGGCGTGGGGTACAGGACCCCAAGCCATCCCCACCATAGCCGGTGCAGCTATATGCACATTAAACAAACCTTAAAGGACGTCACACCCTGGACAACCCAGCAGGTAGAGGACGGAGCCGCAAAGGTTATACACATTGAAATGAAGTTACTCGAATGGCAGACGAAATGGGTGCAGTCCAAAGCCCAGGGCAAAGGCTCGAATGCGTGCAAAATGACCGACCTCCTGTTCAGACAGGTCAGAAAGGAAATAGAGAAAACCAGGAAAGAAGTGGAGAGACTAGAAAAAGAAGCGTCCAGAGCTTCTGCCTTCTCTGCCCATTCCGCGGAGCGCCTGGACGAGTTCATGACGGTAGTTCCCCATGCAAGAAATGATGGTGGTAGCAGTTTTGGTATAGGAGACCCTAAAGCATCCACACCCGAACCATGGAGAGACTGCTTTGGTGGAGCCCATTTCGGTGAAGAAAGTTTCGTGGGTACGAGCGAAAGGGCAAGTGCACAGTAACCCAACCTGGGTTCCAACATCGAGGGCATCCAGCACAGTGCCTCAAAGTCCCATTTCACATGGAGAGCGAGGCGCGGCTGCAGCTGGATTAAAGGGGGAAAAGGTTGAATTCTGCAGTGTGCGGGACTGGGAAAATCCCTTCCGTAGTGGTGGCGGCATCTTGATAATAGGGAAAGTACTCGGAGGGGAGTTCAACAGCAGCACCTTGGCCCCGGCAAAATCCCCAACGCATCCGACAGCAACGCTCCGTGGACACCAGACCCCGGCACGCTCAGAGCGCATCATCGGAACGCCTCGGACGCCTTCCATTCTTTCCGAACACTCCAGGACCGCATCCACTCCAAACTCCACACCATCGAGGGGAACATGGAAACGTGTCTGAAAGCCCCAAAGCAGTGTGTCGCTTCCACGCAGGCAGCGGCACTCCGAGTCTCCCCTGCTGGGCGCCTGTTTCCCCCCTACGCCTTGTATGGAGACAGGAGGGCTTGATTGGGGGTCACGCCCACCACCCTCCGTCACTCCACGCGTTCCGACATCCCAAACCCCTATATAACCACACCAACCCACCCCTAGGCACCTTCCATAATACAAATGCCAAAACATAGCTGTGGGTGCGGTATTTTGCCCCACATTTCCCCCCTTCCTCTGGTGGGTATGCCGTGCCGAGGAACTTAAACAGAAATTCGAAACAGCCCCCTTGGGGGGCTTATCAAAGAGAGGGGAAGAGGGTTATCCGAAAATATTTTACCAAAAAACTTGCCTTCTTAAAAAAATTTCTTTTTTCTCAAAAACACGTTTTTGAGCGAATCTCGGGATTTTGGGGGATTTCTTTTTCTGCAAAATTTCATTTTTTACCAAGTTCCATTTTTACCAAATTTACCCTTTTTTGCTCAATCCCCCTTTTTCACCGAATCTCTGGATTTTGGAAAATCCCTTTTTTTTTTCTAATATATGTTTCTCTAGTTCCACCAAAGTCGATCGCGTTCCCGTTAAAAAACCAAGGAATCTCTTGAAGCATGCCCAAACGTCTCGCATGGAGTCCTGATAGAGATGAAGATGACTCCTGGTTACGGGAGCGACCGCGGCCCCATTCCAGGAAGGAAGAAGTCGTGCTACTCCCCGAGGACGACGAGTGGATGATGGCCATTCGAACAACGAGGAGACAAGAATTCAGGAACCACTCATGGACAATGCGGACTCCAATCCGAGAGGTGCTGGTCGAAGGCATGAAGGACCCCAATCATTTGAACCTCTTCGACTTCCTCTATCCCTACTACCGGGATGTCCCAGAGAATGTGGCCCGCTTCACCGTGGGGGACTTTCTCAGAAACCCCGAGCGGTGCATAGAGGACAAGCTCTGGCGAAGCAATATTGGGATGAGCCTGAATATGATGCGGGCGCGGCTGCGTGAAAGACTGCTCCATACCTCGTACGGCTTATTCTTGTGCCATATCCAGACGCTGGAAGAATGGGTCCGGAGGGGAAGGAAGGAAACCGTGGAGCCTATTGCCCGAAGTTTTCTGGAGGATGCCCTGGAGCAGGTACAGGAGCACGCCCAAACGGAAGACCCCGTCCAAGGCAAACCACGCGGTCCAAGGCAGGGGCCGTGGTTCCTGCCCTCCTCGTCTTCGTCGACCTCCGTGTCTACCGTGTCTTCGTGCCCCCGACTCGAAAGCAGCCCCTCGTCGGATGTGGAGTTTGTGGTGGAGTTTCCCTTACCACTGATGAAAGAAGAGGACAGCCCCCCGCACGGGACCCAGCCTGCCCCAAGACAAAAGCGACCAGCGTCCCCCGATGTGGAGGTCTTGAGTTTTTTCTACCCACCGAAGAAGCCACCAAGACAGGAAGACAGCCCCTCGTCGGATGTGGAGTTCCTGGGCGCCTTCGTCCCCCGACGTCGGAAACGAGCGGCTCCAGCAACACTTCCACCACTTCCACCACCACCACCACCACCAGTACCAGTACCAGTACAGGAAAAACCCGCACCACCACCACCACCACCGGCACCAGCGAAGGAGCCCCCCCTGGATAGACCGCCTTTGGAGAGTACGGAGGCCCCCCTGACCCCACCCTGTCGTTCCCTGTGGACCTTGGAGATGGATGTGGGTATCGTCCTCCTGGAAGGCATTCGGAACCCCCACTGGGTCTTCTTGGACGATTTTCTGCGCCCCCTCTGTCCCGACCCCCAGTCGAAGTACCGCGACGGTTGTACTCTGAACGACCTTCTTCAGAACCCCGCCCGCTGCATCCCCGACACCGCCTTTCGGGACAAAGTGATGCAGCAACTCTCCCGCCTGAGGACCCGGTTGCGGATCCACATGCTCGCGACCATTCGGTACTTGGCCTGGCGCAACATCACCACGTTGCGGGACTGGTCGAACTGGCAGGAGCACACCCCGTTGGAACGAACCCCCCGATTCCTCCTAGGAAACGCCCTCGACAAGGCCATCGACGTGGCCGCGACGCCGTTTGTCCCCCCCTGCCCCATCCGCCATGCGAACGGGCCCGACGCCGAAAGTGACCAGGAGGAGGACCGGGACAACAGCACCAACGGCAACCGTGGCGGTGACACGGCTCGTTTGGACGGAAGTGGTCCACCGCCGGGGCCAGTGATATTGAAATGGTCGACCCGAATCCAAGAGGTGCTGCGGGCGGGCTGTTGGTCCTGGGAGCTTGTGCCCCTTGCGGACTTTTTGACGGAGGAATGGAGCTTCCACTTTGAAGAGGGAAACCGCCCACAGCCTCTCTGGCCGCGTTTCGGAAGGTGCCCGCCCGGTATGTAGCCCATGAAAAAAGGCGGCAGGACATCCTCCAGGGTATGCCCTCCAAGCTGGAGGTCTTGAAGAATGCGGTAATCGAAGACGAGCAGTACCTGCAGCATGTCGGCGTCCACACCCTGGACCAATGGGACGGTATGCAGGAAACCTTCCGTCTGGAGGTGCGCTGGGTCACCCGCACGATCCTGGACGCCGCCTGCGAGAAAATCTGGGTGAAGAAGCACCGCCGAGGAAAACCCTGAGGGAATAAAAAAACCAAGATCACGCCCTCCACTCCACTGCTCATGTACATCTTTGCTTGCCTCTTTGCTGACGTCTTTTTTTTTAGTTGGTATGCTTTTTTAATGGAAAACGGCTTTCCAAACAATACCCCCTCAACGCCTTTCCTAATGCGTGCCGCCTGTCCCACAAACCAAAACCCCACACATCTCCGATCTCCCTCTTTCTTTTTTTTCTTCATTTTTATTCATAGGAATGCCCAAGGAAGCGTATGCAGTTGCCGTGCCGGAAAGCCTGGGTTCCACGGAAGTTCGGACGGCTTTCCCCCCGTGGAAGACATCCAGCACCGTGGATGACGTGCTGCTCCATGAGTTGAAGGACAAGCGGCGGATCAATATGTACCACTTTCTCCTGGATTATGGCTGGGATAACCCTCCCTCCGTGAGCCTTGAGGTTTCTCTAGGAGCCTTTCTGCGTGATCCACAAGGCACTGTTCCCGAGGAACCCGTACGCCAACAAATTCTCCATCACATGCCCGGCATGCTGAGCCGCCTCTACTGGGATCTGGGCCAGGACCTCCGCAACCTCTGTGCGGGAGGCCTGCGCACCCTGGAGGATTGGGCACATCACGGATGGTACATGGTAGACCTCTCAGCCCTCTCCGAAGTGATCCTGGAGCAGGTGTTCTTCGAAGCCTTGCATGGGTCGGCCCGGCCCCGGAAGAAAGTGTCCCGTACCGTTATAGGCCAGCTGAACGGGACCCGGAAGCGCCAGGACCGAAACCGAAAGAAGCGCTGGCGGATGAAGCAAGCGGCCAAGCGGGCGTGTCAGGGACTGGAGGCACCGGTGAAGGTGGAATGGCCTCCCGAACTCCACGACAACGTGGGCCTTGACCCACACCCCAATACCTAACAGGGGTCTCCTCCTCTTCTACTCTCTTGCTTTTTGGCCGCCTCATGCCGGAAGCCACCCTACGCTAGGCTTTCCTACGCTAGGCTATGCTGGACTATAGCATTCCAGCCCCATCCCCTCCATCTCTCTTTCTTGTTCCATCTCTTTCCCCTTCTCTCCAGTGTCAGCGTTACAGAAGATGGATCACGAGATGAGGTGGGTGCGGTTTTGTATCATGTTTCTCGGGTTGATGATGATGTCTGGTGTATGGCCCTATGGGAATCGACGGTCCCTTTGGACACAGGCCAGCACCGTAGACGACAAGCCCGCGGCCCTCTGCCGTGTGCTCCGAGCGTCGGTCGTTCTCTTGGAAAGCCGTCAAACCCCGCCGACCTTGCAGAGCGCTTTGAGACGAGCCGTCTTTGGAAACGAGGAAAAGAATGACATCCGTACATTACTGGGGGCGCTGCCGGAAGCGTACCACATCCCCGGGAACCGTGAAAACGGGTGTGGGACGTGCCAGCGGCCAGGCGATGGGAAGCCCTCCTCCCCCTCCTCCTCCCACTATTACTACTACTACACTCCCGGGCGCTCCATCCCCCATGACCTTCTGTGTTTGTGTGCGCGGGCACTCACCGCACACCCGGACCCGTCTTCCCACAGCCCGTCGCATCGGGTATGCGGATGGACGCCCGAGGGCTTCCACGGTGGCCATGGCCAGGGGGGCGGGTCCTTGCCCACCGGCCGCAGCGGCGTGGACCCGTGGAACCGCACCTGGGAAGCCGTGCCTGCAAGGGGGAGGAGGTGACGCCACCGAGCCCGTCAGCCGTTTCGAAGAGGCCTTGAAAGACTTAAAGAAACTCGTGGGGCCGGAGGGGAACGCCGTGTGGGAGGGGGATCGTCCACCAACCTGTGGCGGAGAAGAAAAAGGAAAGGAAAAAGAAAAAGAACGGCAAGAAGAAGGGACCTCGGGCCATTGCCGCGTGAAGTCGGACGAGAGGTGTGGAGCAGTCACCGGCTCACAGCCCTTTTCCTACCACCCGTGGTGGGAGGCGCTCCGAACGGCCCTCGAGGTCCGCCCGAAGCGGTACCGGCTGGCGGGGCCCGGCCGCATCCTTCCCTACCGCTCGGGTGTGGCCCACGGGAGTTTGGACCCCGCATCCCTACCATGGCTCCTGGGTGCCGTCATGTTGGTGTTTTTGTGAATGGTTCCCTAGAAGACCTTTTTGCTGGTTTTCTCCTGGGTCATCCATCACCCGATATCTCCAAGGCCCTTCTTGGCAAACCTTATGACAAAGTACCCTGTCCCCCTTCGACATGGTAAGGGTAAGGTTAGGGAAAAAGCACGCTCTTGGAAACAAGGCGAATGGGGACGCGGCCGCGAGGGATCGCGATGGGCATGGTCTCGCTCGGGGACGGTGCGGGGCATGGAGGCCGTGAGCGAAGTGGCCTAGGACGCCGGGACGGGTTTGAATGGGAAGGAGTACGACGCGCTGTGTGGGGTGTTTCAGGCCTCAGCGGAGTGATGGGAGGCATCCGAGAAGTCAGACAAGGTGCCCCATGAAGATTGGAAAACTGGCCTGCGCCACGCCCTGTTTGGGAATACTAACCAGAAGAACAATCTCAAAGGTATTACGGATAGTCTTCCCGGAGTTTAACAGAGAACGGGTCATCGCGGATGGAGGTGCGGCAGTTGCCAAAATGACGATCCGCACTACCCGGGTATCTCCATCACGCACGACCTCATGTGCTCGTGCACACCGGTAAAGTACGGCGAGCCCTACTACGGGCACTTTTGGCTTTCTGGGTGACACCCCAAAGAACACAGCTTCATGCTTTGCAACATGGCAAGAAATGGTATGGTAGAGACCGAGAAGGGCGGGTGGTATGTCGATAGCTGGAAGCGACAAGTGGCCAAAGGCCTCGAGCTGCCTTGGAAGACGGTGGAGTGGGAGTGCCTGAACGACCGGACGACGAGTACGGGGACAGGGTGTGGGAGTCCAGGTCTGGAAGAAATGGTGAAGAAGCTAAACGGTACCCTGCAGAACTTTACCCCATTGCTTAAGCCGGCGAATGGGCGCCATAAGCTTGGGGGTTTTGAAGACCACTACACCGCCAGCGACGGTATCGATGAGAGAAGGATCCATGTCCACTACGACACCTGCGCGAACCTCAAAAAGCCCAGGTGGAAGAAGCTCAAGGAGGCCCTCGATGAGACGACGCCGGCACAAGTCCTCCTGGTAGATCGCTCCGTCGCACCCACCGTGGAAGGGACGTGGTCGAGCAGGTGGAAGATTTGAAGGTCCAAGTGCAAACGTTCATCGGGGCCCTGAAGAACCAGACATCCAACGGTGGTGGAGCGAAGTCGTTCGGGGGGTCACCCGGTACACCCAACCCTTGTGGTGGAGCCGATCCCGCGAACATTTGTGTCCAGTATCCGGAGTGGTGTTATGTCCGTGGCCGGCACCAGGAGCCCTGGTGGAAGAAACTCCAGGGTACACTCCAAAAAGCCACGCACGAACTCATCGTGGACCGCAACTTCACAACGGACCCCGCCCCCGGCAGTCGAGACGCCCTGCCACCATCCGACACCCCCGAGCCACAAGAGGATACCGGGACCCCATCCAGACAACGCCATCAGATTTCCGAGGACTTCCCCGAAACCAACGCCACGGGGTTCAACCGGACGGCAGCACTCGAACTACTCCGAAACTATAACCTCACCAGTGACACCCTCATCCATCCGCCACCCTCCTGGCTCCTCGGCGTCACGATTGGCATCCTTTTCTAAAAAAAGAAGAACCTCTTCCCATACAAACACCATTTGTGACTGAACATCCATACGTCTCCCACACACATCCGAAACTACCGTCTCCTGGATCCTTCTCTTTCCCTTGGGACGACCCTATTTTCCCACATCCCTGTGTTCAGCTCAGTCGGTAGGTCATAGAGGGATCGAGAGGAGTCGGCGTAGGAGGATAAGGATGCCCGGAGTGGTCTTGTGGTCGATGGTACGGTTTTGGGTGGGCGTGATGGGGGTGATGGGGGCCGCTCCGGCCCATGGTAAGGACCCCCATGGGCCCGCGCACCAGGCACTCTGCACGTTGCTGAAGGTGGCCGTACGGGAGTGGGGAAAAGAGGGAGAGCATCTTGCACCGCCTCTGAAGAAGGCCCTCCACCAAACCATTTTTGGCAACAACAGTGATGAAAAGGACGTGCAACCGTTAAGAGACCAATTGCCTGAAGCTTACCGTGATGTAGAAGACCGCCTTTCATCCCGGAGTCTCTGGTGCGGGCAACGCTTCAATCCTGACAACCCGGCGGGACAGCCGCGCTGGTCCGGGCACTCCGCTCCCCACGACCTGGTTTGTCTGTGCACGGTAGGAGACGGTGGATATCCTTTTACGGGAGACACCCAGGACAACCACACCCTGTGTGGTCAAAAGGAAGACGCCTTGGGAGCGAGCGACCATCAGGGATGGACGGGCAATGGAAATGTACAGGGAGAACGGCACGTAAGGGCCACGTGGGCCAATGTCACCACGCCGTGCCTCGAGCCCGCTGCGTCCGGTGAAGATTTGAAAGGGGCCCTGGAGAGTTTCTTAGGGCATCTGGTCAACACGTCGGGCCCAGAGAACGCCCATCGGTACCAACTGGGGGAAGGTACACCCGGCGACTACGATGCCTGCACGGGGTCTCCTCCTTATGGCGTCTGTGTCGAGTACTACAACAGCACGGCCACCAGATACCCCATGCCCTGGTGGGTAGACCTAGAGAAGGCCCTCATCGCAGACGCGCAACTCCAAAAGCAAGTCGCCGAGGAAGAAGAGCAGCGCAAACAGAAGCAGCAAGAAGCGGCAAAACACGAATCCATCCCCTCACCCACGGAGACATCCCCGGAAAAGCAGTCTGCCTGGCTCGCGAAGAAGCACCACCACCATCCACACCACCGACACCACAGCGGTGCCCCCCTACTGTTGCCTTTTTCGGGCGTCCTTGGCACCGTCGTCCTGTGGCTTTAAGGTTCTAGAAATCTTATCTTTACTCCAACGCTGTCCCTACCCGAAGGTTCACGAAGACTCCCTAAGCCTTCCGTTTCTCTCAACTCTTCACCACATCCTTTTTGATGATTAAGCAAGGACCCAGAGTTATAGAGTGGTTCGTTCAGGATGCTCAAGCTTGGGGTACGGATAGGGGTGATGGTCTGGGTGATGGTGATGGTGGCGAGATGAACCACTGGGGCTCATGGGGCCAGTGGTACTGGTGTCTGCCAACTGAATGAGAACGCCGCCGGTCTCCTGTGTGCCATTGCCAAACTGGTGGAGAAGGCCAAGGAGGTCGCGTAAAGGCATGAGGACAAGGATGTCCGGGAAGCCTGGAACAATATTCAGTACAACAAGGAGGTGGTGGACCATCGCGTGGACAAGTTGCCCGGCCTCATCGAGGAGGCTCAAGCCAAAGGAACACTGACGGCGAAGGACGCTGAAAAGCTCACAACAGTTTATCGGGATGCCTATATCAAAAATGCTCAGCAGCATAACAAGTCTAAAGCCGCCATGGAGGCACACAACCAAACCCACACGGAAGCGAAGAATTCAACCGCGTGGGTGCTGGGTGAGGGGTACGTCCAAGGCAACTGCCACATGGCCTCATCCCTCCTTGGTATTCTCGAGTGCCATGTGAAAGGCAGTCAGCCGGAGGGTAACCTGAATGTGGAGGCACTTTGTAAAGAAACGAACAATAATTTGGATGAAAGCCAAAGTAAACCCCTCACAACCTGCATACAAATCTCAAAAAGCAAGACGTACTGCAACGGCACCGGGGCGGCACTCAAGGCGGCCATGGAGAGTTGGAATGGAATGGACAAGAGGAAAAAAGATACAAGTGGCGGCTCCGGTGTACAACAATGCACTGTGAAAGATGGTTGGGAAGAGCGCGCCCGGAAAGCCCAAGAACACATGAGCCGTCTGGACGAGCACGTGCAGACCATACACGACGCCAACCTCTTGACGACCGCCTACTTCTCTGTGGTGCACCAAATGCGTGAAGACATTGCCAACGGCCAACCCATAAAAGCCATTGTCGCCAATGCCCGCAAGGCCGGTCAAAAAGGCGCCCAAGGTGTCGGGGAGAAGAATGACCCCACCTCCCCCAACGCCTCTCACCCCACCCAGGGAAGAAAAGAAGAAGTCCAAGTCACCGTCCAGCTGGAGGGCTCAAGTCCTTGGAGGACGAGGACCATGACCCCGCCCACTCCAAGGAGAGCTTCCCCAAAGTTTATGTTTATCTTTTGGGCCTCGTCCTCCCCCTGTGCTGCCTGATCGTGTGCCTCACCCTGTACGGCGTTCTGCACAAACCACAGTCCCGGTCCTCTCCCTCGCACCACGACGACAAGGCCAGCATGCCCGTGGTGGCCGCCACGTTGGGCAAGGATGGAAGGGCGCGGGTACACTTCTAAGAGCCAGGACGTCTCCCCACACCCGCTTCAAGCACGCCCTCTCATAACAAGACCAAGACCTTTGGGACTTGCTTTGAGACTTGATAGATTCTGCTTTCATATAAAAGACAAAAAAGGAAAAGAATCTCCCATGCTCTGCAGCCAACCGGTGATACACTTCGAAGGGTATTTTCCACAGGCTCCAGGAACCTTTCATGATCTTCCCCCCTTCCCAAAACCTTTTGGACTCTCTCCCTGAAACTTGGCTCCTCTCTGGAAAACAGTACGCAGAAGTGCCTCTGGAGTTTTGAAGACTGGCCATGAATCAGCAACGATGGCCCAAGTGGCGAAGGCAAGGCCCTGGAAACTACACGGGATCCACCACCTTAAGCTCACCGAGGACCATACCCTGGAGCATGGAAAAGGATGTGGTGGAGGTGCTCCTGGAAGGCATCATGTCGCCGGACCGGATCAACTTGTACTGGTTTCTGAAACCCGTATGTTCCGTGGTCCAGGAGCAGTACGCTGGTTTCACCCTGGGTGATTTTGTCCGAAACCCTCGACATTGCATACCCGAAGCCAATGTGTGCGATGAAGTGTGGCGATACCTGCCGCACCTTTTGTGGAAATGGAGGCAGTGCGCCACTCCCCTTGTACGACATGTTGGGCCTCCGGATGTCTGGCGGCCTGCGCAATGGTCGTCCTGGCAAGTCTACATCAACCTGGACGACACGCCCCTGGAAGCCGTAGACGAGGATGTCTGGCGTCTCTGTCGGCGGCCGCCGGCAGCACCCCCATACCAACCGTTAGAGGAAGGTGTCCGTTTTATGGAGTCCACGCCGCCCGTCCTCCAAGTGCCTTTCCCGATGTACTATCTGGTCCCAGTGCCGGTACTGCTGCCTCCTCAGCCGCCCCAAGAATGACCGGGTTCATAAACATTATAACTTTTATCTTTTCCTCTTTCCATGTTGCTTGGGGAGCGTGTGGGTGCTTTTTAGGTATTATATGTGTACCTCATTCCACTTCTGATTTCTGTTTCATTTAGAAAAGCCGCACACAGGTTGCGGTGTGTGTGGTGCCTTTCTTGTGGACTACTCCTTTCGATGGTCCAGAGCCGCTGGGTGGAAGAAGTGCCCTGCTCCTCCTCCAGCCATAACACCATAAGAAAAACCACACCGTTCCTCACGTTTCCCACATGAGCTCCCTGAAAAGTTGGCACCCCTGGATACGATTTTCTTCCCTAAACCTATGTTGCTTCTCCTCTTACCCTCCCTTATTCCAGAAAGCTGGATAAAGATTGAGGATGAAAAGGGGTACTTTAAGCTCATCGGGAGGAAGGGGGTGGACGATGGACAGTAAGGTGGAGGCTATCCTGGAGAGGGCCCGGGAGGACTGGGGCGCGATCCAAGCCTGGAGCTTTTTTAGTATTTTTTACGAGGAGACGTACGGCATGCAATACCACCCATTGGTCACCCTGAAGCAGTTTGTCGAAGAACCGGAGCTCTATATTCCCGATGCAAAAACCCTCCAGCACGTCCAACTCGGCCTGAACCTCAAGCGCACGCTCATGCAGAAACACCTCCAACGTGACTTGGACAAGCTGCACGAGGCCAAGGTGGTTTGGCTGAAAGACTGGTCGAGCTACAGGGAAGCCGTAGAAATTGGACCCATGACACGCACGGTACTGTCGGGTGCCCTCATCCAAGCCTTCCTCCAGTCTTCCTCGTCGTAGAAGTCACTGCATGGGGCAGCTCTTATACGTATGCATGTAAGAGGTACTCCTGGATATTAGTTTTGTGCCTATGGCTGCTGTGAAAAAGCTTTTTCGGTTAAGCTTCGAAAAGGCTCACGGCTCTTGAATTTTTGGGTGTGGCCTAGACTCAAGCCCCTTGATCCCCATCCATGCTTTACAACTTTTGGAGAGATGGCCCTGCTCATGTGGTGTTTGAAGTGTGCCCCTTTGTACTGTTTTCTTTCTTTTAAAGTTGTAAGCCACTTGAAGGTGTTGTAGGGAAGTGTGGACGTGGGGGATACTGTTGGAGGGGAAGGTATTATGGAGAGGTGGAGGAGGGCGCTCTTGGTTTTGTTTTTGTGTGGAAGGAAACCCGTGTGGAGGGGAGCAATGAAGAGCTCTTTGACAAACTCTGCCGAATTGCAGAGGGTGTGAGGGGGCTTATGAAGAAAGATAACGGGGCTAAAAGTACTCTCAAAGAGGCTCTTTATGGAGGAAATGGGAAGGGGCAATTTAGTGACGATGGCGGTAGGCTGACGGTACCTGGGTGTACTTTCTTTGGGCACGGGGACTACCGGAGTCAGCTTTGCTCCCATTTGCCGGGACTCCGAGGTTTCGGAGCTTCCGGCGACCATGGTTGCTTCGGCTACAGCCTCTTGGGCACGTTTTTGTGCACGCGTGTCCCATTGCCAAGACCCGAAAGATGTGTGCTGGTTTGTGATTGAAAGAAATGGCGCAGGTTGGGACGACTGGTCTAAGTATCCGGACTTGTTTCAGAAAGTATGGGGCGCCTTCACCGGCAACTGCACACCAACAAACACTACAGTAAACGCTTCAGAACAGTTGGAAGACTTCAAAATGCTGTGCACGAGATAAAGGAAGCAGATGCACAAAAGAATGGCAACGGTTACTCTTTAGGGGGAAGCCCTCATACTAACGAACCCTGCGTCGGCGTACATTTTGGAGACGCCTGTGTGACCTATAAGAAAAATAGTAAGGGTACTCCCGACATCCCATGGGCCAATAAAATCTTAACTGCAATCAATACCTCCGAGGCCCACCAAGCAGAATCCTAAAAGTCATCCCAAACAGACCACCAAGGCCACGAAGACCATTCGGACCAGAACCCTGCCTCGACGAGCAAGAAGGCCAGGAGGAAGACGACGAGGGGCCAGCGAACATCCACGACTCCCTTAACACCTCCAAACCGCCACGTCAAAAGGGAAAACGCGTCACAAAAAAATCCGCGGAAACCATCTCATACCAGCCCAGTGACGACGGCATCCTCCTAACACCGCCACATTCATGGCCCTTTGGTGCTCTCGTCTCCCGGCTTTAATGCTCTAGAAACCAATATCTTACCGCCAAGACGACCTCCCCCATGTATACCCTAAGCCCGTAAAGAGCCCTTTCTCCAAATCTTTTTTTCTTTTCTTTAAGGAGTAAGTGGGACGAAGGTCTTGTTGGGGATGAGGATAAAGGCAGTGGTCCTGCTCATGGGAATTGTGGTGCTCAGCATGGGGATGAGTGTGGGGAGTGGTTACAATGAGGATACATTCCAGACACTTTGCGACGTTCTGAGGAGTGCGGAGAGGGTGATGAATAAAACGGGTAGGGACCGTAGATTGGAGCAAGCTATTTATGGGAGTACTGACGGAGCTTTCTTTAGTAGAGAGGGCCCAGTGACACTGACAGGGATGTGCAACCTCCATCCCAAAAGAGAACTGTTTTGCCCATATTACAACCGAGCTTCAGTAAGTTATAGCTGCTTTGCTGAGAGCGTGGCTGGCGCCTTAATGCGTACTTGTGCCCATGGTCATGGTAGTGGTGTATTGTGTGGACTGAGTTCTATGCTACCCCGAGACAAATGGTCGGGTGGAAGAGGACGCAATAAAAAAATCTTTTTCAAAACGTGTGGGGTCAGTTTAAACAAAAATGCCTTCATGGGAATATAAATATGCAAGACACCAATGAAAACGCCGTGCAGACCTTGGAAGTATCTGTACAACAAGCAAGGAATACCTTGAAAGAAGGTTCCATGCATGGACACAGTCTTGTCTGCTTAGGAAAGAAACTTGGCAACGGATATTGCAGCGGCCGCAGTAAAAACGACGCATGCGTAGCCTATAAACGGAGTTTGAGCCAAGGTAAACAAAATGTCCACATTCCCTGGGCAGACAAAGTATTGACGTATCTGAAAGACCTAAAGATATCCTCCCCAAAAGCTGCCATTGCAATGTCACCGGATCCTTCCCAAACGACCAAAGTGGCGGAGGAGACCTCTCCATCACACAAAGAACCGGGAGCCATCGAGAGCCCCGAGCTGTTGGATTTCTCCACCACAACCAACACCACAGAGGAAGAGAAGACGGAAGAAACCGACACACCACGTACTCCATCACCAACAGAACATCCAGAAATTCCAAAGAGCCGGACCCGACGATCTACCACAGAAGGCCCCACAGCAACCGGCACTGCACCCAACAACACCTCCAACACCGACAAACCCGCAATGCTGGACCCCACGACACCCCCTTTTTTCCTCCTCACCTAATAGATTCCTAGGTCTCTCCTCCACCACCGCTTGCCTTTTCAAGAATCCGTGACCCTCCGGGAAGCCATATGTGCCCCTTTCCCGTGGCCCCTTTCCCCCCTTTACATGGAGACTGCAAGCTTCAATAGGGGGGATGTCAGCCATGCCCCTCCGTGCTCCCACCACGACCCCGGTACCCCAAACCCCTATATAACCACCCCAACCCACCCCTAGACAC
Organism: Trypanosoma congolense; assembly: GCA_002287245.1. Classification (NCBI taxonomy): domain Eukaryota; phylum Euglenozoa; class Kinetoplastea; order Trypanosomatida; family Trypanosomatidae; genus Trypanosoma; species Trypanosoma congolense. The sequence goes on along the minus strand of NHOR01000344.1, from coordinate 169,373 downwards.
CTTCCCCCCTAAAACCCCGAAAACACACCTGTCGAGGGGCCATCCCGACTCTGGGACCCACCCCCTCGACCCCTGGTGGGAATGCCGTGCCGGGGTACACCTTTCTCTTTCAAAGCTCGAAACGGCCCCCTTGGGGGGCTTATCAACGAGAGGGGAAGAGGGTTATCCGAAAATATTTTACCAAAAAACTTGCCTTCTTAAAAAAATTTCTTTTTTCTCAAAAACACGTTTTTGAGCGAATCTCGGGATTTTGGGGGATTTCTTTTTCTGCAAAATTCCATTGTTTACCAAATTCCCTTTTTTTCCATATTCCCTTTTTTACCAAATTCTCTTTTTGCGAAATTCCCTTTTTTGCCAAATTCCCTTTTTTACCTAATTCCCTTTTTTACCAAATTCCCTTTTTTGCCATATTCCCTTTTTTGCCATATTCCCTTTTTTGCAAAATTTCATTTTTTTTGAATTCCCATTTTTCTTGAAATTCCCTTTTTTGCCATATTCCCTTTTTTGCCAAATTTCCCTTTTTTCACTGAATTCCCTTTTTAACCGAATCTCTGGATTTTGGAAAATCCCTTTTTTTCTAATATATGTTTCTCTAGTTCCACCAAAGTCAATTGCCTATCCGTTAAAAAACCAAGGAATCTCTTGAAGCATGCCCAAACGTCTCGCATGGAGTCCTGATAGAGATGAAGATGACTCCTGGCTGCCGGAGCGCGCGCGTCCAAAATCAAGGAAGGAAGAAGTCGTGCTACTCCCCGAGGACGACGAGTGGATGGTGGCCATTCGAACAACGAGGAGACAAGAATTCAGGAACCCCTCATGGACAATGCGGACTCCAATCCGAGAGGTGCTGGTCGAAGGCATGAAGGACCCCCATCATTTGAACCTCTTCGACTTCCTCTTTCCCTACTACCGGGATGTCCCAGAGAATGTGGCCCGCTTCACCGTGGGGGACTTTCTCAGCAACCCCGAGTGGTGCATAGAGGACAAGCTCTGGCGAAGCAATATTGGGATGAGCCTGAATATGATGCGGGCGCGGTTGCGCCAAAGACTGCTCCATACCTCGTACGGCTTATTCTTGTGCCATATCCACACGCTGGAAGACTGGGTCCGGAGGGGAAGGAAAGAAACCGTGGAGCCTATTGCCCGAAGTTTTCTGGAGGATGCCCTGGAGCAGGTACAGGAGCACGCCCAAACGGAAGACCCCGTCCAAGGCAAACCACGCGGTCCAAGGCAGGGGCCGTGGTTCCTGCCCTCCTCGTCCTCCTCGACCTCCGTGTCTACCGTGTCTTCGTGCCCCCGACTCGAAAGCAGCCCCTCGTCGGATGTGGAGTTTGTGGTGGACTTTCCATCACCACTGAAGAAAGAAGAGGACAGCCCCCCGCACGGGACCCAGCCTGCCCCAAGACGAAAGCGACCAGCATCCCCCGATGTGGAGGTCTTGAGTTTTGTCCCCCCACCGAAGAAGCCACCAAGACAGGAAGACAGCCCCTCGTCGGATGTGGAGTTCCTGGGCGCCTTCGTCCCCCGACGTCGGAAACGAACGGCTCCAGCACCACTTCCACCACCAGTACCAGTACCACCAGTACCAGTACAGGAAAAACCCGCACCACCACCACCACCAGCACCGAAGGAGCCCCCCCTGGATAGACCGCCTTTGGAGAGTACGGAGGCCCCCCTGACCCCACCCTGTCGTTCCCTGTGGACCTTGGAGATGGATGTGGGCATCGTTCTCCTGGAAGGCATTCGGAACCCCCACTGGGTCTTCTTGGACGATTTTCTGCGCCCCCTCTGTCCCGACCCCCAGTCGAAGTACCGCCACGGTTGTACTCTGAACGACCTTCTTCAGAACCCCGTCCGCTGCCTCCCCGACACCGCCTTTCGGGACAAAGTGATGCAGCAACTCTCCCGCCTGAGGACCCGGTTGCGGATCCACATGCTAGCGACCATTCGGTACTTGGCCTGGCGCAACATCACCACGTTGCGGGACTGGTCGAACTGGCAGGAGCACACCCCGTTGGAACGAACCCCCCGATTCCTCCTGGGAAACGCCCTCGACAAGGCCATCGACGTGGCTGCGACGCCGTTTGTCCCCCCCTGCCCCATCCGCCATGCGAACGGGCCCGACGCCGAAAGTGACCAGGAGGAGGACCGGGACAGCAGCACCAACGGCAACCGTGGCGGTGACGCGGCTCGTTTGGATGGAAGTGGTCCACCGCCCCGGCCAGTGATATTGAAATGGTCGACCCGAATCCAAGAGGTGCTGCGGGCGGGCTGTTGGTCCTGGGAGCTTGTGCCCCTTGCGGACTTTTTGACGGAGGAATGGAGCTTCCACTTTGAAGAGGGAAACCGCCCCACAGCCTCTCTGGCCGCGTTTCGGAAGGTGCCCGCCCGGTATGTAGCCCATGAAAAAAGGCGGCAGGACATCCTCCAGGGTATGCCCTCCAAGCTGGAGGTCTTGAAGAATGCGGTAATCGAAGATGAGCAGTACCTGCAGCATGTCGGCGTCCACACTCTGGACCAATGGGACGGTATGCAGGAAACCTTCCGTCTGGAGGTGCGCTGGGTCACCCGCACGATCCTGGACGCCGCCTGCGAGAAAATCTGGGTGAAGAAGCACCGCCGAGGAAAACCCTGAGGGAATAAAAAAACCAAGATCACGCCCTCCACTCCACTGCTCATGTACATCTTTGCTTGCCTCTTTGCTGACGTCTTTTTTTTTAGTTGGTATGCTTTTTTAATGGAAAACGGCTTTCCAAACAATACCCCCTCAACGCCTTTCCTAATGCGTGCCGCCTGTCCCACAAACCAAAACCCCACACATCTCCGATCTCCCTCTTTCTTTTTTTTCTTCATTTTTATTCATAGGAATGCCCAAGGAAGCGTATGCAGTTGCCGTGCCGGAAAGCCTGGGTTCCACGGAAGTTCGGACGGCTTTCCCCCCGTGGAAGACATCCAGCACCGTGGATGACGTGCTGCTCCATGAGTTGAAGGACAAGCGGCGGATCAATATGTACCACTTTCTCCTGGATTATGGCTGGGATAACCCTCCCTCCGTGAGCCTTGAGGTTTCTCTAGGAGCCTTTCTGCGTGATCCACAAGGCACTGTTCCCGAGGAACCCGTACGCCAACAAATTCTCCATCACATGCCCGGCATGCTGAGCCGCCTCTACTGGGATCTGGGCCAGGACCTCCGCAACCTCTGTGCGGGAGGCCTGCGCACCCTGGAGGATTGGGCACATCACGGATGGTACATGGTAGACCTCTCAGCCCTCTCCGAAGTGATCCTGGAGCAGGTGTTCTTCGAAGCCTTGCATGGGTCGGCCCGGCCCCGGAAGAAAGTGTCCCGTACCGTTATAGGCCAGCTGAACGGGACCCGGAAGCGCCAGGACCGAAACCGAAAGAAGCGCTGGCGGATGAAGCAAGCGGCCAAGCGGGCGTGTCAGGGACTGGAGGCACCGGTGAAGGTGGAATGGCCTCCCGAACTCCACGACAACGTGGGCCTTGACCCACACCCCAATACCTAACAGGGGTCTCCTCCTCTTCTACTCTCTTGCTTTTTGGCCGCCTCATGCCGGAAGCCACCCTACGCTAGGCTTTCCTACGCTAGGCTATGCTGGACTATAGCATTCCAGCCCCATCCCCTCCATCTCTCTTTCTTGTTCCATCTCTTTCCCCTTCTCTCCAGTGTCAGCGTTACAGAAGATGGATCACGAGATGAGGTGGGTGCGGTTTTGTATCATGTTTCTCGGGTTGATGATGATGTCTGGTGTATGGCCCTATGGGAATCGACGGTCCCTTTGGACACAGGCCAGCACCGTAGACGACAAGCCCGCGGCCCTCTGCCGTGTGCTCCGAGCGTCGGTCGTTCTCTTGGAAAGCCGTCAAACCCCGCCGACCTTGCAGAGCGCTTTGAGACGAGCCGTCTTTGGAAACGAGGAAAAGAATGACATCCGTACATTACTGGGGGCGCTGCCGGAAGCGTACCACATCCCCGGGAACCGTGAAAACGGGTGTGGGACGTGCCAGCGGCCAGGCGATGGGAAGCCCTCCTCCCCCTCCTCCTCCCACTATTACTACTACTACACTCCCGGGCGCTCCATCCCCCATGACCTTCTGTGTTTGTGTGCGCGGGCACTCACCGCACACCCGGACCCGTCTTCCCACAGCCCGTCGCATCGGGTATGCGGATGGACGCCCGAGGGCTTCCACGGTGGCCATGGCCAGGGGGGCGGGTCCTTGCCCACCGGCCGCAGCGGCGTGGACCCGTGGAACCGCACCTGGGAAGCCGTGCCTGCAAGGGGGAGGAGGTGACGCCACCGAGCCCGTCAGCCGTTTCGAAGAGGCCTTGAAAGACTTAAAGAAACTCGTGGGGCCGGAGGGGAACGCCGTGTGGGAGGGGGATCGTCCACCAACCTGTGGCGGAGAAGAAAAAGGAAAGGAAAAAGAAAAAGAACGGCAAGAAGAAGGGACCTCGGGCCATTGCCGCGTGAAGTCGGACGAGAGGTGTGGAGCAGTCACCGGCTCACAGCCCTTTTCCTACCACCCGTGGTGGGAGGCGCTCCGAACGGCCCTCGAGGTCCGCCCGAAGCGGTACCGGCTGGCGGGGCCCGGCCGCATCCTTCCCTACCGCTCGGGTGTGGCCCACGGGAGTTTGGACCCCGCGCCCCTACCATGGCTCCTGGGTGCCGTCATGTTGGTGTTTTTGTGAATGATTCCCTAGAAGACCTTTTTGCTGGTTTTCTCCTGGGTCATCCATCACCCGATATCTCCAAGGCCCTTCTTGGCAAACCTTATGACAAAGTACCCTGTCCCCCTTCGACATGGTAAGGGTAAGGTTAGGGAAAAAGCACGCTCTTGGAAACAAGGCGAATGGGGACGCGGCCGCGAGGGATCGCGATGGGCATGGTCTCGCTCGGGGACGGTGCGGGGCATGGAGGCCGTGAGCGAAGTGGCCTAGGACGCCGGGACGGGTTTGAATGGGAAGGAGTACGACGCGCTGTGTGGGGTGTTTCAGGCCTCAGCGGAGTGATGGGAGGCATCCGAGAAGTCAGACAAGGTGCCCCATGAAGATTGGAAAACTGGCCTGCGCCACGCCCTGTTTGGGAATACTAACCAGAAGAACAATCTCAAAGGTATTACGGATAGTCTTCCCAGAGTTTAACAGAGAACGGGTCATCGCGGATGGAGGTGCGGCAGTTGCCAAAATGACGATCCGCACTACCCGGGTAGCTCCATCACGCACGACCTCATGGGCTCGTGCACACCGGTAAAGTACGGCGAGCCCTACTACGGGCACTTTTGGCTTTCTGGGTGACACCCCAATGAACACAGCTTCAAGCTTTGCAACATGGCAAGAAATGGTATGGTAGAGACCGAGAAGGGCGGGTGGTATGTCGATAGCTGGAAGCGACAGGTGGCCAAAGGCCTCGAGCTGCCTTGGAAGACGGTGGTTGGGAGTGCCTGAACGACCGGACGACGAGTACGGGGACAGGGAGTGGGAGTCCAGGTCTGGAAGAAATGGTGAAGAAGCTAAACGGTACCCTGCAGAACTTTACCCCATTGCTTAAGCCGGCGAATGGGCGCCATAAGCTTGGGGGTTTTGAAGACCACTACACCGCCAGCGACGGTATCGATGAGAGAAGGATCCATGTCCACTACGACACGTGCGATGACTTAAAAAAGCCCTGGTGGAAGAAGCTCAAGGAGGCCCTCGATGGGACGCCGGCACAAGTCCTCCTGGTAGATCGCTCCGTCGCACCCACCGTGGAAGAGACCCCGAAGCACCCCCGCCGGAGGAACTCGAGGAGGAAGGCAAAGAAAGCGGCGGCCCCGGGGATAGCAAGCGCAACGGCACCCAAGACAATTCCCACAACTCGACGCCTCCTAAGAGCACCCGCACTACTACCGGTACGGTCACCGGTACGATCACACACGGGGACAGCCGCCCCACCTTCCAGTACCTCCGGCGTGGCAGTGTCCCAACCTCCGCCAAAATCCTCCACCCGGTCCTCCTGGTCTTTCTCCATGTCCATATACCGGGGGGCACGCCTGATCCCTACGCCTCTTGTTTCTCCGAATGGCCTTCCTCCCCACAGCCACACCTTCATTCGACACTCTTGCTGGCTCCTGCGGGTGCGGCCACCGCAGCCTCATGGCATCATGGCTCTTTCTCACCGGTGACATGGCTAGGGAATCCATAAGGGATAGTAAAACTCAAGGGATTAGGGATGTGGATGAGGAAGAGGATCGGGCTTTGCGTGATGGTCGTGATGGGGCTGGCTTGTGCGGAGAACGATGCGGCCACCCATCTTAATGAAGCCGAACACGGTGCCCTCTGCGAGTTGTTGAGATCGGCCACTCGTTTGTGGAATACGCCCAAGGCCGACTTGCACCCGGCTCTGGAACGGGACTTACGCCATACCCTTTTCGGGGAAGACAGGGCAAGCCAGGGTCCTGCCCCAACCCTGTCCAACGATTTTGGAGACGCCGGAGGCAGACGATTGCGGTGGTGCGGATGGTGCTACCCGGAGCAACCTCGGTGGCCTGGTTTTTCCGCCCCCCACGACCTGCTTTGTCTGTGCACGGTGGGAAAAGGTGGGTCTCCCCTGGACCGTACAAGCACCCAGAGGAATAGCAGCCCCCCTACGCTCTGCGGAGTGACTGGAACGGAGTGGGGATACGGTTCGGGTCCAGAAGGTTGGTACCACGGAAACTCCAGGGATGAAGCCGACGGGCCGTTGAACGCGACCTGGAACCGTGTGGTCGCCCGTTGCTGGCAGGGAACGGGTTCCACCCCCGATGGAAGGGACGTGGTCGAGCAGGTGGAAGATTTGAAGGTCCAAGTGCAAACGTTCATCGGGGCCCTGAAGAACCAGACATCCAACGGTGGTGGAGCGAAGTCGTTCGGGGGGTCACCCGGTACACCCAACCCTTGTGGTGGAGCCGATCCCGCGAACATTTGTGTCCAGTATCCGGAGTGGTGTTATGTCCGTGGCCGGCACCAGGAGCCCTGGTGGAAGAAACTCCAGGGTACACTCCAAAGACCCACGCACGAACTCATCGTGGACCGCAACTTCACAACGGACCCCGCCCCCGGCAGTCGAGACGCCCTGCCACCATCCGACACCCCCGAGCCACAAGAGGATACCGAGACCCCATCCAGACAACGCCATCAGATTTCCGAGGACTTCCCCGAAACCAACGCCACGGGGTTCAACCGGACGGCAGCACTCGAACTACTCCGAAACTATAACCTCACCAGCGACACCCTCATCCATCCGCCACCCTCCTGGCTCCTCGGTGTCACGATTGGCATCCTTTTCTAAAAAAAGAAGAACCTCTTCCCATACAAACACCATTTGTGACTGAACATCCATACGTCTCCCACACACATCCGAAACTACCGTCTCCTGGATCCTTCTCTTTCCCTTGGGACGACCCTATTTTCCCACATCCCTGTGTTCAGCTCAGTCGGTAGGTCATAGAGGGATCGAGAGGAGTCGGCGTAGGAGGATAAGGATGCCCGGAGTGGTCTTGTGGTCGATGGTACGGTTTTGGGTGGGCGTGATGGGGGTGATGGGTGCCGCTCCGGCCCATGGTAAGGACCCCCATGGGCCCCCGCACCAGGCACTCTGCACGTTGCTGAAGGTGGCCGTACGGGAGTGGGGAAAAGAGGGAGAGCATCTTGCACCGCCTCTGAAGAAGGCCCTCCACCAAACCATTTTTGGCAACAACAGTGATGAAAAGGACGTGCAACCGTTAAGAGACCAATTGCCTGAAGCTTACCGTGATGTAGAAGACCGCCTTTCATCCCGGAGTCTCTGGTGCGGGCAACGCTTCAATCCTGACAACCCGGCGGGACAGCCGCGCTGGTCCGGGCACTCCGCTCCCCACGACCTGCTTTGTCTGTGCACGGTAGGGGACGGTGGATATCCTTTTACGGGAGACACCCAGGACAACCACACCCTGTGTGGTCAAAAGGAAGACGCCTTGGGAGCGAGCGACCATCAGGGATGGACGGGCAATGGAAATGTACAGGGAGAACGGCACGTAAGGGCCACGTGGGCCAATGTCACCACGCCGTGCCTCGAGCCCGCTGCGTCCGGTGAAGATTTGAAAGGGGCCCTGGAGAGTTTCTTAGGGCATCTGGTCAACACGTCGGGCCCAGAGAACGCCCATCGGTACCAACTGGGGGAAGGTACACCCGGCGACTACGATGCCTGCACGGGGTCTCCTCCTTATGGCGTCTGCGTCGAGTACTACAACAGCACGACCACCAGATACCCCATGCCCTGGTGGGTAGACCTAGAGAAGACCCTCATCGCAGACGCGCAACTCCAAAAGCAAGTCGCCAAGGAAGAAGAACAGCGCAAACAGAAGCAGCAAGAAGCGGCAAAACACGAATCCATCCCCTCACCCACGGAGACATCCCCAGAAAAGCAGTCCGCCTGGCTCGCGAAGAAGCACCACCACCATCCACACCACCGACACCACAGCGGTGCCCCCCTACTGTTGCCTTTTTCGGGCGTCCTTGGCACCGTCGTCCTGTGGCTTTAAGGTTCTAGAAATCTTATCTTTACTCCAACGCTGTCCCTACCCGAAGGTTCACGAAGACTCCCTAAGCCTTCCGTTTCTCTCAACTCTTCACCACATCCTTTTTGATGATTAAGCAAGGACCCAGAGTTATAGAGTGGTTCGTTCAGGATGCTCAAGCTTGGGGTACGGATAGGGGTGATGGTCTGGGTGATGGTGATGGTGGCGAGATGAACCACTGGGGCTCATGGGGCCAGTGGTACTGGTGTCTGCCAACTGAATGAGAACGCCGCCGGTCTCCTGTGTGCCATTGCCAAACTGGTGGAGAAGGCCAAGGAGGTCGCGTAAAGGCATGAGGACAAGGATGTCCGGGAAGCCTGGAACAATATTCAGTACAACAAGGAGGTGGTGGACCATCGCGTGGACAAGTTGCCCGGCCTCATCGAGGAGGCTCAAGCCAAAGGAACACTGACGGCGAAGGACGCTGAAAAGCTCACAACAGTTTATCGGGATGCCTATATCAAAAATGCTCAGCAGCATAACAAGTCTAAAGCCGCCATGGAGGCACACAACCAAACCCACACGGAAGCGAAGAATTCAACCGCGTGGGTGCTGGGTGAGGGGTACGTCCAAGGCAACTGCCACATGGCCTCATCCCTCCTTGGTATTCTCGAGTGCCATGTGAAAGGCAGTCAGCCGGAGGGTAACCTGAATGTGGAGGCACTTTGTAAAGAAACGAACAATAATTTGGATGAAAGCCAAAGTAAACCCCTCACAACCTGCATACAAATCTCAAAAAGCAAGACGTACTGCAACGGCACCGGGGCGGCACTCAAGGCGGCCATGGAGAGTTGGAATGGAATGGACAAGAGGAAAAAAGATACAAGTGGCGGCTCCGGTGTACAACAATGCACTGTGAAAGATGGTTGGGAAGAGCGCGCCCGGAAAGCCCAAGAACACATGAGCCGTCTGGACGAGCACGTGCAGACCATACACGACGCCAACCTCTTGACGACCGCCTACTTCTCTGTGGTGCACCAAATGCGTGAAGACATTGCCAACGGCCAACCCATAAAAGCCATTGTCGCCAATGCCCGCAAGGCCGGTCAAAAAGGCGCCCAAGGTGTCGGGGAGAAGAATGACCCCACCTCCCCCAACGCCTCTCACCCCACCCAGGGAAGAAAAGAAGAAGTCCAAGTCACCGTCCAGCTGGAGGGCTCAAGTCCTTGGAGGACGAGGACCATGACCCCGCCCACTCCAAGGAGAGCTTCCCCAAAGTTTATGTTTATCTTTTGGGCCTCGTCCTCCCCCTGTGCTGCCTGATCGTGTGCCTCACCCTGTACGGCGTTCTGCACAAACCACAGTCCCGGTCCTCTCCCTCGCACCACGACGACAAGGCCAGCATGCCCGTGGTGGCCGCCACGTTGGGCAAGGATGGAAGGGCGCGGGTACACTTCTAAGAGCCAGGACGTCTCCCCACACCCGCTTCAAGCACGCCCTCTCATAACAAGACCAAGACCTTTGGGACTTGCTTTGAGACTTGATAGATTCTGCTTTCATATAAAAGACAAAAAAGGAAAAGAATCTCCCATGCTCTGCAGCCAACCGTTGATACACTTCCAAGGGTATTTTCCACAGGCTCCAGGAACCTTTCATGATCTTCCCCCTTCCCAAAAACCTTTTGGACTCTCTCCCGAAGCTAGGCTCCTCTCTAGAAAACAGTACGCAGAAGTGCCTCTGGAGTTTTGAAGACTGGCCATGAAACAGCAACGATGGCCCAAGTGGCGAAGGCAAGACCGAAGAAATAACAGGGACTCGCCACGTCCAACTTACCAACGATGAACTCGTTATCCATGAAACGGGATGTGGTCGAGGCGTGGTTGGAAGGCATACACTCCATGGCCTTTTGGGGGCGATACCCCGAGCCGCACCCAAACAAATTCCACATCCTTTCTCTTTATACCTCTCTTTCTCTTTGTTTTTGTCTTTTTATTCATCTATGTGTTCACTGGTTTACTTGTTTTTCTTAGGGGCGCTTGCGTGCAGGGAGATCCCTGTTGACGCGATGCCGTGCATACCATAGCCCCCACGCCACCCATCGGACCTTCGAACGAGGTATGGCACGGTGCGCGGTGGAATGCCATTTATTTCTCTTCCTTCCCCTGTGCGTATAACGGTCTTCTCAGCAGTTCTTTGAAGATGGTAAAGAATGTGTTCCTGCGGGTTATGCGAAGGACGCGGCGCCGGACCGGCAGGGTATGGTTGTGTGCGGGAGTTTCGTTGACTCTTATGATGCTGTGCGTGCTATGGGGAGCCCGTGTGGACCTACCAACCAGGCTCCGTGAAGGAACCTCCTTCACGACCACCATCCACTATAGCACGTACTTCCGCTTCATTCCACCGGATGTCGTCCACAGGTGGAGGGCACGTGAATTTCTCGTTGTGATGGGCATTCCCTCCATAGACATCGATGCCCGGCGGCGGCTGCGTGCTCTTCAGCGGGCGACGTGTTGGCAATACAATGAGGTGGCAAGGCAAAGAAACAACTTCACCGGTGAGTTTTTGCCGCTGTACCTCCTTGCGCCGCACCAGGACAATGGGTACGAGATTTCCGAGTCGCTGTGGAAGGAGGCCGCCCAGTCGCACGATGTGATCGTTTTACCGACATGTGATGTGCGGCCCACGACACGGAAGCGAATGGGTGAGGGTGGTAGTTGGGGCCTTGAGCCGGAGCTCGTCATGAGCCGCAAGACGTACTTGTGGTTTCAGTTCGCGCTGCACCTGTTCCCAAACGCCCCTTACATTGTGAAGGGCGATGACGACACGTTCATGCACGTACCGCAGTACCTCACCGACCTTCGTGTTATGCCTCGGCATGGCCTTTACATGGGCCTCATATACAGTCCACTTTTTCCCTGGAAACCCCATCACTTTGTTTTTGCCACAGGTGCCTGCTTCACGCTTTCGAAGGATGCGGCGCAGGCCTTGGTATCCTACAAGCCACTGGCCGCACTGCTGAGTCAACCGTACTCCATTTGGCGTATCATGCAATACCTTTCCGTGAGCGCGCATCACGAAGACGTCATGGTGGGCCACGTGCTGATCAGGAAAATCAAGTTTAAAGGTCTCATTACAGTTAACGTGGGGAAGTGTAGGCTCCATGGGCCAGGGACTGACGGGTTATTTCCGACCGTCACTCCAAAGTCGGTAGTAGTCTTCCACATCCGTGAGGAGGACTACCAGCGTCTGTGGAAGTGGTTCGAGGACCATGGCAAGTCCCGTGAACCATCGCAGCTTTACTGGTTCAGTGAAACGAGTGCCGCTTTAGTTTGTTGATACTTTCAATTCGCCTATCGGTTTGGGAATTGGGTTGACCACTATATTTTGCTAGGATCGTATCCCTTTCCCCTCACCTTCCTTCATACCCTTTTTTGGTAGGGAGAGGGAGAGTGTTGCCATATTTTCACTTCGATGGGGTTTCACCTTTTCTTTTGAGTGATGGGTTATCAGGGACCATCAACTGTTTTGCCACTCTCTCTCATACAAGTTAATTTCTCTCTCCCTGTGAACATTCCCCCACCATTCACTCTTCAAAAATAGGGAAAAGGGTCAGAGAGAAGATATCCAACCATTCAGGCAAGCTATCCAGGTGGACATTTGTTGGATGGGAGCAGATCAGTCGAGGATAAGAGTGTGTGGGGGAGAGGGTTAGTTAGACTCTACGCCTTCATTCATCCAGGTCCCGTATCCCACCATGGGCTATCTCGTTCAAATTCCAGTTTTCCCCCGACCATGGCGTGGGACACAAAACATGTAAATTCCATTATCAAGAGCAAGTTTTTTTTTCAAAACATGCTGGTGTAAAATGAGTATACAGTTAGAAATACATTCTCTCTTTATATTTTATTTTCGGGAAGGGTAATCAAGGGAAAAAACAATGATAATGGCGCGTGTCCTCTGGGAGGAGAATAAGTGGGTGAGATAAAACGACCACCTGTACCCACCACCATCCCATCTTCATTTCATAGAACTTTCACATCCATGCTGACTATTCATCTACCAATATTTCTCTCAAGATTTCATTTTCTCTCACTTTTCTTTCTTTTTTTCTAAGAAACCCCAACAAGGAATTACAAGTGATGCCGCGCTGGTGGTTCACTAACGGTGGAATATGGAACTTTTTCGCTTTGCCCTCATAGTTGTCGCTTTTGCATTTCTCGTGGTGATCTTATTTCGGGGAGAAATTCACTAATACAGTTGGGGACCCGATACAAAAAATTCTTCACACACTTCCCTAGCAAGGCTGACCATCGAGAAAAGCGTGTCCCAGGGAAGTTGTTGTTTTTGTGAATTTTGATGATTTTTGAAAATGACTCTTGTTGAAATTATCAATGGAAGAGAGCGTGGTCACATGTTATCCGAGAGGAGTTGATTTGAGGAGGAGTGTGGTACAGTGAGGGAGGGGAGGGGGATAGTTAGTCCCTCACGCTTTCCAGCTGATGTATATTTCAACAGATGCTTCAACCCTAACCCTAACCCCCACTCGACAGGTAGACCCTTTCGCTTGTTCGACCCTTACGCTTGTTAGACCCTTACGCTTGTTAGACCCTCACGCTTGTTAGACCCTTACGCTTGTTAGACCCTTACGCTTGTTAGACCCTCACGCTTGTTAGACCCTTTCGCTTGGTAGACCCTCTCGCTCATAATTCCTTCCCTACCATGGCGTACCTCGTTCCTATTCCAGTTTCCCCCCGAGCATGGCCTGGGTTATAAAACATACAATTTTATTCTCACTGTGCAATTTGTTTTCGAAAATACACGCTGGTGTAAAATAAGTATACAGCTAGAAATACAATCTCTCCTTATATTTTATTTTCGGGAAGGGTAATCAAGGGAAAAACAATGATAATGGCGCCTGTCCTTTTAGAGGGGAAAATAAGTGGTGATAAAACGATCACCCGTTCTTACCACCATCCCATCTTCATTTCCTAAAAGTGTTAGCATCCATGCTGGCTATTCATCTACCAATATTTGTTTCTCGATTTCATTTTCTGCTCACTTCCCTTTTTGTTAAGAAACCCCAACAAGGAATTACAAGCCTATGCCCCGCTGGTGGTTCACCTATGGTGGAATATGGAACTTTTTCGCTTTTGGTCTCATAGTTGTCGCTTTTGCATTTCTCGTGGTGATCTTATTTCGGGGAGGGATGCACTAAAACACCGTGGGACCCGATACAAAGAATTCTCCACCCCTTTCTAGCAAGGTGGTCCATCGAGAAAAGGGTATCCCAGGTGTGTTGTTTTTTTGGGAATCCCGATGATTGGTGAAAATGACTCTTTTTGAGGTTATCTCAGGAGGAGGGCGTGGTTACGTGTTGCGCGAGGGGAGTTGAGTGGAGGGAGAGAACAGTTCTTCAAGTAATGAGTGGGGGATAGTTAGACCCTTTTGCTCATATTTCCTTCCCCCCCAAAATGCATTTCCCGATGATTGTCCCTTAGGGTTAGTTTGAGAGAAATTGTTTCTCGATGAGAATGAGCTTGTCGAAGGTGAGTATTTATCACCGGTGAATGAGGGAAAATGTGTCGGGGGGGATGAGGGCTGGGAGGGGGTGGGCCATATTTCCATGTCATGGGAATTCTATTTTGTTATGAGTGATGACTGATCAGGGATCATCTATTATTGTACCACTCCCTCTTATAGGAGTGTATTTCTTTTCCACATTGAATATTCCTCTCCCCAGTTCATTTTCTTAAAAAAGGAACAGGGTTAAAGAAAGAATACTCAGCTATGTCCAACAACCTTCGGAAGGACATCATGTCGGATGACAGCATATCAGTGGATGAGGGAGGCTTTTGGGATGATGGGGAGAGCAGTATAATAAGTATCATAAGTGACTGGAGTACTGACGATGACAGTGTGTCCCTCTTCTCCGTCAATCTTCGGAAGTACGCGGATATCTTGGAAAGGCTGTTTCCACTGTGGAGGATTAACGATTTCAGGGAGGAGGAGTGATCGGCTGGAAATATTTGTTGTGGAATGGCATTGGAAAAGGAATATTTAAGACAGTATGCCACGTTTCCATGTGAGAGGAATTTGTTGTCCAGTGGATGGCGATAACTTGTCGTGGACCCTTTATTGTGAAGTCACTTTCTCCAAGATGACAATTTCTCTCCAGAAGTATTTTCTCTTGAAACTATTTTATGTGTTTTTTGAGAATATGGATCTATGTGAACTGGTGTATCTCGTGCTAGCGAGTTTGTGTGGGAGTGTTGATCTTTTGTTGCGGAGGTGTATTTGTGTATGATGGTGTCTTGGATCTCCTTTGCTTGGAATTCTTCTTTCTTTTTGAAGATTGTTTTGCTCTTGCTATAGTGAAGTGGAAGAAAGGAAAGATGATGAGGATGAAGATTTGGTTGGTGATGATGGTCATGAGTGTGGGAGTGTGTGCAGATCCTTCTGTGACGAAGAATCATAATGGTGAAGAACATAAGGCACTCTGCGCTGTGCTGAAGGCTGCAGTGGTTAAGTGGGTACGTGAGGGAGAAAGCCTCTCGGAACCATTGAAGAATGCCATAAAACAGACCATTTTTGGATACGGCAGTCCTGAAGTAGATGTCGATAAATTGAAAGAAAAAGCGCCTAAGGATTACGACGATGTTAGCGGTTCTCGGGGACTCTCCTGCGCTGAACCATTTTCTGATGAGATACACAAGGTGTGGCCCTTACGTTGGTCCGGCCACTCCGCACCACACGGACTAGTTTGCCTTTGCACGCTTGGGTATAACGGGTGGCCGTTAAATGACGGCAACACCAAAGATAAGCTGTGCGGGCACAATAAAGACGTATTGGGAGGCGGAGTAGGTAAAGGAGGTTGGAGTGATAAGGATACCCAAGAAGGAGATGGGAGAGAACAAATACAAGCAACGTGGACTACTGTCATAAAAGAATGCTTGAGCGATGACCAAGAAGAAGACCTGAGAGGCGCTCTGAAAACATTCATTGGGAAGCTCAATCACACGTTAAGCACAATCTACGAAAATCTGTACCTACTTGGGGAAGGTAATATTACAAACAATTACGCGTGCAGTGGTAACGAAAACCAGGGTGTTTGTGTGAAGTATTTTCCCAATGTTACCAGTACCCAAACCTGGTGGCAAGATTTGCAAAAAGCACTTGAAGAAGAAGAAGCAGAAAAAAAGAGAAAACTCCAAGAAGAGGAAAATCAGAAGAAAGATGAGGCGGCAAAACAATATTCACCAAAAGCAGCAGCCTTAACATCAGCACCCCAATCCACCAACCAGACCGACCAACAACACTCGGGGTCCAACCTCACCGACACGATCCACAGATTCAGCATGAAAAGCGGCACACCCATAATCCCGTCACCCTCGTGGCTCCTCAGTGTCGCTCTATTGATCTAAAATAACATCCCTAAAAACAATCCCGCCTAAACATAAATATGACTCCCCTCCCTACTATCCTATCTTTCCTTCTTCCCCCTAATCATTCCCTTTTCCCCTCAACCAGAAGAAGTCACGATGTCTGGCAAACCCTCCCCTGAAGGCATGGCCAAACAAGATAACACCCCATGGAGCATGGAAAAAGATGTGGTGGAAGTACTGTTAAAAAACCTTGGAGACCCAAAGAAAATCAGCTTGTACCCTTTTCTGCAGCCCGCCTATCCATGGATGCCTCGGTACACTTCCCGGTACAGTTTGATAGATTTCGCCCGGAACCCGTGGCGATGCGTGGGAGACCCCGAGGGACGGGAAAAAGTATGGCAAGAGTTCCCTCGCTTGCTTTGGCAATTCAGAGTGCTGGCATTGAAGTTGACCTATTATGCGGGGCTGCCCGAAGGTTGGGGGCCACGGGAATGGGAGGTGTGGCGGGAGTTTCTGAAGTTGGATGAGACGGACCATGATGTGATGGAGGGGATGGTATGGGCAGTCTGTAAAATGCCACCGCAAACCCGTGGGTTCCTGGAAGCGCCGTACCCGATTGGATACCCTGGGCCCCTTCCCATGCCTCACCTCCAGGAGCCTGGTACCTCCTTATAGAAATTTGTTTTCTGAAAGAATTTGTCTTCCTCAATAGGTTTTTTGTGTGATTGTCATGGTAATTTAATGGGAATGAATCTAATATTCTATTCTTTCTTTGAGAAAGGTTACAAGGAAAGATGATGAAATATTGGATGGTGATGATGGTGGTCATGGGAGGCTGGGTGAGTGAGTGGAGAGTAAAAGCAGAAGCGAGTCCGACGGTGAGTCAAGACGAAAACCGTGAACCCTATGAGCTCCTCTGCCGTATTTATAATGTGGCCCATAATCCTCCGATCAAGCCTGTGCACACGAAGGAGTATCAGAAAATTGTTGATGATATCAACGCACTCAGTTCTGCGGCCAATGGGAAAGAAAGAGTCAACACCCAAAGCGAAGAGACAAAGTCCGCTCAAACACAACTCACTGGTATCACTCGAGAGGCTCGCAAACTTTTGGATGAAATTAAAAAGGTCAATCCAGAGGGAGAACTGGAAAGGGCAAGGCATACGTTTAACCAGGTTATTTTTGGTGAGCATGGAAACGCGGGGGATCTATCGCAGGGAGCGTTGAATGGAGTGTCGAGTCGTATGACGGCTTGTGGAATTAAACCTCTAGAGAAAAAAGGAGAAAGTGCTGGCACGAACCTCGTTGTGGATTTTTTCTGTCTTTGTGCAAAACATAACGATGCTGAGGGCGTCGACAAGGTATGCGGGGTGAGTGTTGGCAGTGGTGATGGTGCAGGTTGGAGGGGTGGAACACTGGACTCCGCAAACACTATGTGGAATGAAATCAAAGACGGATGCAAAACGTTTATCAAACACAGTGTGACATCCACACAAGACGGATATTTTCTTTATCGCGAGTTTTTGGATAAGGTTAAAGTAGGGGGAAAGATCAAAGTCAAAGCCTCAGCTACCGTTCATAAACACGGTATGCTAGGAACTGCGGTGAGTAATTCCGAAGCCAACAACTTCCACTGCAACGGAAAAAAGGAAGTTAACACTGTCATCAGGTCCACCAACATCATTGGCGGCGGAAGTTGCGTCTTCTATGGCGAGCAACATCAGGAACAAAACATTGCCTGGCTAAAGAAATTTAAAGAAGGCCTCCAACTCATCGACAAACTCAACACCGAAACAGCCTCATGGCAGCATCAGCTCACCACACTCCTCAATCGCGCCCGAGAGTTGTATGAGAAGGTGAAGGCAAATACACAATTAAAAGAGGTCGACACGGATGATTCCCCACTGGCACAACATCCAAACCCAGACGAAAATGAGAACACCGACAGTGCCCCACCGAGCCAGCGTCACAGCCTCGTGGCATGGGCGCTGCTCTTACAATGACAGAAATAAGAGAAACACCATAACACTCCAATAACATAACCACTACATCATCCAACAGAATTTATAAACCATAAGAAAAACGTGCCCTCATTGCTGTCTTCTTTATCCGCTATTTCCTTCTCCCTTTAGAGAAAGCGGTAATACAGATTCACATGTCATTGTATACCATCACCTCCCCAAGGACCATTCCCTGGAGCATGGAACGAGATGTCGCGGAAGTATTGTTGGAAGGTGTCACATCTCCAGACCACGTCAACCTTTACTGGTTCCTGAGACCTGTGTTAGCAGGACTCACGATAGACCTCGTTTGTTTCACATTGGGCGACTTTGTAAGAAACCCTCGACACTGCATACCCGAAGCCAATGTGTGCGACAGTTTGTGGCAGTACCTTCCCTATCTGTTGTGGAAGTTCAGAATGTCTGCCACTCCACTCGTAAAACATTTTGGGCCCACTGAAACATGGGGGAAGTGGCAATGGGATTCGTGGAAAATTTACATCGATATGGATGAAACGCCCCTGGAAGCCATCGACGAGGAGATCTGGTGTCGGTGTCGGAGGCCACCGCCTGTACCTCAATACCAGCCCTACCAGGGTGCTGTTATGGTCCAACCGACAGCTTTCATCCAGGTCCCGTATTCCACCATGGGGTATCTCGTTCCAATTCCACTTTCTCCCCGAGTATGGCCTGGGCTATAAAAAATGTAAATGTTATTTCCATGATCAATTCTTTTCGGAAACACATTCTGGTGTAAAATGAGTATACAGTTAGAAATTCATTCTCTCTTTATATTTTATTTTCGGGGAAGGTAATCAAGGGAAAAAACAACGATAATAGCGCCTGTCCTTTTAGAGGAGAATAAGTGGGAGATAAAACGATCACCCGTGCCCACCAACATCCCTTCTTCATTTCCTAAAAGAGTTAGCATCCATACTGGCTATTCATGTACCAATATTTGTTTCTCGATTACTTTCTCTTCTCACAACTTTCTTTTTTTTCTAAAAACCCCAAGAAGGAAGTAGAAGTGATGCCGCGCTGGTGGTTCACCCATGGTGGAATGTGGAACTTTTTCGCTTTGCCCTCATAGTTGTCGCTTTTGTATTTCTCGCGGTGATCTTATTTCGGGGAGGGCTGCACTAAAACAACGGGGGACCCGATTCAAAAAATTCTTCACCCATTTTCCCTAGGAATGCTGCCATGGCGAAAAGGTCTCCCAGGGGAGTTGTTTGGGAATCCCGATGATTTTTGGAAATTACTTTTTTTTGTGATTATCTCTGGAGGAGGGCGTGGTTACCTGTTGTGAGAGGAGTTTAGTGGAGGAGGAGAACAGTTCTTCAGGTAATGAGTGGGATAGTTAGACCCTTACGCTTTCCAGCTGATTTATATTTCACCAGATGCTTCAACCCTAACCCTAACCCTAACCCCCCACCCCCACTCAACAGGAAGACCCTTACGCTTGTTGGACCCTTTCGCTTGTTAGACCCTCTCGCTCATAATTCCATATCCCACCATGGGTTAACTCGTTCCTATTCCACTTTCTTCCCGAGCATGGCCTGGGTTATAAAACATGCAAATTTCATTTCATGATCAATTTTTTTGGATAACGATGGATAGTTAGACATACATTCTCTCTTTCTATTTTATTTTCTGGATGGGTTATCAAGGGATAAACAATGATAATGACGCGTGTCCTCTGGGAGGGGAGATAAAACGATCACCCGTGCCCACCACCATCCCATCTTCATTTCCTAAAAGTGTCAGCATCCATGCTGGCTATTCATCTACCAATCTTCCTCTTCAGATTTCATTTTCTTCTCACTTCTTTTTACTATAAACCCCAACAAGGAATTACAAGTTATGCCGCGCTGGTGGTTCACCCATGGTGGAATGTGGAACTTTTTCGCTTTTGGTCTGATTCTCATGGCGTTTATATTTCTTGTGGTGATCTTATTTCGTGGAGGGCTGCACTAAAATACTGTGGGACCGATTCAAAAAATTCTTCACTCCCTTCCCCTGGGAAGACGCGCCATCGAGAAAAGGGTACCCGAGGGAAGATACTTTTTGGGAATCCAGATGATTGGTGAAAATCACTCTTTTATTGGTTATCTCTGGAGGGGAGCGTGGTTACGTGCAGTGCGAGAGGAGTTCAGTGGAGGGAGAGAACAGTTCTTCAAGTAATGAGAGGGGGATAGTTAGACCCTCTTGCTCATAATTCCTTCCCCCCAAATGCATTTCCCGATGATTGTGCCTTAGGGTTAGTTTGAGAGAAATTGTTATTCTTAATGAGAACAAACTTATTGAAGGTGATCATTGACCGCTGATGAATGAGGGAAAATGTGTTGGGGGGAGAAGGGGAGTGGGAGAGGTGCCATATATGTATGTCATGGGAACTTGACGCTGTTATGAGTGGTGATTGTTCAGTGACCCCCTGATAATAAACAATTCTCTCTTATAATAGTTCATTTATCTCCCCCATTGTTGAATATTCCTCAATAGTTCATTTTTCTTAAAATAAGGAACAGACTTAAGGAAAGAATATTCACCATGTCCAACAACCTTGAGAGGGACAACATGTCGGATGACAGCATATCAGTGGATGAGGGAAGCTTTTGGGGGGATGGTGAGAGCAGTATCATAAGTATGATAAGTGACGAGCCTGTGGAGGACAGTAATGATGACACTGTATCCCTCTTCTCGATCAATCTTCGGAAGTACGCGGATATCTTGGAAAGGCTGTTTCCACTGTCGAGGATTAACGATTTCAGGGAGGAGGAGTGAGGGGCAGCAAAAAGGTGTTGGGGGATGGCATTCGAATATGGATGAAGAGAGTGTGGCATAACAGTTGTCCATGGAATATGGTTTTCGTGATTGAGTGCTGGGTGATCAGGGATACTATATTATGAAACGACGCTGGATGTGAGGTGTACACTTTTCTGGAAATAATTTTTCTCTTGAAAGAAATTGAAGGGGTAGGAATTATTAAAGCCATGAACGGGACTTTATTTGGTTTATTTTGGTGATTCGTTCATAGTATTAGGATTGTGCGGAATGATTGTTTGGGACAGGTCCTTGGTGATTTGGGAGTTGTGTTCGTTTATGCCTTTTCCCCTTTTCATTGATTAGTGTGCTTGTTGTGGAATTTGAGGAGAAGGTAAGGATGATGGGGATGACGAGGATGATGATGGTGATTTGGATGGTGGCTATGGGGGTGAGTGCGAATGCGGAGGGGACTGATTATAATCGTGACGCACACGATGCACTCTGCGGGTTGCTTGGAAGTGCTGTGAAGAAGTGGGGGGAGGTGAAAGACAGGCAGCATGACGACCCACTGAAGAAAGCCTTGAAACAAACAATTTTTGGAAATGACAGTGAGGAAGATATGGCGGCTTTTGGAAGCCAATTGCCTTCTGCTTACATAGACAGGGAGAGCAATGGCGGGGATCGTACCCTGTGGTGTGGTGAGCCTTTTGATGCCGACCACCTGGAGTCCAACGCAAAGCAACCGCGCTGGCCTGGCCACTCGGCTCCTCACGACGTGGTTTGTTTGTGCACATTGGGTAAAGGAGGGTGGCCATTAAATGACACTGTCAAACCTGTTACACTATGCGGTCAGAGTAGTGTGACACTGGGAGGTGGCACAAATAAAGGTTGGGGAGACAGCGGTCATAAGGCAGAACCACAATTAAAAGCAACGTGGGAAAATGTCACCCGTAAGTGCCTGCAAGGAAGTGAGCAAAAACGAAAACAATTGAAAGAAGCGCTAGAAGATTTCCTAAGGAAACTGAAACCTATACCAAGTAAAGCACAATCAAGTAGGACACAACTAGGTGAAGGAAACGCAACTGACTGGTCTGCCTGCACAGGTTCCCCTTCTCATGGAGTATGCGTAGCATACTACCCAAAAATGCCCCCTACACCCTGGTATATACAACTTCAAAAGGCCATAACGGAAGATGAAAAGTTCCAAGAAGAAAAAAAGAAACTCGAGGAGGAAGAGAGACGGAGACAGCAAGAGGAAGCGGCAAGAAAAGCTTCAGACCAAACAACCGCCTTGAACTCTTCACCAACAACCACCCACCATACGGATCAAAATAACAAGGAGTCTAACATCACCGCGAGAGTCCAAATGGCTATCCGTAAAAGCGGCACCTCCATAACCCAGCCATCCTCATGGCTCCTCAGTGCCCTCTTCATGATCTAAAACCACTCACTGAAGACTCCCATTCTGCATCCCAAATAAGAAAGATACTCCGCTACGTTACCACTGTCCTCTTCCTCCATTTTTTGTTTAAGGAAGGCAGATAAGGAACTAAAGGGGAGGAGAGTCCATGAGTGAGGGGTGGGATAGGTAGACCCTTACGCTTGGAAGACCTTATCGCTAAAATTTGGAACGACTATGCTTTGACCTTATTGTTGTTGCTTTCGCGGGTTCACTATTATGCAGCTGGACCAGAATCGACACAATCTTCACCAGGGTCACCCTTAGGGAAAAGATAGAAAAAATTGTTTTCTATATTTTATTTTTTGTATAGTTTTTCCTAACCCTTATATAATTTTCTTGCCAGGGTTAACTTGAGGAGCCCTAGTGAAGGGTGCTGGAAACGTGTTTCCTTTCTCTGTAACGTACGCTGTCTTTTACAATTGTAAGCGAATTTAAGGTATTGTAGAGAAGTGTGGGCTTGGGGAATTCTGTTTGAGGGGAAATGGAATGGGAGGTGTGGCAGAGGGTGCTCCTGTTTTTTTTTTTGTGGGGAGTGTGCAGTGTGGATGGGACGAATAAGGACGTTTTTGACAAACTGTGCAAAATTGCTGGAAATGTTAGTGGGCTTATTGGGAAAGGTGACGGGGATAAGGACCTTTTCAGAGAGGCTCTTTATGGAACAGGTGAGCGGGCGCATTTTAATGATGACGGTAGTGTTACGGTTGGAAATGACTGTGGATTGGGCCTGGATCACCGGAGTCACTATTGTTCCCATAGGAACGGTCACAAACACGAAAAAGGGCACGGCTGCTTCGCAGACAGCCTCTTTGGGAGTTTTATTTGCCTCTGCACAAAAGGGTATAACAGCCACCAGGACTTGTGCGGGTTGGACAATGTGGATGGTGGTAAGGGCTGGACTGATAGACCTCATGAGAAGAAGGACTTGTTTAAGGACGTATGGGACAAAATCAAAAAAAAGTGTATGGAAAATAATACAAGTTCAACGGATCCGAAGAAATTGTAAGATGCTGTGAAAAATATAAAGGAGGAGACTAGAAAAAATAAAATCAGCGGAAACAGCGGCTATTATTTAGGGGGAAGCAAAACAACTGGACACTGCGGTGGGTTGCATCCTCAGCACGGCTGTGTGACTTATCAACCACAGACTGATATGGGTGAAGAAGCGCACATCCCATGGGTCGATAAAATTTTAACTGGAGTTCAGAAACTTAAAGTTGTCAAGACTCAACGGCAAGCAAGCACCTCAAGCTCAGGCACACAAACAGAAAATGACCAGGAAGACCAAGAAGACTCTTCACACAACGTTCCCGGCGGCGAAGAGGAAGACCACGAGGAGCAAGAAGGCGATGACGAGTATGCTCCAAACCACGGCCCCCAAAACGCCTCCAAACCGTCACGCACAAAGAGAAAACCACGAGACACCAACAATCAACCCAACGAACAACACCCGGAGCCTCGCAAGGTCATCCTCCATAAAAACGACGGCTCGTTCCTACCCCATCCTTTCTGGCTTCTCAGTGCTATCTTCTTTTTCTAAGAAAACTATCTCCTAAAACAAAACTATTCTTCCCGTAAATAATAATACGCTCTAAACAATCTTCCTTTCCCACACTCTCCCATCCATCTAGCTATAAAAGCTGAATAAAGATTTATCATGGAAAACACTCAAGAAAGCAACCCGATAACAAGTCCGATGACCACGGACAGTACGGTGGTGGCGATCCTGGAGAGGGCCCGGGACGACTGGGGCCCCGTCTGTGCCTGGAACTTTTTCAATATTTACTACGGCAGGCCGTACGGCATGCACCGCCACCCATCCGTGACCATGGAACAATATCTGGAAAATCCAGAGAAGTTTGTTCCCGATCCAGCCAAACGGGAGTATATCCAACTGGGCCTGAACCTCAAGCGCGCGCTCATGCAGAAGAACCTCCAACGTGACCTCGACAAACTGAAGGCTACAAATATTATTTCCCTGGAGGAGTGGCAACGCCTTGGGGCCGCGGTGGACATGGGACCCATGGCACGCATTCTGTTGGCCATGGCCTACCAGCATGCCCTCCACCGCAGTCCGCAGAAGGGGATTCTCAAGAAGCCACCTACTGAAAAGGAGGAGCGGGGAATGTAATGCATCATTGTGAGTTTTTGTAAATAACCCAAGTAGTATCATCATGCTACATCCTAAATGTTATACCATGTGTGTATCCTTCCCATGCCCATTTCCCCTAATCCATCTCTCCCAACCCAAGGAATATTAATGTCTGGAAGCCCCTCCTCGCCATCCCCTGAAGGCATGGCCCGGGATAGGCAATGGAGCATGGAACGAGATGTCGTGGAAGTATTGTTAGAAGGCGTCACCTCCCCCGATAGAATCAATTTGTACTGGTTTCTCAGACCCGTGTTAGCCGGCCTCACGATAGACCTCGTTTGTTTCACACTCGGTGATTTTGTAAGAAACCCCCGACACTGCATACCCGAATCCAATGTGTGTGACAGCTTGTGGCAGTACCTTCCCCATCTGTTGTGGAAATTTAGAATGTCTGCCACCCCACTCGTGAAACATTTTGGGCCCACGGAGACATGGACGAAGTGGCAATGGGATTCCTGGAAAATTTACATCGATATGGATGAAACGCCCCTGGAAGCCATCGACGAGGAGATCTGGTGTCGGTGCAGGAGGCCGCCACCGGTACCTCAGTACCAACCCTACCAGGGTGTCGTTTGGGTCGGAGCGACAGCTTCGTTTATCCAGGTCCCGTATTCCACCATGGGGTACCTCGTTCCTATTCCAGTTTCCCCCCGAGCATGGCCTGGGTTATAAAACATGTAAATTTCATTCTCATGGGCAATTTTTTTTCGGAAGCACGTGCTGGTGTATAATGTGTATACAGTTAGAGATACATGCTCTCTTTATATTTTATTTTCTGGGAGGGTAATCAAGGAGATAAACAGAATGGCCATGTCGCCTGTCCTTTGCGAGGGGAATAAGTGGGGGAGATAAAACGAGTACCAAGATACACACCACCATCCCCTCTACATCTCATATAATTGTTAACATCCATGCTGGCTATTCATGTAGCAATCTTTCTCTCTCGATCTCTTTTTCTGCTCACTGTATTTTTTGTTAGAAACCCCAACAAGGAATTACAAGTTATGCCCCGCTGGTGGTACACCCATGGTGGAATGTGGAACTTTGTCGCTTTGCCCTCATAGTTGTCGCGTTTGCATTTCTCGTGGTGATCTTATTTCGGGGAGAAATTCACTAATACAGTTGGGGACCCGATACAAAAAATTCTTCACACACTTCCCTAGCAAGGCTGACCATCGAGAAAAGCGTGTCCCAGGGAAGTTGTTGTTTTTGTGAATTTTGATGATTTTTGAAAATGACTCTTGTTGAAATTATCAATGGAAGAGAGCGTGGTCACATGTTATCCGAGAGGAGTTGATTTGAGGAGGAGTGTGGTACAGTGAGGGAGGGGAGGGGGATAGTTAGACCATCACGCCTTCCAGCTGATGTATATTTCACCAGATGCTTCAACCCTAACCCTAACCCCCCACCCCAATTGGACAGGTAGACTCTTACGCTTGTTAGACCCTCTCGCTTGTTAGACCATCTCGCTTTCCAGCTGATGTATATTTCACCCGATGCTCAAACCCTAACCCTAACCCCCCACCCCCACTCGACAGGAAGACCCTCACGTTTGTTGGACCCTCTCGCTTTCCAGCTGATGTATATTTCACCAGATGCTTCAACCCTAACCCTAACCCTAACCCCAACAGGACAGGTAGACCCTTACGCTTGTTGGACCCTTACGCTTGTTAGACCCTCACGCTTGTTGGACCCTTACGCTTGTTAGACCCTCTCGCTTGATAGACCCTTACGCTTGTTAGACCCTAACGCTTGTTAGCCCCTCTCGCTCTTCAGCTAGTGTATATTTCACCCGATGCTTCAACCCTAACCCTAACCCTAACCCCCCCCCGCCCCCACTCGACAGGAAGACCCTATCGCTTGTTAGACCCTTTCGCTTGTTAGACCCTTACGCTTGTTGGACCCTTTCGCTTGTTAGACCCTTACGCTTGTTAGACCCTTTCGCTTGTTCGACCCTTACGCTTGTTAGACCCTTTCGCTTGTTAGACCCTTTCGCTTGTTGGACCCTCACGCTTGATAGACCCTTACGCTTGTTAGACCCTAACGCTTGTTAGCCCCTTACGCTTGTTGGACCCTTTCGCTTGTTGGACCCTTTCGCTTGTTAGACCCTTACGCTTGTTGGACCCTTTCGCTTGTTAGACCCTTGCGCTTGTTGGACCCTTTCGCTTGTTGGACCCTTTCGCTTGTTGGACCCTTACGCTTCTTAGACCCTTTCGCTTGTTAGACCCTTACGCTTGTTGGACCCTTTCGCTTGTTGGACCCTATCGCTTGTTAGGCCCTTTCGCTCATAGTCCCTCTCGCTCATAATGCCGTATCCCACTGTAGGCTATCCTGTTCCTATTCCACTTTCCCCTCGAGCATGGCCTGGGTTATAAAACAAACAAATTATTCCCATGATCGATTTTTTTTCGGAAACGCATGCTGGTGTAAAATGAGTATTCAACTAGAAATACATTCCCTCTTTATATTTTATTTTCGGGAAGGGTTATCCAGGGAAAAAACAATGATAATGGCGCCTGTCCTTTGGAAGTGGGGATAAAACGAGTACCAAGATACCCACCACCATCCCGTCTTCATTTCCTAAAACGGTTATCATGCATCCATGCTGGCTATTCATGTACCAAACTTCCTCTCTCGATTTCTTTTTCTTCTCACTTCCCTTTTTGTTAAGAAACCCCAACAAGGAATTACAAGTTATGCCGCGCTGGTGGTACACCCATGTTGGAATGTGGAACTTTTTCGCTTTGCCCTCATGGTTGTCGCTTTTGTATTTCTCGTGGTGATCTTATTTTTGGGAGGGATTCACTAAAACACTGGGACACGATTGACAAAATTGTTCATATCCTTTCTCTATGAAGGCTGGCCATTGAGAAAGGGTATCACAGGGAAGTTATTTTTTGGATCCCGATGATTGGTGAAAATGACTCTTTTTGAGGTTATTTCTGGAGGGGAGCGGGATTACGTGTTCGGTGAGAGGAGTTGAGTGGAGGGAGAGAACAGTTCTTCAAGTAATGAGTGGGGATAGTTAGCCCCTTTTGCTCACCATTCCATCCCCCCCAAATGCATTTCCCGATGATTGTCCCTTAGGGTTAGTTTGAGAGAAATTGTTTCTCTATGAGAACAATTTATAGAAGGTGATCATTGATCGCAGAGGAATGAGGGAAGTGTGTTGGTGGGGGGAGGAGGAGTGGGAGAGGGTGGGACATGTTTCTATGTTATGGGACTACTGTTTTGGAATGTGTGATGACTGATCAGTGACCTCCTGATAGTAAACCACCCTCTCTTCTAAAAGTGCATTTCTCCCTCTCTCATTGAATATTCCTGAACAAGTCATTTTTCTTGAAATAGTGAAAAGGGTTAACAAGAGAATTTTCGATCATGTCCAACAGCCGTCCAAGTGGATACTTATCGGAGGATAGCATCTCAGTGGATGAGGGAAGCTTTTGGGATGATGGTGAGAGCAGTATATTAAGTATGATAAGTGACCGGAGTACTGACGATGACAGTGTATCCCTCTTCTCGATCAATCTTCGGAAGTACGCGGATATCTTGGAAAGGCTGTTCCCCTTGTGGAGGGGTTCGCATTCAGGGGAGGCCGATTGAGGAAGGAAAAGTTTGTTGGGGCGGAGTTCTACTTGTGGGGCTGTATCAAGACGTTACGCCGAACTCTTGATTATTGTTTTACTTATGGAATTCACTGTGAATATAACGTATTTTTTAGAGTCCATTTGCCTCCATGATACAAGTTCCTTGTATCACTTTTAAATGTTTTTAGTCAATTGTCGGAAATAGCACCTGTATAGACATCATTGATGATTTCCACTTTTTCTGCGTGTCTTTCCTTTCTGGCATTATTTATGGTACCAAAAATAATCGTTGATAGATCATCCAAAAAAAGAAGTATTATTTTTACGAAGGATAGTATATTTAAAAGGAGTGAATTCTAGTGGAAGTGGGAGTGATTTTGGGTTATGAATGTCCTGTTTCCACAACCCATCAAGTACAACTTCCTATTGACAATAGTGATATTATTTTGTGGGGGAATATTGGGTTGTTTTAATGTGCATTCGTGAAGATTATTTTTCCAGTTGTTTGTGATTGTTTTTCTAACTATTGTTTAGGAGAGATAGAATAAGGTAGACTGTGAGATGCAGAGAGTGTCTGTGAAAGCTAACATCCTTTCTCAGTTTATCACTTGGATGTTAATAGTGATTTGTGGAAACTCAATGGCGTGGACGCATTCCAGAAGGGCCATCCCCACGGAAGCTGGAGAGTCCATTTGCAGGCTCAGCAGGAATTTGAAGGACGTCGCTCCCTGGACGCTGTGGAAGCTATCGGAGTTAAGGAAGGCACGTGAAGAGTACGCATCCAAACTCCTGGACTGGAAACTGCATTTTCATTGGAATTCTGGTTGTGGATCAAACGAAAGTATCTTGGAGGACATCCGGACCGACCTCGAGAAGGTTAACGAGGAAATCAAGAAACTTTCAGGAAAGGCCATCCGTGCAGGAGCCTTTGCCGCAAAGTCTGCGGGGCGCCTGGATGAATTCATTACTGTGTTTGCGAATGCAAAAGGAAGCAGCAACTACTGCCTGGGGATTGGGGGCCATCCAGCGAACCGACGGGATTTGATTGAGTGCTTCTTTGACGGAGGGAAAAGTGAAATGGGGGAAAACAACCTTGTCAAACTTCCCGAAGACGCTGCACCCAAAAGCGAACCGAAACTGACGACTATGGTCAAGAATGTCAACCACAACTTCCTGGAGAAACACTTCTATAGAAGATACGGAGAAGACGCAGGAGCCAAATGCAACCTGATTAACGGGAACACAGGTATTCTCACTGGCACTTTAAACGACAAGCTCTGGTGGGGTGGCGGCATTTTGACTATAGGGAAATGTTTTGATGGTGAAATAAAAGTAAGCAAATTCGGTCCTGGCGAAGTCGCTGATACAAAGGACAGCACGGCCAATTGGACAGCCTCCCCACACACCATTCCACACCTCAAAAAAACCCTCGCCGCATTCCAGGATTTTAAGGACTCAGCCGAAAAAATTACACAAAAGTTTGCTGAAATCGACAACATCGAAAAGCAAATTGAACCCTGCCTTTCCAATGAAACCACGGAGCAAGGCCCTACCCAATCTTGCTTCAAAAACGCGGTAAAGCTCAATGCGGAATTGCAGGCTGCCAACGCACTACTAGCACGCTATCATAAAGAGAAGGGGCCACTGCCTTCCGGAAGCATCAGGACCCCCGCCCGATCTGTCTTTACTTTCTGTTATCTCATTGCTGCTCTAGCATAACAATATTTCAAACTGAAAATACAACCTCAACACAGTAACCCTTTTCCTGTCAGCAATATTTACGGAATAAGTCATAATGTCTCACACCCCTTTTTATTTTTCAAAAACGCGCAAGATCACTGACAAAATTGAATAAAGGTTGACAGTGATGGTGATGGAGTTGCGCATAACTTTGTGGTGGATCATTGCTTTATTAATGCTGCTCGCGGGGGAATGCTCGGATACCACTCCCAAAGCCATCCCCACCAAAGCCGGCGCAGCCATATGCACCTTAAGCAAAACCTTAAAAGACATCACACCCTGGGCCACACAGCAGGTAGAGGAAGGAGCTGCAAAGGTTACCCACCTTGAAATGAAATTACTCGAATGGCAGACGAAATGGGTGCAGTCCAACGCCCAGGGCAAAGGCTCGGAGACGTGCAAAATGACCGGCTTTCTGTTTCGACAGGTGCGTAAGGAAATAGACAAGGTCCGAGAGGAGGTGGAGAGACTGGAGAAAGAAGCGTCCAGAGCGGCCGCCTTCGCTGCCAATTCGGCAGGGCGCCTGGACGAGTTCATTACGGTGTTTGCGAATGCACAAGGAAGCAGCAAGTATTGCCTGGGGGATACTCACGCCGCTAAACCGGAAGAATTGAGGGACTGCTTTAGCAAAACTGATTTCAGCGAGGAAAGCTTGGTTGATATTGGTGAAAGGGCGAGTGCACAGGAACCCAACCTGTTTTCCAAGATCGATGGTATCAAACACCAGACCCTGAAAGGCAGCTTTGGTGGTGGCAGCAGTGCAGGTTGCAACTTGATCAAAGGGGCCCGCGGTGGAATCCTCAAAAGCACAAATCTGGAGAAGTCTCTTTGGTGGGCAGGTGGTATCTTGTCAATCGGAGCAACTTATTGTGGCAAGGAAAGCATCTTCCCAGGCGAAATCCAAGACGCCACAAATACCACAAACAAGGAAAAGGCCTTTTGGACAGCAGACCCCGCCACACAAATCGTGCACCTGAAGAACGCATCGGACGCTTTCAAAGCCTTCAAAGCGGTCCAGGAAAAGATCCAAGAAGAAGTCAAAAGCATCGAAGATAAAATGGAAGGCTGCCTTACTGGCCTGGAAACCGGTGAGAATAGCACGGAGCCAACAACCACCACGGAGCCAACAACCATTCTTACCTGCTTTGACAGCGTGGCCAAGATCGCTGCCGATTTGAAGGAGAAGAGAGCACTCCTGGCACGGTACCGAAAAGTCAAAGGATGGATTCCACCCAGTAGTGCCTTCAACACAAAAATCGCTGTCAACCATTTTGGTCTCTTGCTCGCTCTATTCTAATGGTTGTTTTTAAGAAAATTGCTAAGGACTTGGGTTCGGGTGGCGGTGTATAGCGTAAAACCTCGTCTGCATGCTTTCCCTCCAAAGTCAAAAAGTTGTTCTTTCCCCCAATTATCTTTACTCGAAGAAAGTGTATTAAAGAGCTAAAGTAATAAGGTGGTCGCGATGAGGATGATGAAATTGTTAATGATGATGGTGGTCATGGGAGGCTGGGTGAGAGAGGGGAGAGCGATGGCTAATGCTGAAGACTCCGTTAAGGAAGGCGAAAATAGTGAATACTTTTCGCTTCTCTGCAAGATCTACAATGTGGCTAACCATCCTCCGATCAAGCCTGTGGACACGAAGGAGTATCAGAAAATGGTCGAAGATGTTGACGCGCTCGGTGCTGCGGTCAACGGGAAAGAAAGAGTCAACACCCAAAGCGAAGAGACAAAGGCCACTCAAACACAACTTATTGGTGTTACTCGGGAGGCACGCAAACTTTTGCAGGAAATTAAAAAAGAGAATCCAGAGGGAGAAGTGCAAAGGGCGAAGAATGCCTTCAACACAGTTATTTTTGGTGAAGACGGAAAAGAGGAGGATCTATACCACGGGATGGTGAATGGAGTGCAGAATCGTATTACGGCATGTGGAAGCAAAGAAAAAGAAGGAACGGGTGCAGGCAAGAACCTCGTTGTTGATTTTTTCTGTCTTTGTGCCGAGCCTAGCTCGGGTGACGAAGTGGTGGGCCAGGTATGCGGAGTGAGTGTTGGCAGTGGTGGAGAGTCAGGCTGGGGGGGTGGGAAACTAGTCTCCCCAGATACCATGTGGAATGAAGTCAAAAACGGGTGCGAAAATTTCTCCACACAGGGCGTGACATCAACACAGGACGGATATTCTCTTTACAACGAATTTCTTGCGAAAGTTAAAGCAGGCGGGAGCGTTAAAGTCAAAGACTCAGGTACCGTTCATAAACACGGCATGCTAGGAACTGCAGTGAGCAAAACGGGAGACACCAACTTTAACTGCAACGGGAAGGCGAGTAGTGACAGGTTCTCAGGTAGCGGTGTCTGCGTCTTCTACGGCAACCACCACCAGGAAGAAAACATTGCCTGGCTAAAGAAATTCAAAGAAGGCCTCCAACTCACCGACAAACTCAACACCGAAACAGCCTCATGGCAGCACCAGCTCACCACACTCCTCAATCGCGCCCGAGAGTTGTATGAGAAGGTGAAGGCAAATACACAACTAGAACAGAAGAGCATGGAAGAACCCACAGAAGCACAACATCCCAACCCAGACGAAAACGAGAACGCCGACAGTACCACGTGGAGCCAGCGTCACAGCCTCCTGGCATGGGCGCTGCTCTTACAATAAGAGAAATTAGAGAAAAGCAATAACACTCCAATAAAAAACAC
Organism: Trypanosoma congolense; assembly: GCA_002287245.1. Classification (NCBI taxonomy): domain Eukaryota; phylum Euglenozoa; class Kinetoplastea; order Trypanosomatida; family Trypanosomatidae; genus Trypanosoma; species Trypanosoma congolense. Next base: position 137,064 of record NHOR01000344.1, on the reverse strand, counting down.
AACCCCCATCATGCAACAGCATTTCTCAACCATAAGAAAAACGTGCCCTCAGTGCTGCCTAATATATAGTCACTCATTCCCCTCTCCCTTTAGAGAAAGCCGTAATTCAGATTCACATGTCATTGTATACCATCACCTCCCCAAGGACCATTCCCTGGAGCATGGAACGGGATATCGCGGAAGTGTTATTGGATGGTGTCACATCACCGGATAGAGTCAACCTTTACTGGTTCCTGAGACCCGTGTTAGCCGGCCTCACGATAGACCTCATTCGTTTCACCCTTGGTGACTTTGTGAGAAACCCCCGACACTGCATACCCGAAGCGAATGTGTGTGACAGTTTATGGAAATACCTTCCCTATCTGTTGTGGAAGTTTAGAATGTCTGCCACACCACTTGTAAAACATTTCGGGCCCACAGAAACGTGGACGAAGTGGCAATGGGATTCGTGGAAAATTTACTATGATATGGATGAAACACCCCTGGAAGCCATCGACGAGGAGATCTGGTGTCGGTGCAGGAGGCCGCCACCAATACCTCAATACCAGCCCTACCAGGGTGTCGTTTTGGTCCAAGCGACAGCTTCGTTCATCCAGGTCCCGTATCACACCATGGGGTATCTCGTTCACATTCCAGTTTCTCTCCGACCATGGTGTGGGTTATAGACCTTGTAAATTTTTTTCTCATGATCAACATTTTTTTTCGGAAACACATGTTGGTGTAAAATAAATATAAAGCTAGAAATACATTCTCTCTTTATATTTTAATTTCTGGAAAGGGTACTCAAGGAGATAAACAATGCTAATGGCGCGTGTCCTTTGGGAGAAAATGAGAAGGGGAAAATCAAACGGCCACCCTTGCCCACCACCATCCCCTCTTCATTTCCTAAAAGTGTTAACATCCATGTTGGCTATTCATCTACCAATCTTTGTTTCTCGATTTTATTTTCTTCTCACTTTTCTTTTTTTTTGTTAAGAACCCCCAATAAGGAAGTGGAAGTTATGCCCCGATGATGGTTCACCCATGCTGGTCTGTGGAACTTTTTCGCTTTTGGTCTGATTCTCATGGCGCTTCTATTCCTCATGGTGATCTTATTTCGTGGAGGGATGCACTAAAATACTGCGGGACAAGATTCAAAAAATTCTTCACCCTCTTTCCCTAGGAATGCGGGCCATCGATAAAAATGTATCCGAGGGAAATTATTTTTTTGTGAATCCCGATGATTTTTGAAAATGACTCTTGTTGAAATTATCAATGGAGCAGGGCGTGGTCACGTGTTATGCGAGGGGAGTTGAGTGGAGGGGGAGAACAGTTCTTCAAGTAATGAGTGGGGGATAGTTAGACCCTTACGCTTGTTGGACCCTTTCGCTTGTTGGACCCTTTCGCTTGTTAGACCCTTACTCTTGTTAGACCCTTTCGCTTGTTAGACCCTTACGCTTGTTATACCCTTACGCTTGTTGGACCCGTACGCTCATAATGCGGTATCCCACTGTAGGTTACCTCGTTCCTATTCCAATTTCTCCACAACAATTCCGTGGGTTATAAAAATTATAAATTTTATTTCCATGATCAACTGTTGTTTTCAAACAAACATGCTGGTGTAAAATTAGAATACAACTAGAAATACATTCTCTCTTTATATTTTATTTGCGGGAAGGGTTGTCAAGGGAAAAACAATGATAATGGCGCCTGTCCTTTGCTAGGGGAGATAAAACAATCTCCCGTACCCACCACCATCCCATCTTCATTTCATAAAACGGTTAGCATCCATGCTGACTATTCATCTGCCAATCTTCCTTTCTGGATTTCATTTTCCGCTCACTTTTCTTCTTCCTAGAAACCCCAACAAGGAGTAACAAGTTATGCCGCGCTGGTGGTTCAGTGATGGTGGAATCTGGAACTTTTTCGCTTTGCCCTCATAGTTGTCGCTTTTGTATTTCTCGTGGTGATCTTATTTCGGGGAGGGATTCACTAAAACACAGTGGGACGCGATACAAAAAATTCTTCACCCCCTTTCTATAGCAAGGCGGGCATGGAGAAAAAGGTATCCCAGGGAAGTTTTTTTTGAATCCCGATATTTTGTGAAAATGAATCTTTTTGAGGTTATCAATGGAGGAGGGCGTGGTCACTTGTTATGCGAGGGGAGTTGAGTGGAAGAGGAGAGTGTGTGAGGGGAGGGGGAGAACAGTTCTTCAAGTAATGAGTGGTGGATAGTTAGACCCTATCGCTTGTTAATCCCTCTCGCTCAAAATTCCATCCCCCCCAAATGCATTTCCCGATGATTTTCCCTTAGGGTTAGTTTGAGAGAAATTGTTTCTCTATGAGAATGAACTTATCGAGGGTGATCATTGATCATCAATGAATGAGGGAAGTGTGTTGGGGGGAAGGGGAATGTGGAGTGTGGGCCATATATGTATGTCATGGGAACTTGACGTTGTTATGAGTGCTGATTGTTCAGGGATCCACTGACAATAAAGCGCACTCTCTCTAAAATGGCAAGTTTTCTTCCCCATTGAATATTCCTCTCCCAGTTCATTTTCTCTAAATAGGGAACAAGGTAAGGAGAGAATATTCAACCATGCCGGCAAGCATTTCAGGGGACAACATGTCTGAGGACAGCATATCAGTGGATGAGGGAAGCTTTTGGGGGGATGGTGAGAGCAGTATCATAAGTATGATAAGTGACCGGAGTACTGACGATGACAGTGAATCCCTCTTCTCGATCAATCTTCGGAAGTATGCTGATATCTTGGAAAGGCTGTTCCCCCTGTCGAGGATTAACGATTTCAGGGAGGATGATCATGTCGACACTATGGTGTGAAATGTGGAGTGACGCTGTATGTGAATTACATCGCAATGATAAGCAGGACCGGCGCTATAATGTGAAGTGGGATCTCTGCTTTGTCACTGAAACGATCGTTCACGTCGCCTGCGAAATAATCTCTTGGAATGACAACATCCCCTTCTTGCGTTTACTCTTGGGAAGCAATTTTAAAAAAGAAAATGTAAGGGAATGTCCAATTACTATGGACTTTTTCCCCCATCGACATAAATGTTTTTCCATGAGTTCTAATTTCATCCGAATGTTTCTTAATTTTGTTGACAATCTCCACTTCCATGCTATTTGAGAGAATCTTCCGTAAATTTTATGAATGTTGAGATTAGTGGTCAAATTGTGAATTTTTGCTGATTGAAAAACTGCGAGTTGTGGTGATGTTTTCTTGTTAGGATGTTCCAATGCGATGTAGTGTCGTATGGAGTATAACTGTGGATCTTATGTTTCCTTGTTTTATCTTGTCACAATGATTTACTTTTCACTGCTTGATTTGGATGATGTAATTGAAAGTGAACAGGATATAGAAAATGATCATGACGTTTTGGATAATTGTGTGTTTGGCTGTTATGAACATTGTTTGTGTGGAGAACGTTGTCTCAGGTGGAACGAAAGACCACAATAAGGACGAGCATAAGGTTCTTTGTGATGTGCTGCAAGCGGCGGTTGGTAAGTGGGTAAACGAAGGAGCAAGTCTCAGTAAGCCACTTCAAAAAGCTTTAGGGAAAACAATTTTTGGGAAGGAGAGTGGCTGGGAGACTGTTGAGAGTTTAAAGGGTAAGTTACCTACGGATTATGTCGGTGTGGTGAAACAACGTGAATCACGCGGTATTGCTTGCGGGGAGCCGCGTAATGATGGGTGTGATTACAACAACGTACACCAGACACGCTGGTCCTGTCACTCCGCACTACACGACATGGTTTGTTTGTGCACAGCAGGAGAAAAGGGATGGCCGGTAAATCAAAGCGAAACTAGCACTGACAAAGACAAGTTGTGTGGTCAGGATAGAAAAGCTTTAAAAGCTGAGAGCAATAAAGGGTGGGACAGCCAAAACTAAGGGGAAAAAGAGGAAGGAAAAGAACAAATAAATGCAACTTGGGTTGAAGTAGTGAAACCCTGCTTGAAAAGTGGAACAGGAACCAACTTGAAAGATGCACTGGAAAAGTTCAAGCAGAAACTGGTAAACAAGTCAGATCAAGTATACCTAAATAGGTTCCAACTGGGGGAGGGTACGTCGAATGACTATGGAGCGTGCACAGGGTCAGAAAAAAAAGGAGTCTGCGTAGCGTACTTCAACAGCACCACAACAAGATACCCAATGCCATGGTGGGTGGACTTACAAAATGCTCTTCCAGAAGAAGAAAAATTCCAAGAAGAAAAAAGACGCGAAGAAGAAGAAAAACGCAGAGAGAAAGATGAAGAACAAATAAGTGATGAACCACACGCAGAAGCCTTAAAATCCGGATCCACGAAAACAAACCAGACCGAGCAAAATAAACACGATTCCAACCTCACCGACACGATCCGCAAATTCAGCATGAAAAGCGGCACACCCATATCCCAGCCATCCTCATGGCTCCTCAGTGTCGCTATTTTGATCTAAAAGAACATCCTCCCTTACAAATGAAATTAACCACACAATCCATAAATATGACTCCGCTCTACACTACCCTATCTTTCCCAATATTTCCCCTAACCATCCCTTTCTCCCTCAACCAGAAGAAGTCACGATGTCTGGCAAACCCTCCCCTGAAGGCATGGCCCAACAAGACAATCCTTGGAGCATGGAAAAAGATGTGGTCGAAGTACTCTTGAAAAACCTTGGAGACCCAAAGAAAATCAGCCTGTACCCCTTTCTGCAGCCCGCCTATCCATGGATGCATTCGTACGTTTCCCGGTACAGTTTGATAGATTTCGCCCGGAACCCGTGGCGATGCGTGGGAGACCCCGAGGGACGGGAAAAAGTATGGCAAGAGTTCCCTCGCTTGTTATGGCAATTCCGAGTGCTGGCTTTGAAGTTGACCTATTATGCAGGGCTGCCGGAGGGTTGGGGGCCACGGGAATGGGAGGTGTGGCGGGAGTTTCTGAAGCTGGATGAGACAGACCATGATGTGATGGAGGGAATGGTATGGGCAGTCTGTAAAATGCCACCGCAAACCCGTGGGTTCCTGGAAGCGCCGTACCCGATTGGATACCCCGGGCCCCTTCCCATGCCTCACGTCCAAGAGCCTGGTACCTCCTTATAGAGAAAGCTTTCTATGAGAATTTGTTTCCCTTATTATGTTCTGTTTATGCGTGTAAGTGTAATTGGGGGGGAATGAATTGTTATACTATTCTTTCTTTGAGAAGGGTTAGAAAAGATGATGAAATATTGGATGGCGTGTTTGGTGGTCATGGGAGGCTGGGTGAGAGAGGGGAGAGTGATGGCTAATAAAGAAGGTCTGACTGTGAGAGAGAACGAAAATCGAGAACCCTTTCAGCTCCTCTGCAAGATCTATAATGTGGCCCAACATCCTCCGATCAAGCACGTGGACACAAAGGAGTATCAGAAAATGGTCGAAGATATTGACGCACTCAGTGCTGCGGTCAACGGGAAAGAAAGAGTCAACACCCAAAGCGAAGAGACAAAGTCCGCTCAAACACAACTCACTGGTATCACTCGAGAGGCTCGCAAACTTTTGGATGAAATTAAAAAGGTCAATCCAGAGGGAGAAGTGCAAGGGGCGAAGAATGCATTTAAAGAAGTTATCTTTGGTGAACACGGAAAAGAAGGTGATGTAAACCACGGAGCATTAAGGGGAGTAGAAGGCAGTCGCCTAAATGCCTGTGGTAGCAAAGAAAAACAAGGGACGACTGCCGGAAAGAACCTCGTTGTGGATTTTTTCTGTCTTTGTTCAAAACATGACGAGGCTGAGGGCGTCGACAATGTATGCGGGGTGAGTGTTGGCGATGGCGTTGGAATGGGTTGGGGAACAAAACTTTACTCCCCAGATACTATGTGGAATGAAGTCAAAAACGGATGCAAAAACATTGCCACACACAGCGTGACATCCACACAAGCCGGACACTCTCTTTACGATGATTTTCTGGCTAGAGTGAAAGCAGGTGGAAACGTTAAAGTCAAAGACCCAAAAACCTTTCAAAACCGTGGTATGCTAGGGACTGCAATGAGTAATACAGTGGGAACCAACTTTAACTGTAACGGGCAAAAGGCAGTTAGCACACACAGCAGAACGTCATCCACCAGCGGAATTTGCATCTTCTACGGCAACCACCACCAGGAAGAAAACATTGCCTGGCTAAAGAAATTCAAAGAAGGCCTCCAACTCATCGACAAACTCAACACCGAAACAGCCTCATGGCAGCATCAGCTCACCACCCTCCTCAATCGCGCCCGAGAGTTGTATGAGAAGGTCAAGGCAGATTCACAACTAGAAGAGGACAACACGGATGATTCCCCACTGGCACAACATCCAAAACCAGACGAAAACGAGAACGCCGACAGTACCCCACGGAGCCAGCGTCACAGCCTCCTGGCATGGGCGCTGCTCTTACAATAACAGAAATTAGGGAAAAACAATAACACTCCAATAACATAACCACTACATCATCCAACAGAATTTATAAACCATAAGAAAAAATTGCCCTCAGTGATGTCTTCTTTTCTTCACTCATTCTCCTCTCTCTTTAGAGAAAGCGGTAATTCAGATTCACATGTCATTCTATACCATCACCTACCCAAGGACCATTCCCTGGAGCATGGAACGAGATGTCGCGGAAGTATTGTTGGAAGGTGTCACGTCCCCCGACCACGTCAACCTGTACTGGTTCCTGAGACCCGTGTTAGCAGGCCTCACGATAGACCTCGTTTGTTTCACCCTGGGAGATTTTCTAAGAAACCCCAGACACTGCATACCCGAAGCCAATGTGTGTGACAGCTTGTGGCAGTACCTTCCCTATCTGCTGTGGAAGTTTATAATGTCTGCCCGTCCACTCGTGAAACATTTTGGGCCCACGGAGACCTGGACGAAATGGCAATGGGATTCGTGGAAAATTTACATCGACAATGATGAAACGCCCCTGGAAGCCATCGACGAGGAGATCTGGTGTCGGTGTCGGAGGCCACCACCTGTACCTCAATACCAACCCTACCAGGGTGTCGTTTTGGTCCAAGCAACAGCTTCGTTCATCCAGGTCCCCTATTCGACCATGGGGTATCTCGTTCAGATTCCAATTTCTCCCCAACAGTGGAGTGGGTTATAAAACATGTCAATTTTATTTCCATGAGCAAGTTGTTTCCAAACGAATTTGCTGGCATAAAATTAGAATACAGCTAGAAGTACATTCTCTCTTTATATTTTATTTTCGGGAAGGGTTATCAAGGGAAAAAACAATGATACTGGCGCCTGTCCTTTTAGAGGGATAATAAGTGGGGGAGACAAAACGATCACCCGTGCCCACCACCATCCCCTCTTCATTTCCTAAAACGGTTAGCATCCATGCTGGCTATTCATCTACCAATCTTCCTCTCTCGATTTACTTTTCTGCTCACTATTTTTTTTCTAAAAAACCCAACAAGAAATTACAAGCCTATGCCCCGCTGGTGGTTCACCCATGGTGGAATGTGGAACTTTTTCGCTTTGCCCTCAATCTCATGGCGTTCTTATTTCTCGTGGTGATTTTATGTCGAGGAGGGATTCATTAAAACACTGTGGGACAAGATACAAAAAATTCTTCACCCCCTTTCTATAGCAAGGCGGGCATGGAGAAAAAGGTATCCCAGGGAAGAAGTTTTTGAGAATCCCGATGATTTTTGGAAATGACTCTTTTTGAGGTTATCTCTGGAGGAGAGCGTGGTCACGTGTAATACGAGGGGAGTTGAGTGGAGGAGGAGAGAGTTCTTCAAGTAATGAGAGTGGGATAGTTAGCCCCTATCGCTTGTAAGTCACTCTCGGTTATTATCCCATCCCCCCCAAAATGCATTTCCCGATGATTGTCCCTTAGGGTTAGTTTGAGAGAAATTATTATTCTTAATGAGAATAACTTATAGAAGGTGATCATTGGTCGCCGAGGAATGAGGGAAAATGTGTTGGGGGGGGAAGGGGAGTGGGAGTGTGGGCCATATTTCCAAGTTGATTCGATTTTGTAATGAGTGATGACTGATCAGGGATCCTGTGATAAGAAACCGCCCTCTCTTCTAGATGTTAATTTCTCTCCCCCTTTCAATATTCCTCAAAAGTTCATTTTCTCAAAAAAAGGAACAAAGTAAGGAGCGAATATTCAACCATGTCGAACAACTTTCAGAGGGACAACATGTCAGATGATAGCATATCAGTGGATGAGGGAAGCTTTTGGGATGATGGTGAAAGCGTCATAAGTGAGGAGCCTGTGGAGGACGGTAATGATGACAGTGTATCCCTATTTTCGATCAATCTTCGGAGGTACGCGGATATCTTGGAAAGGCTGTTCCCCCTGTCGAGGATTAACGATTTCAGGGAAGATGAGGAGTGAGGGGCAGGAAATATTTGTTGGGGAATGCTACATAGTGGGAAAGTTTGGACACATTATGCCACAATAATATCCATGGAACATTGGTTTTGTTATTGAGTGCTGGGTGATCAGTGATCATATATTATGAAACAACGCTGGATGTGGGATGCACACTTTTCTGGAAATAATTTTTCTCTGGAAGAAATTGGAGGGATAAGAATTGTTAAAACCATCAACTGGGAATTTATTTTTCTTATTTGGGTGATTCGATTTTAGTGGTAGGATTGTGCGGAATAATTGGGTGGGACAGTTTCTTGGTGATTTGGTAGTTGTGTTTTGCATGGTTTTTCCCTTTTCATTGATTAGTGTGCTTGTTGTGGAATTTGAGGAGAAGGTAAGGATGATGGGGATGAAGAGGGTGCTAATGGTGATTTGGATGGTGACCATGTGGGTGAGTGTGAATGTGGATGGGACTGATCATAATCACGACTCACACGATGCACTCTGCGGATTGCTTGGAAGTGCTGTGAAGAAGTGGGGGGAAGTGAAAGCCAGGCAGCATGACGACCCACTAAGAAATGCCTTGAAACAAACAATTTTCGGAAATGAGAGTGAGAAAGATATGATGGCTTTTAGAAGCCAAATGCCAGATGCTTACAATGATAAGGAGAGCAATGGCGGGGACCGTACCCTGTGGTGTGGGCAGCCTTTTGACGACAGCCACAAGGAGTCCAACAAAGGGCAGCCACGCTGGCCCGGCCACTCCGCCCCACACGACATGGTTTGCTTGTGTACGCCTGGTATCAAAGGGTGGCCAATAAACGGAAGCGACACGCTTTGTGGAAAACACAAAGGTGATCTGTGTGGCGGTAGTAAAGGGTGGGGAGAAAAAGATCATAAAGCAGAACTACAATTAAAAGCCACGTGGGAAACAATTGTCAAAAAGTGCTTGGAAGGCGAGGGTCATGAGGCTAATTTGAAAGAAGCCCTGCAAAAATTCAAAGGGGAACTCGGTCCTCCTGTTCCAGGACATCTTACATATCAAATGCTAGGAGAGGGTAACTTCAGCGTGTACCATGGGTGCGATGGATCGCCTAGACTTGGGGTGTGCGTAAATTATTATCCCAACATGCCACCCAAACCATGGTGGATGATACTAGATCAGGCCATCATAGAAGACAAAAAACTCCAAAAACAACGCGAAGAGGAAGAAAAACTGAAACAACAGCAACAACAAGAGGAACAACAAGAATTACCCAAACCAGAAGCCTTGAAATCCGAACACCACCCAACCAGCCCGACCGCCAATCGGTCTGAGCAAAATAACCAGGAGAACAACCTCACCGCCCAATTTGAAAAACTCCGAAGTCGCACCGGCACACCCATAACCCCGCCACACTCATGGCTCCTCAGTGTCGCTATTTTGATCTAAAAGAACATCCCCAATACAAATACAATCAACCACATACAACCCATAAAAAAAGCCCCTCCATTCTATCCTACCTTTCCCAACACTTTCCCATCTCTCCTTCCCAGAGAGCAAGACACAGATTGACAATGGAAACCACTCAAGAAGGCAACCCGACAACAAGTCCATTATCCATGCAAACCACCGTCCACTCTGTCTTGGATGCCGTGCGTGAGGATTGGCGGACCGTCCATGCCCTGAACTTTTTCAACATCTACTTCGACGACCCCTACGGCATGCACCGCCACCCGTCCGTGACCATGGAACAGTTTCTGGCAAATCCGGAGTACTATATTCCTGGCAAAGCCACGCGAGAACATATTGATACCCATTTGATGGATCACGTCAGCACCATGACGAGGCAACTCGCAAGGGACATCGTTCAACTGAACATGGCGAATATTGTCACTCTGGAGGACTGGAAACAGCATGGCTCCCTTGTGGATATCGGACCCCTCGCCCTCGCCATATTAATCGAGGCGCTTGAAGAAGCCCTTCGTCACCGACCGCCGAAGAAGGTTCACCCGAAGAAGCCCACTCCTCCAAGAGGTAAGGGAAGGAAAGGGCTGGCTAAGAAGGAAGACCAAACGACCACGAAGGAGGTGAGAAGTGGGAAGGGATGTCCATAGGATGGAACCTTTGTGAATTTTATTGGACGTGTCACTCGACGCTCGTGAATATGAGAGGACACTTCAACCTTCTTGCACCACCACACCTTCTCCCCCTCCACATGGTGACGCTTCTTCAAAGCCCCGAGATGCACCGGACCCATTCCCATGCCTCACCCACAAGAGCCTGTTTGCTTCTTTGTTGGTGATTATCATGGGAGGGAGTGAACGGTTCTCAGTTTCTTGGGGACGAGTTATAAAGGAGATCAAAACAATGATAATAGTCATGTGACCTCTGAGAGGGGAAATAAGTGGGGGAGACAAAACGATCACCCGTGCCCACCACCATCCCATCTTCATTTCCTAAAACGGTTAGCATCCATGCTGGCTATTCATCTACCGATATTCCTCTCCAGATTTCATTTTCTACCAACTTTCTTTTTTTCCTAAAAACCCCAACAAGGAATTACAAGTTATGCCGCGCTGGTAGTTCAGTAATGGTGGAATATGGAACTTTTTCGCTTTTGGTCTGATTCTCATGGCATTTCTATTTCTCGTGGTGATCTTATTTCGGGGAGGGCTGCACTAAAACACCGTGGGACAAGAGTCAAAAAATTCTTCACCCTTCCCTATGGAATGCGGGCATCGAGAAAAGAGGTATCGCAGGGAAGAAGTTTTTGGGAATCCCGATGATTTGTGAAAATGACTCTTGTTGACGTTATTTCTGGAGGAGAGCGAGGGCACGTGTTATGCGAGGGGAGTTGATTTGAGGAGGAGAGTGGTTCACTGACATAGGGGAGATAAATAAGAAGGCGCGATCGCTTACTCAATTCCTCTCGATCATTATTTCATGTATATCCGAGTTGCTCCACCTGATGGCATGTTAGGGTTAGTTGGGAGAGGTGATGGCCCCATGAAAATGAACAATTTTCGAAGTGGGGATTTTACAATTAGCTGGCGATGAGGCAAGTGACAAATGTGTTAGGGAAGGGTTAGGGGAGAGGCGGATTTTGGTTGCTTAGTGGTGTTGTGTCTGTTTGATGGTGTGTTGTTTCTCCCTTGCTTGGAATTCTCCCTTTTTTTGAAGATTCTTTTGTTCAGTATTGATAGTGAAGGAGAAAAAGAGGATGATGATGATGAAATATGTGGTGTTTATGGTGACTGCTATGGGAGCATTGGGTTCGAGTTCGGATGCCAGTGGGAAACATTATAATGAAGCAGAGTACTATGCGCTCTGCACCATGCTTGGGAGTGGTGTGAAGATGTGGGGAAGTAGTGGTGAAGGTCTGTCGGATGCGATGAAGAAAGCTTTGCACAAAACTATTTTCGGAAATGAGAGTGGTGGTAGTCTCACTACTCTAAATGACGGTTTGCCTGGAGATTACGTAGACGAGGGGTTCGAAGGTGGCCAACTGCGCGACTTGTGGTGTGGGCAGCCTCTTACTGATGACTATAAGGAGACCAACAAGGACCAACCTCACTGGTCTGGTCAGTCCGCAACACACGACTTGGTTTGTTTGTGCACAGCGGGTGAAGGCGGGTGGCCAGTGAATAGCAGCAGCCTCCCAGGCACAACGCTTTGTGGGAGAGATAAAATTTCTTTGAAGTCTGACGCAAATAAAGGTTGGGGAGGCAGTGAAAGAGGAGCAAAAGAACAATTGCAAGCAACCTGGGAAGAAGTCGTGAAACCATGTCTACGAAGTGGAACGGGACCCAACTTAAAAGAGGCACTGGGAACGTTCCTAGGGAAACTGGTACACAAGGGTGATAAAGTACAACCAAATAAGTACCAATTGGGATACGGTAGTCCAGACGCCTATGGAGCGTGCACAGGGTCAGAAAAAAAAGGAGTATGCGTCGAGTATTACAACAGCACAGCAATCACAAAAAGCGTACCATGGTGGGTTGACTTACAAAATGCTCTTCCAGAAGAAGAAAAGTACCAAGAAGAACAAACACAACGCGAAGAAGAAGAAAAACGGAGACAGCAAGAGGAAGCGGCAAGAAAAGCTTCAGACCAAACAACCACCTTGAACTCTTCACCAACAACCACCCACCGTACGGATCAAAATAACAAGGAGTCTAACATCACCGCGAGAGTCCAAATGGCTATCCGTAAAAGCGGCACACCCATAACCCCGCCACACTCATGGCTCCTCGGTGCTGCTATTTTGATCTAAAACAACTTAACCCAAAATGAATTCCTGCCTAAACACAAATATGACTCCACTCTACATTATCCTATCCTTCCTTCTTCCCCTACACACCCCTTTTCCCCTAACCAGAAGAAGTCACAATGTCTGGCAAACCCTCCCCTGAAGGCATGGCCAAAAAAGATAACACCCCATGGAGCATGGAAAAAGATGTGGTCGAAGTACTCTTGAAAAACCTGGGAGACCCAAAGAAAATCAGCCTGTACCCTTTTCTTCAGCCCGCCTATCCATGGATGCCTCGGTACACTTCTCGGTACAGTTTGATAGATTTTGCCCGGAACCCGTGGCGATGCGTGGGAGACCCCGAGGGACGGGAAAAAGTATGGCAAGAGTTCCCCCGCTTGCTGTGGCAATTTAGAGTGCTGGCCTTGAAGTTGACCTATTATGCAGGATCGGTGGAAGGTTGGGGGCCACGGGAATGGGAGGTGTGGCGGGAGTTTCTCAAGCTGGATGAGACGGACCATGATGTGATGGAGGGGATGGTATGGGCGGTGTGTCGCATGCCACCGCAAACCCGTGGGTTCCTGGAAGCGCCGTACCCGATTGGATACCCCGGGCCCCTTCCCATGCCGCACGTCCAAGAGCCTGGTGCCTCCTTATAGAGAAAGCTTTCTATGAGAATTTGTTTCCCTTATTATGTTCTGTTTATGCGTGTAAGTGTAATTGGGGGGGAATGAATTGTTATACTATTCTTTCTTTGAGAAAGGTTAGAAAAGATGATGAAATATTGGATGGCGTGTTTGGTGGTCATGGGAGGCTGGGTGAGAGAGGGGAGAGTGATGGCTAATAAAGAAGGTCTGACTGTGAGAGAGAACGAAAATCGAGAACCCTTTCAGCTCCTCTGCAAGATCTATAATGTGGCCCAACATCCTCCGATCAAGCACGTGGACACAAAGGAGTATCAGAAAATGGTCGAAGATATTGACGCACTCAGTGCTGCGGTCAACGGGAAAGAAAGAGTCAACACCCAAAGCGAAGAGACAAAGTCCGCTCAAACACAACTCACTGGTATCACTCGAGAGGCTCGCAAACTTTTGGATGAAATTAAAAAGGTCAATCCAGAGGGAGAAGTGCAAGGGGCGAAGAATGCATTTAAAGAAGTTATCTTTGGTGAACACGGAAAAGAAGGTGATGTAAACCACGGAGCATTAAGGGGAGTAGAAGGCAGTCGCCTAAATGCCTGTGGTAGCAAAGAAAAACAAGGGACGACTGCCGGAAAGAACCTCGTTGTGGATTTTTTCTGTCTTTGTTCAAAACATGACGAGGCTGAGGGCGTCGACAATGTATGCGGGGTGAGTGTTGGCGATGGCGTTGGAATGGGTTGGGGAACAAAACTTTACTCCCCAGATACTATGTGGAATGAAGTCAAAAACGGATGCAAAAACATTGCCACACACAGCGTGACATCCACACAAGCCGGACACTCTCTTTACGATGATTTTCTGGCTAGAGTGAAAGCAGGTGGAAACGTTAAAGTCAAAGACCCAAAAACCTTTCAAAACCGTGGTATGCTAGGGACTGCAATGAGTAATACAGTGGGAACCAACTTTAACTGTAACGGGCAAAAGGCAGTTAGCACACACAGCAGAACGTCATCCACCAGCGGAATTTGCATCTTCTACGGCAACCACCACCAGGAAGAAAACATTGCCTGGCTAAAGAAATTCAAAGAAGGCCTCCAACTCATCGACAAACTCAACACCGAAACAGCCTCATGGCAGCATCAGCTCACCACCCTCCTCAATCGCGCCCGAGAGTTGTATGAGAAGGTCAAGGCAGATTCACAACTAGAAGAGGACAACACGGATGATTCCCCACTGGCACAACATCCAAAACCAGACGAAAACGAGAACGCCGACAGTACCCCACGGAGCCAGCGTCACAGCCTCCTGGCATGGGCGCTGCTCTTACAATAACAGAAATTAGGGAAAAACAATAACACTCCAATAACATAACCACTACATCATCCAACAGAATTTATAAACCATAAGAAAAAATTGCCCTCAGTGATGTCTTCTTTTCTTCACTCATTCTCCTCTCTCTTTAGAGAAAGCGGTAATTCAGATTCACATGTCATTCTATACCATCACCTACCCAAGGACCATTCCCTGGAGCATGGAACGAGATGTCGCGGAAGTATTGTTGGAAGGTGTCACGTCCCCCGACCACGTCAACCTGTACTGGTTCCTGAGACCCGTGTTAGCAGGCCTCACGATAGACCTCGTTTGTTTCACCCTGGGAGATTTTCTAAGAAACCCCAGACACTGCATACCCGAAGCCAATGTGTGTGACAGCTTGTGGCAGTACCTTCCCTATCTGCTGTGGAAGTTTATAATGTCTGCCCGTCCACTCGTGAAACATTTTGGGCCCACGGAGACCTGGACGAAATGGCAATGGGATTCGTGGAAAATTTACATCGACAATGATGAAACGCCCCTGGAAGCCATCGACGAGGAGATCTGGTGTCGGTGTCGGAGGCCACCACCTGTACCTCAATACCAACCCTACCAGGGTGTCGTTTTGGTCCAAGCAACAGCTTCGTTCATCCAGGTCCCCTATTCGACCATGGGGTATCTCGTTCAGATTCCAATTTCTCCCCAACAGTGGAGTGGGTTATAAAACATGTCAATTTTATTTCCATGAGCAAGTTGTTTCCAAACGAATTTGCTGGCATAAAATTAGAATACAGCTAGAAGTACATTCTCTCTTTATATTTTATTTTCGGGAAGGGTAATCAAGGGAAAAAACAACGATAATGGCGCGTGTCATTTTAGAGGGATAACAAGTGGGGGAGACAAAACGATCACCCGTGCCCACCACCATCCCCTCTTCATTTCCTAAAACGGTTAGCATCCATGCTGGCTATTCATCTACCAATCTTCCTCTCTCGATTTACTTTTCCGCCCACTTTTCTTTTTTTTTCTAGAAACCCCAACAAGCAATTCGAAGTTATGCCGCGCTGGTAGTTCAGTAATGGTGGAATATGGAACTTTTTCGCTTTTGGTCTGATTCTCATGGCATTTCTATTTCTCGTGGTGATCTTATTTCGGGGAGGGCTGCACTAAAACACCGTGGGACAAGAGTCAAAAAATTCTTCACCCTTCCCTATGGAATGCGGGCATCGAGAAAAGAGGTATCGCAGGGAAGAAGTTTTTGGGAATCCCGATGATTTGTGAAAATGACTCTTGTTGAGATTATCTCTGGAGGAGAGCGTGGTCACGTGTTATGTGAGAGGAGTTTAGTGGAGGGGGAGAGTGGTTCACTGACATAGGGGAGATAAATAAGAAGGCGCGATCGCTTACTCAATTCCTCTCGATCATTATTTCATGTATATCCGAGTTGCTCCACCTGATGGCATGTTAGGGTTAGTTGGGAGAGGTGATGGCCCCATGAAAATCAACAATTTTCGATGTGGAGATTTTACTATTAGCTGGCTATGAGGGAAGTAAAAAATGTGTGAGGGGAGGGTTGGGGGAGAGGCGGATTTTGGTTGCTTAGTGGTGTTGTGTCTGTTTGATGGTGTGTTGTTTCTCACTTGCTTGGAATTCTTCCTTTTTTTTTGAAGATTGTTTTTTCAGTTTAGATAGTGAAGGAGAAAAAGAGGATGATGATGATGAAATATTTGGTGTTTATGATGACTGCTATGGGAGTGTTGGGTTCGAGTTCGGATACCAGTGGGAAGCATTATAATAAAGACGAGCACAAAGCACTCTGCGATTTGCTTGGGAGTGCTGTGAAGAAGTGGGGAAGCAGTGGTGAAGGTCTCTCGGAGCCACTGAAGAAGGCTTTGGGAAGGACACTTTTTGGGAATGACGACGGGGGAACAGTGGATACTTTAAAAAGTGCGCCAGGGGATTATGGGGACCTGAAAGACGAACTTCTTTCAGACAGAAGGCTCTGGTGTGGACAGCCGCATTCTGAAGACGTACAGCAACGGCGTTGGTCTGGTCAGTCCGCAACACACGACTTGGTTTGTTTATGCACGGTGGGTGCTGGTGGGTGGCCATTAAATGAAGGGAACACACTTTGTGGGCAAGATAAAACTGCTTTGAAGTCTGACGGAAATAAAGGTTGGGGTGGCAGTGGAAACGACGGAAAGGAACAATTGGAAGCAACCTGGAAGAATGTCACTGTGCCATGCTTGGAAAGTGAGAATGCAAAAGATTTGAAACAGGCACTCAATGATTTTTTAAGAAAACTTGTAAACAAGTCGAATGATCAATTCAAAAATAGGTACCAACTAGGAGAAGGTACCCCTGACAATTCTTATGCGTGCACTGGGACTCCCCCTTATGGAATATGCGTAGAGTACTACAACTCCACGACAACGTTGTACCCACTACCCTGGTGGAGCAAACTGGAAAAATCCATCCAAAAAGATGAGGAGATACAAGAGCAAAAGAAACACGAAGAAGAAATGCGCAAAAAGGAGCAGCAAAATAATACCCAACAAGAACCACAGACCGCCGCGTCAGGTTCAACACAAACGAAAACAAACCAGGCTGAGCAAAACAAGACGGCCACATTACACGACAAAATCAGCAGACTCAACCTGACCAGCGGCACATCCATAACCCGGCCAACCTCATGGCTCCTCCGTGCCGTCCTATTGACCTAAAAAACATCACTGAAAATAATTCCTGCATAAACATAAACAAGTGTCGCCCCTTACCACCAACTTTCTCCTTATCATACTTTCCCTTCTCTCGTTCCCAAGATATCTAAACACAGATTGATCATGGAAAAAACTCAAGAAAACAACCCGATAACAAATCCGATAACCATGGAGAGTACGGTGGTTGCGATCTTGGAGAGGGCCCGGGACGACTGGGGCGCCGTCTGTGCCCTGAACTTTTTCAATATTTACTACGGCAGGCCGTACGGCATGCACCGCCACCCGTCCGTGACCATGGAACAATTTCTGGAAAATCCGGAGAAGTTTATCCACGATCCAGCCAAACGGGAGTATATCCAACTGGGCCTGAACCTCAAGCGTGCCCTCATGCAGAAGCACCTCCAACGTGACCTGGACAAACTGAAGACTGCAAACATTGTTTCCCTGAAAGAGTGGCAACGCCTTGGGGCTACGGTGGACATGGGGCCGATGACGCGCATTGTATTGGCCAACGCGATTGTCCAAGCGTTCCAAGAAAATCCAACAAAGGGGATTCTCAAAAAGAAAGTCAACCCATAGATATAAGGAAAGAAATGGTATAAGGTTTGCTTGTGAGCTTTAGTGTTTTTGTAAATAGCCTTAGTAGTATCATCATCATACATCCCCCTTTTTCTACTATTTTGAGTATCCTTCCCCTAATAATCCCCTAACCCATTCCCTTTTCTCTCAACCAGAAGAAGTCACAATGTCCGGCAAACCCTCCCCTGAAGGCATGGCCCAACAAGACAATCCTTGGAGCATGGAAAAAGATGTGGTGGAAGTGCTCTTAAAAGGTTTTGGAGACCCAAAGAAAATCAGCTTGTACCCCTTTCTTCAGCCCGCCTATCCATGGATGCCTCGGTACACTTCTCGGTTCAGTATCACTGATTTCGCCCGGAACCCGTGGCGATGCGTGGGAGACCCCGAGGGACGGGAAAAAGTATGGCAAGAGTTCCCCCGCTTGTTATGGCAATTCCGTGTGCTGGCTTTGAAGTTGACCTATTATGCAGGATCGGTGGAAGGTTGGGGGCCACGGGAATGGGAGGTGTGGCGGGAGTTTCTCAAGCTGGATGAGACGGATCCGGATGTTATGGAGGGGATGGTATGGGCAGTCTGTAAAATGCCACCACAAACCCGTGGGTTCCTGGAAGCGCCGTACCCGATTGGATACCCCGGGCCCCTTCCCATGCCTCACGTCCAAGAGCCTGGTACCTCCCTATAGAGAAAACTTTCTATTAATTGGTTCCCTACTATGTTTTGTGTGTAATTATAATTAGGTGGGAATGAAACTAACATCCTGTTTTTCTTTGAGAAGGGTTACAAGGGAAGATGATGATGAAATTGTTTATGATGATGATGGTGGTCATGGGAGGCTGGGTGAGTGAGTGGAGAGTGATGGCTAATGGCGAAGTCTCTGTGAATGAAAAGGACAATCGTGAATACTTTTCACTTCTCTGCCGGATCTATAACGTGGCCCAACATCCTCCGATCAAGCCCGTGGACACGAAGGAGTACCAGAAAATGGTCGATGATATCAACGCGCTCAGTGCTGCGGCCAACGGGAAAGAAAGAGTCAACACCCAAAGCGAAGAGGCAAAGTCCGCTCAAACACAACTCGTTGGTGTCACTCGAGAGGCCCACAAACTTTTGGAAGAAATTAAAAAGGTCAATCCAGAGGGACAAGCGGAAAGTGCAAGGCATGCGTTCAACACCGCCATTTTTGGTGGACGTGGAAACGAGGATGATCTGTCCCACGGGACGTTAAATGGAGTGTCGAGTCGCCCAGGGGCTTGCGGAGAACCCAGTAAGCCAAAAGAAGGAACGAGTGCTGGCACGAACCTCGTTGTAGATTTCTTCTGTGTGTGCGCACAACATGAAGAATCTTATAATGGACTGGACAACGTATGCGGGGTGAGTGTTGGCAATGGTAGAGACTCAGGTTGGGGAGGGAAACTAGTCTCCCCAGGTACGATGTGGAACGAAATTAAAAAAGGGTGTGAAAATGTTGCTAAACAGAGTGTGACATCAACACAAGATGGAAATTCTCTTTACTATGAGTTTCTGGCGAAACTTAAGGAAGGAGGGAACTTGAAACTCAGTAACTCAGCTACTATTCGAAGACCAGGGATGCTTGGGACCGCCGTAACAGATACCAACAAAACCAACTTTAACTGCAATGGAAAACCAAAGTACATCACTGTGTACAAAGTTGGCAGCGGAAGTTGTGTCTACTATGGCGAGGAACTCCAGGAACAAAACATTGAGTGGCTAAAGAAATTCAAAACCGGCCTCCAACTCATCGACAAACTCAACACCGAAACAGCCTCATGGCAGCATCAGCTCACCACATTCCTCAATCGCGCCCGAGAGTTGTATGAGAAGGTGAAGGCAGATTCACAACTAGAAAATGAGGACAACACGGATGATTCCCCACTGGCACAACATCCCAACCCAGACGAAACCGAGAATACCGACAGTACCACACGGAGCCAGCATCACAGCCTCCTGGCATGGGCGCTGCTCCTACAATAACACAAAGAAGAGAAAAACAATAACACTCCAATAAATACACAACCCTCATGATGCAACAGAATTTCTAAACCATAAGAAAAAATTGCCCTCAGTGATGTCTTCTTTTCTTCACTCATTCTCCTCTCTCTTTAGAAAAAGCGGTAATCCAGATTGATCATGTCATTTTACACCATCACCTCCCCCAGGACAAGTCCCTGGAGCATGGAACGAGATGTCGTCGATGTCCTCTTAGATGGTGTCACATCCCCAGATAGAATCAACCTGTACTGGTTTCTGAGACCCGTGTTAGCCGGCCTCACGGTGGACCTCGTTTGTTTCACCCTGGGAGACTTTGTAAGAAACCCCCGACATTGCATACCCGAAGTGAATGTGTGTGACAGCTTATGGCAGTACCTTCCCTATCTGTTGTGGAAGTTTAGAATGTCTGCCACCCCGCTCGTACGACATTTTGGACCCATTCAGACTTGGAAGCAGTGGCAATGGGATTCGTGGAAAATTTACATCGACAATGATGAAACGCCCCTGGAAGCCATCGACGAGGAGATCTGGTGTCGGTGTCGGAGGCCGCCAGAAACACCACAGTACCAACCCTACCAGGGTGTCGTTTTGGTGGGAACAACAGCTTCGTTTATCCAGTTCCCGTATTCCACCATGGGGTACCTCGTTCCTATTCCAGTTTCTCCACAACAATTCTGTGGGCTATAAAACATGTAAATTTTATTTCCATGATCAATTTTTTTTGGAAAAGCATGCAGGTGTAAAATGAGTATACAGCCAGAAATAAATTCTCTCTTTATATTTTATTTTCGGGAAGGGTAATCAGTGGAAAAAACAATGATAATGGCTCCTTTATTTTGGGAGGAGAGTGAGTGGGGGATACAAAACGATCACCCATACCCACCACCATCCCATCTTCATTTCGTAAAACGGTTATCATCCATGCTGACTATTCATCTACCAATATTTGTTTCTCGATTTTATTTTCTGCTCACTTTATTTTTTTTCTAAGAAACCCCACAAGGAATTGGAAGTTATGCCGCGGTGGTGGTTCACTCATGGTGGAATGTGGAACTTTTTCGCTTTTGTATTTCTCGTGGTAACCTTATGTCGGGGAGGGATTCACTGAAACACAGCGGGACCCGATACAAAAAATTCTTCACCCTTTCCCTATGGAAGGCAGGCCATCGAGAAAAGGTCTCGCAGGGGAGTTTTTTGAGAATCCCGATGATTGGTGAAAATGACTCTTTTTGAGGTTGTGTCTGGAGGGGAGCGTGGTTACGTGTTGTGAGAGAGGAGTTCAGTGGAGGGGGAGAATGGTCCAATATGTTTGTGAGGGGGATAGTTAGACCATCACGCTTTTCAGCTAGTGTATATTTCACCAGATGCTTCAACCCTAACCCTAACCCCCACCCCCACTCGACAGGAAGACCCTTACGCTTGTTAGACCCTATCGCTAATATTTGGAGGGGCTATGCTTCGCCCTCATGGTTTTTGCGCTTGTGGTGGTCTGCTTTCGTGGAGGGGTGCACTTATATGCAGCTGGTCCATAATCGACACAATCTTCACCACATGTCCCCCATCTCTAGGGAATGCATGGGAAAATTGTTTTCTATATTTTATTCGGTGCACTTATTTTCCTAACCATTATATAATTTTTTGTCAGGGCTAACTTGAGGGACCCTAGTAAAGGGTGCTGGCGACTGTTGCTTTTTCTTTTGTACTATGTGCTGTCTTTGAGAATTGTAAGCGATTTGAAGGTGTTGTAGGGGATCGTAGTTTTGGGGCGATTTTTGAATAGGGGAAATGGAATGGAAAATGTGGTGGTGGGTTTTCTTGGTTTTGATTCTCGCTGGGAAGGAAACCGTTTCGGGGGAGGGGACTAATAAGGATATTTTTGACAAACTCTGCAAAATTACATGGATGGTGAAGGGGCTTATGAAGAACGATGGTGGAGGGGGTACGGGTCCTCTTAAAGTGGCTCTCTATGGAGGAAACGGGGAGACGCACTTTGATGAAGACGGCACTTTTAAGGGTGGATGTGATGGATTATGGTACCCGGGTCACCGGAGCCAATACTGCTCCCATTTGCCTGGGAGTAGATCTGAAAAACATGGCTGCTTCGGGGACAGTCTCGTGGGAACGATTTTGTGCCTTTGTGCTCATGGGCAAGACAGAAAAGACTTGTGCGGGTTGGGGATTGAACAAAGTGGTGTCGGCTGGGGCGGCTGGGACACCAACTTTAATCACGTGAATACCTTGTTTCAGAAAGTATGGGGCGAAATAAAGCAAAAGTGCACGGAAAGGACCACTACGGCAAACGCTTTGGAACACTTGGGAAACTTACAAAATGCTGTGAACGAGATCAAGAATAAAACTCCGCAAAAGAAAAGCAGAGACGGCTATGTCACTTTAGGGGGCACTGGTACAAACGGACAATGCGGTGGGATGAATCATGGAGACGCTTGTGTGACCTATCCGGAAAAGGGTAATGGACCAAAGATCCCATGGGCCGAGAAAATCTTAGAAGGTATAAAGAAACTCAAAGAGACTCAGAGACAAACAAACACCCAAAATTCAGCACAAACAGACCACCAGGGGGACCATGAAGGCGACGACTCTTCAGACAACTCTCTGGTCAGCGACGAGCAAGCGGGAGAGGAGGAAGGTGACGAGGAAGAAGAAGTTGAGGAGTCTGCTGAACACACAGGCTCCAATAATGCCTCCAATCCCTCACGCCCAAAGAAAAAGCGCAGCAAAAAACCAGCCAACAAAGCCACAAAAAAAACAAGGGAAGCTCTGAAGGACATCTTCCATCACGACGCCACCATTCTAACTCAGCCTTTATGGCTCCTCAGTGTCGTCTTCTAAAACAATATAAATCAAATTCCCTCGTAAGGTTTCCAACAAACATGTACACGCACTCTTCCTTATCTTGCTTCTCCCTCTCTCCTATTTCCCTTAAGAAAGGCATCATAAGAAATGGAGGGGAACCACACTTAATCAAGGATACCTTTTGATTTTGGTTTGAAATGTTTCTTTATCTTCCAAGGTTTTTCTATAAGGGTGATAAGGTGATAAGTGTGATAAGGATCAGGAACCATGTTCTTTGTGCTTGTGGGGATGGTGATGATGGGGTTAAGTGGCAGTAGTCTGGGCACAGGGACACGTGAACATCACAATCACAATGGAGACAACCACGACGCCCTGTGCCGCGTATTAAAGGCTCCTGTGACCCTTTACCAAAGCCCTCGAAGCGGGGAGAAGTTAAAGAAAGCTTTAACAAGGGCCATTTTTGGAAATGAGAGTGGGGGAGGGGATATAGAGACACTCAAAAGGGGCCTGCCTGAAACACACCACAAGCCCGGTAACCGCAAAAACTGGTGTGGGGATTGTACGTACGGCGGGGACCACTATCCTGGCAAGTCCATTCCACACGATATGCTCTGCATGTGCACCGTGGGGGAAGGTGGGTTCCCGTTCGGACAGCACTCACACGAAAACTGGAAAAAACCAACACTATGCGGGAAGAGTGCGAAAGATTTTGGATGTGAGAAGAACCAACAGGATGGGAATAGGTGCCATAACAACCAACATTGGTGGACCCATTCCACCTTGTCCCACAACGGGAACGGACAGGCTAAAGTGCACCTCAATGCCACGTGGAATAGCGTGGTCAAGACGTGCTTGCAAGGAAGGCATATTGGGCGAGCAAATAAGACTTTGCTGGACAAACTAAAAGTTAAATATCGGAGCAGCCCAAGCTGGGCACGGGGGCACAATGGCTGCGGGGAAAATCGGATCGTTTGTGTGAGCTACGGCCACCAATGACACCATAATCCAAATTCCCCCCAATGGTGGCAGGTATTATACGACGCCCTCACAGCCACAGAAGACACACGCGCCCAAAGGAAATCTACCAGGTCCACCAGAAAACGGACCCACAGAAAAACTGTAGGCCCCACAGCACCTGACGAGTCAGAGGACGACAGTGAAGAAGACGAGCCGGAAGACACAGGATCCACATCCACCAACAACCACAACCGCCCGCTTCCACTCTTGTCCCACCAACAAAGCAGCACCCCTCTCACTCATCCTCTTTTGTGCCTCCTGAGTGCTGTCTTCTTTTTCTAAGAAACCTTACCCAAAAAAATCTAACAATCCCTTCCATAAGTAAGACTCCCCTCTACATTATCTTCCTTTCCCGCACCTTCCAATCCATCTAGCTATAAAAGCTGAATAACAAATGATCATGGAAAACACTCACGAAAAGAACCCGATAGCAAATCCGATGACCATGGAAACCACCGTGGAGGCCATCTTGGAGAGGGCCCGGGACGACTGGGGTGCAATGAATGCATGTAACTTTTTCAGTATTTACTACGGCAACCCCTACGGCATGCACCGCCATACTTCTGTGACCATGCAGCAGTATCTGGAAAATCCGGAGACGTTTGTCCCCGATGCAGCCAAACGGGAGTATATCCAACTGGGCCTGAACCTCAAGCGCGCCCTCATGCAGAAGCACCTCCAACGTGACCTCGACAAACTGAAGGCTGCAAACATTGTGCCCCTGGAAGATTGGAAACGCCTTGGCTCCACGGTGGACATGGGACCGATGGCACGCATGGTGTTGGCCATGGCCTACCAGCATGCCCACCACCACAGTCCACACAAAGCGATCCTCAAGAAAACACCTAATGAAAAGGAGGAGCAGGGAATGTAATAGAATAAGGGTTGTCTGTACGCTTGTGTGTGTGTTTTGTAAATAGCCTTGAGAGTATCATCATCCCACATCCCCCTTCTTCTACTGTGTTGAGTATCCTTCCCCTAACAATCCCCCTAACCCATTCCCTTTTCTCTCTCAACCAGAAGAAGTCATGATGTCTGGAAGCCCCTCCTCGCCATCCCCTGAAGGCATGGCCAAAGATAACACCCAGTGGAGCATGGAAAAAGATGTGGTCGAAGTACTGTTGAAAAACCTGGGAGACCCAAAGAAAATCAGCCTGTACCCCTTCCTGCAGCCCGCCTATCCATGGATGCCTTCGTACACTTCGCGGTTCAGTATCACTGATTTCGCCCGGAACCCGTGGCGATGCGTGGGAGACCCCGAGGGACGGGAAAAAGTATGGCAAGAGTTCCCCCGCTTGTTATGGCAATTCCGAGTGCTGGCTTTGAAGTTGACCTATTATGCAGGGCTGCCGGAGGGTTGGGGGCCACGGGAATGGGAGGTGTGGCGGGAGTTTCTCAAGCTGGATGAGACGGATCCGGATGTGATGGAGGGGATGGTATGGGCAGTCTGTAAAATGCCACCGCAAACCCGTGGGTTCCTGGAAGCGCCGTACCCGATTGGATACCCGGGGCCCCTTCCCATGCCTCACTTCCCAGAGACTGGTACCTCCTTATAAAGAACTTTTCCTGAAATATAGCTTCCCTTGATATGTGTTCTGTTTGTGTAATTATAATTTAATGGGAATGAATTGCTCTACTATTCTTTCTTTGAGAAGGGTTAGGAGATAAACATGGTGGTAATGGTCATGTGTCTGTTGATGGTAGTACAGTTGGGGAAGAGAGTGACTGAACACAAGAGTACTAAGGTGCCTACCACCATCCCCTTCCCCAGTCATACACCAGCAAAATCCCTTCCACGCCTTCATGCACCAATCTTACTCTCCAGATTACCTTTTCCGCCCACTTTTCTTTTTTTCTAAGAAACCCCAACAAGGAAGTGGAAGTGATGCCGCACTGGTGGTTCACCCATGGTGGAATGTGGAACTTTTTCGCTTTTGGTCTGATTCTCATGGCGTTTGTATTTCTCGTCGTAATCTTATTTCGGGGAGGGATTCACTAAAACACTGTGGGACAATACAAAAAATTCTTCACCCTCTTTCCCTAGCAAGGCGGGCATCGAGAAAAGGGTATTACAGGGAAGGCGTTTTTGTGGATCTCGATGATTTTTTAAAATGACTCTTTTTGAGATTATCTCTGGAGGAGAGCGGGGTCATGTGTTATGCGAGAGGAGTTGATTTGAGGAGGAGAGTGTGCGAGGGGAGGGAGAGTACAATTCTTCAAGGAATGTGAGGGGGATAGTTAGACCCTTACACTTTCCAGCTGATGTATATTTTACCAGATGCTTCAACCCTAACCCTAACCCTAACCCCCCACCCCCACTCGACAGGAAGACTCTATCGCTTGTTAGACCCTTACGCTTGTTAGGCCCTTTCGCTTGTTAGACCCTTACGCTTGTTAGACCCTTACGCTTGTTGGACCCTTTCGCTTGTTAGACCCTTTCGCTTGTTAGACCCTGTCGCTTGTTAGACCCTTACGCTTGTTAGGCCCTTTCGCTTGTTAGACCCTTTCGCTTGTTAGACCCTTACGCTTGTTAGACCCTTACGCTTGTTAGGCCCTTTCGCTTGTTAGACCCTTTCGTTTGTTGGACCCTCTCGCTTGTTAGACCATCACGCTTTCCAGCTGATGTATATTTCACCAGATGCTTCAAACCTAACCCTAACCCCCCACCCACACTCGACAGGAAGACCCTTACGTTTGTTGGACCCTTTCGCTTGTTAGACCCTTTCGCTCATAATCCCGTATTACACCATGGGATATCTCGTTCCTATTCCAATTTCCCCCAAACAATTGTGTGGGTTATAAGACATACAAATTTTATTTTTATGAGCAAGTTTTTTTTTGGAAAAACATGCTGGTATAAAATGAGAATACAGTTAGAAATACATTCTCTCTTTATATTTTATTTTCGGGAAGGGTAATCAAAGAGATAAACATGATGGTAATTCTCATGTGTCCTTTGAGAGTAGAATAAGTGGAGTTAAAACGATCACCCATGCCCACCACCATCCCATCTTCCTTTCCTAAAACGGTCAGCATCCATGCTGGCTATGGGTCTACCAATAATCCTCTCTGGATTTCATTTTCTTCCCACTTCTCTTTTTTCTAAAAACCCCAACAAGGAAGTGGAAGTTATGCCGCGCTGGTGGTTCACCCATGGTGGAATGTGGAACTATGTCCCTTTCTTCCTCATAGTTGTCGCTTTTGCATTTCTCGTGGTGATCTTATTTCGTGGAGGGATTCACTAAAACACAGCGGGACACGATTCAAAAAATTCTTCACACCCCTTCCCCAGGAAGGCGGGCATCGAGAAAAGGGTCTCACAGGGAAGTTGTTTTGTGCATCCCGATGATTTTTGAAAGTCACTCTTTGAGATTATCTCTGGAGGAGAGCGTGGTCACATGTTATGTGAGAGAGGTTTATTGGAGGGGGAGAACAGTTCTTCATGTAATGAGAGTGGGATAGATAGACCCTCTCGGTCAGTATCCCATCCCCACAAAATGCATTTCCCGATGATTTTCCTTAGGGTTAGTTTGAGGAATATTATTTCTCTATGGGAATGAATTTATTGAAGGTGATCATTGGTCGCCGATGAATGAGGGAAAGTGTGTTGGGGGGGGAAGGGGAATTGGAGAGTGTGCCATATATGTATGACATGGGAATTCTATTTTGTTATGGGTGATGGCTGGTCAGTGATCCTCTATTATTGTACCACCCTCTCCATTAGAAATGTATCACTCTTCACTTATTGTTGAATATTCCTCCAAAGGTCATTTTTCTTAAAATAAGGAACAGGGTTAAGAGAGAATATTCAAGCATGTCCAACAACCTTCAGAGGGACAACATGTCGGATGACAGCATATCAGTGGATGAGGAGAGCTTTTGAGGGGATGGTGAGAGCAGTATAATAAGTATGATAAGTGACCGGAGTACTGATGATGACAGTGAATCCCTCTTCTCGATCAATCTTCGGAAGTATGCGGATATCTTGGAAAGGCTGTTCCCCCTGTCGAGGATTAAGTATTTCAGGGAGGAGGAGTGATCGGCTGGAAATATTTGTTGGGGAATGCCATTTGAGGGTAAATATTGAAGAGATTATGCCATAAGAGTTGTCGATGGAATATGGTTTTCATTATTGTGTGATGTGTCATCCTGGATTCTCTGTCGGTGAGCTGCTCTCGGTCTAAAATGGAAAGTCGTCCCCACGGATATGCTTTTTGTGAATTATTCGTAAGTTAACAATGATAATGGAAATGAACGTGATTTTTTCGATATTATGGTGAGGGATTTGGTTTGAGGGAAAAAGTTGTTTGGGATAATTTGGATTGGAGTTGTGATTGGTTATATGTGAGTTGTGTTTACGTATGGTGGTTTGGTTTAGCGTGATGGGTAAGATATGGTTCTTATTCTTCGTGGTTTGTCTTTTTATTTCAAAACTTGTGGGTAAGAGGACATTTATGACGGGGATGAAGGTGATGAACGTTTTGATTGTGGTGGTTGTGGGCGTGGTAAGTGCCAGTGACGTTTCAACAAACCATAATGGAGAAGCGCACAGAGCACTTTGCGATGTGATGCAGGCGGCAGTGGCGAAGTGGAAAGAGATAAAACATTTTGAGAGCCCGCTTAAAAAGGCTTTAGAGAAGACCATCTTTGGGAAAACAGGTGCTACTCAGAATCCTAGTGAGATGTCGTTGCCTGTTGATTACAATGCATCAGCAAATAAAGACAACCCAAATACTCGCAAAAACTGGTGCGGAGCGTGCAATAGTAGCGATCAGAAACACTATGCTGGAGAATCCGCCACTCACGATATGGTTTGCCTCTGTACACCTGGTCAAAATGGGCACCCAATTAGTGGTATAGGCGATCAAAAGCTCTGTGAACAACCTAAAAATACTTGGGTATCCACTGAAGGAGTATTGAAGGGTTGGTACACTGAGCTATTTGGTGGTGGAAAGGATACGGAGAGAGACAATTTGATTAAGACGTGGAAAGAAGTCGTTATAAAGTGCTTGCAAGGTGCTGGTAACAAAAATTTGAAAACTTCGTTGGAATACGTAAAAACAAAATTAAAACAGGAGGCCGAATTTCAATACCTAGGGGAGCAACAGCAAGATTACAACTGCGGTGGCGCAGTTGGAGAGGGACTTTGTGTGAGGTATCCCACGCAATGTACACAGAAACCCTGGTGGAAAGAATTGGGTGAAGCAATCCAAGAGCATGAGAAATGGGAAAAAGAACAAAAATAACTGGCAGAAAGCGAGAACGATTTGCATCAAAAAGCGATTAAAGAAACCAAAAAAGCTCCGCAAAAAGGCACGAAATCTCGACAACCGACACCAAGCAGTGTCTCTCAGTCACAGAAAACCGAAGAGACTGATGATCCACCAAGAGCAGAACAAGTGATTTCCAACATCAACGCGACAATTGAAGAAGACAGTTCCACAGTAATTTTGCCATTTTGGTTACTGTTAGTTTTCTTATATAACTAGAAAAGATAAATATAGTAACATTCATCATGCACTACAAACATGACGCAAAGACACGCTGAGCATTGGAGTGTATCACTTTCTCCCCATCATGAATATTCCTCCCACATTAATTTTTCTTAAAATAGGGAAGACGGATGAGGAAAGAATATTCAGCCATACAGGGAAGCTATCCGAATGGAACCTTTTCCGATGATAGTAGTAAAACTGGGATGGAGAGTGGGTGGGGGGAGAGGGTTAGGTAGACCCTACGCCCCCTTTCATCCAGATTCCATATCCCACCATGGGGTACCTCGTTCATATCCCAATTTCCCACCGATCATGGCCTGGCTTATAAAACATTTTTTTTTCATGAGCAAGTTATTTTCAAAACATGCTGGTATAAAATGAGTATAAAACTAGAAATGCATGCCCTCTTTCTATTTTATTTTCGGGAATGGTTATCAAGGAGGCAAACAGGATGGCAATTCTCATGTGTCCCCTGGAAGAAAAGTGGGAGACAAAACGATCACCCGTGCCCACCACCATCCCCTCTTCATTTCCTAAAACGGTTAGCATCCATGCTGGCTATTCATCTACCAATCTTCCTCTCTCGATTTACTTTTCTGCTCACTATTTGTTTTACGAGAAACCCCAACAAGAAATTACAAGCCTATGCCCCGCTGGTGGTTCACCCATGGTGGAATGTGGAACTTTTTCGCTTTGCCCTCAATCTCATGGCGTTCTTATTTCTCGTGGTGATTTTATGTCGAGGAGGGATTCATTAAAACACTGTGGGACAAGATACAAAAAATTCTTCACCCCCTTTCTATAGCAAGGCGGGCATGGAGAAAAAGGTATCCCAGGGAAGAAGTTTTTGAGAATCCCGATGATTTTTGGAAATGACTCTTTTTGAGGTTATCTCTGGAGGAGAGCGTGGTCACGTGTAATACGAGGGGAGTTGAGTGGAGGAGGAGAGAGTTCTTCAAGTAATGAGAGTGGGATAGTTAGCCCCTATCGCTTGTAAGTCACTCTCGGTTATTATCCCATCCCCCCCAAAATGCATTTCCCGATGATTGTCCCTTAGGGTTAGTTTGAGAGAAATTATTATTCTTAATGAGAATAACTTATAGAAGGTGATCATTGGTCGCCGAGGAATGAGGGAAAATGTGTTGGGGGGGGAAGGGGAGTGGGAGTGTGGGCCATATTTCCAAGTTGATTCGATTTTGTAATGAGTGATGACTGATCAGGGATCCTGTGATAAGAAACCGCCCTCTCTTCTAGATGTTAATTTCTCTCCCCCTTTCAATATTCCTCAAAAGTTCATTTTCTCAAAAAAAGGAACAAAGTAAGGAGCGAATATTCAACCATGTCGAACAACTTTCAGAGGGACAACATGTCAGATGATAGCATATCAGTGGATGAGGGAAGCTTTTGGGATGATGGTGAAAGCGTCATAAGTGAGGAGCCTGTGGAGGACGGTAATGATGACAGTGTATCCCTATTTTCGATCAATCTTCGGAGGTACGCGGATATCTTGGAAAGGCTGTTCCCCCTGTCGAGGATTAACGATTTCAGGGAAGATGAGGAGTGAGGGGCAGGAAATATTTGTTGGGGAATGCTACATAGTGGGAAAGTTTGGACACATTATGCCACAATAATATCCATGGAACATTGGTTTTGTTATTGAGTGCTGGGTGATCAGTGATCATATATTATGAAACAACGCTGGATGTGGGATGCACACTTTTCTGGAAATAATTTTTCTCTGGAAGAAATTGGAGGGATAAGAATTGTTAAAACCATCAACTGGGAATTTATTTTTCTTATTTGGGTGATTCGATTTTAGTGGTAGGATTGTGCGGAATAATTGGGTGGGACAGTTTCTTGGTGATTTGGTAGTTGTGTTTTGCATGGTTTTTCCCTTTTCATTGATTAGTGTGCTTGTTGTGGAATTTGAGGAGAAGGTAAGGATGATGGGGATGAAGAGGGTGCTAATGGTGATTTGGATGGTGACCATGTGGGTGAGTGTGAATGTGGATGGGACTGATCATAATCACGACTCACACGATGCACTCTGCGGATTGCTTGGAAGTGCTGTGAAGAAGTGGGGGGAAGTGAAAGCCAGGCAGCATGACGACCCACTAAGAAATGCCTTGAAACAAACAATTTTCGGAAATGAGAGTGAGAAAGATATGATGGCTTTTAGAAGCCAAATGCCAGATGCTTACAATGATAAGGAGAGCAATGGCGGGGACCGTACCCTGTGGTGTGGGCAGCCTTTTGACGACAGCCACAAGGAGTCCAACAAAGGGCAGCCACGCTGGCCCGGCCACTCCGCCCCACACGACATGGTTTGCTTGTGTACGCCTGGTATCAAAGGGTGGCCAATAAACGGAAGCGACACGCTTTGTGGAAAACACAAAGGTGATCTGTGTGGCGGTAGTAAAGGGTGGGGAGAAAAAGATCATAAAGCAGAACTACAATTAAAAGCCACGTGGGAAACAATTGTCAAAAAGTGCTTGGAAGGCGAGGGTCATGAGGCTAATTTGAAAGAAGCCCTGCAAAAATTCAAAGGGGAACTCGGTCCTCCTGTTCCAGGACATCTTACATATCAAATGCTAGGAGAGGGTAACTTCAGCGTGTACCATGGGTGCGATGGATCGCCTAGACTTGGGGTGTGCGTAAATTATTATCCCAACATGCCACCCAAACCATGGTGGATGATACTAGATCAGGCCATCATAGAAGACAAAAAACTCCAAAAACAACGCGAAGAGGAAGAAAAACTGAAACAACAGCAACAACAAGAGGAACAACAAGAATTACCCAAACCAGAAGCCTTGAAATCCGAACACCACCCAACCAGCCCGACCGCCAATCGGTCTGAGCAAAATAACCAGGAGAACAACCTCACCGCCCAATTTGAAAAACTCCGAAGTCGCACCGGCACACCCATAACCCCGCCACACTCATGGCTCCTCAGTGTCGCTATTTTGATCTAAAAGAACATCCCCAATACAAATACAATCAACCACATACAACCCATAAAAAAAGCCCCTCCATTCTATCCTACCTTTCCCAACACTTTCCCATCTCTCCTTCCCAGAGAGCAAGACACAGATTGACAATGGAAACCACTCAAGAAGGCAACCCGACAACAAGTCCATTATCCATGCAAACCACCGTCCACTCTGTCTTGGATGCCGTGCGTGAGGATTGGCGGACCGTCCATGCCCTGAACTTTTTCAACATCTACTTCGACGACCCCTACGGCATGCACCGCCACCCGTCCGTGACCATGGAACAGTTTCTGGCAAATCCGGAGTACTATATTCCTGGCAAAGCCACGCGAGAACATATTGATACCCATTTGATGGATCACGTCAGCACCATGACGAGGCAACTCGCAAGGGACATCGTTCAACTGAACATGGCGAATATTGTCACTCTGGAGGACTGGAAACAGCATGGCTCCCTTGTGGATATCGGACCCCTCGCCCTCGCCATATTAATCGAGGCGCTTGAAGAAGCCCTTCGTCACCGACCGCCGAAGAAGGTTCACCCGAAGAAGCCCACTCCTCCAAGAGGTAAGGGAAGGAAAGGGCTGGCTAAGAAGGAAGACCAAACGACCACGAAGGAGGTGAGAAGTGGGAAGGGATGTCCATAGGATGGAACCTTTGTGAATTTTATTGGACGTGTCACTCGACGCTCGTGAATATGAGAGGACACTTCAACCTTCTTGCACCACCACACCTTCTCCCCCTCCACATGGTGACGCTTCTTCAAAGCCCCGAGATGCACCGGACCCATTCCCATGCCTCACCCACAAGAGCCTGTTTGCTTCTTTGTTGGTGATTATCATGGGAGGGAGTGAACGGTTCTCAGTTTCTTGGGGACGAGTTATAAAGGAGATCAAAACAATGATAATAGTCATGTGACCTCTGAGAGGGGAAATAAGTGGGGGAGACAAAACGATCACCCGTGCCCACCACCATCCCATCTTCATTTCCTAAAACGGTTAGCATCCATGCTGGCTATTCATCTACCGATATTCCTCTCCAGATTTCATTTTCTACCAACTTTCTTTTTTTCCTAAAAACCCCAACAAGGAATTACAAGTTATGCCGCGCTGGTAGTTCAGTAATGGTGGAATATGGAACTTTTTCGCTTTTGGTCTGATTCTCATGGCATTTCTATTTCTCGTGGTGATCTTATTTCGGGGAGGGCTGCACTAAAACACCGTGGGACAAGAGTCAAAAAATTCTTCACCCTTCCCTATGGAATGCGGGCATCGAGAAAAGAGGTATCGCAGGGAAGAAGTTTTTGGGAATCCCGATGATTTGTGAAAATGACTCTTGTTGACGTTATTTCTGGAGGAGAGCGAGGGCACGTGTTATGCGAGGGGAGTTGATTTGAGGAGGAGAGTGGTTCACTGACATAGGGGAGATAAATAAGAAGGCGCGATCGCTTACTCAATTCCTCTCGATCATTATTTCATGTATATCCGAGTTGCTCCACCTGATGGCATGTTAGGGTTAGTTGGGAGAGGTGATGGCCCCATGAAAATGAACAATTTTCGAAGTGGGGATTTTACAATTAGCTGGCGATGAGGCAAGTGACAAATGTGTTAGGGAAGGGTTAGGGGAGAGGCGGATTTTGGTTGCTTAGTGGTGTTGTGTCTGTTTGATGGTGTGTTGTTTCTCCCTTGCTTGGAATTCTCCCTTTTTTTGAAGATTCTTTTGTTCAGTATTGATAGTGAAGGGGATAGAAAGAGGATGATGATGATGAAATATGTGGTGTTTATGGTGACTGCTATGGGAGCATTGGGTTCGAGTTCGGATGCCAGTGGGAAACATTATAATGAAGCAGAGTACTATGCGCTCTGCACCATGCTTGGGAGTGGTGTGAAGATGTGGGGAAGTAGTGGTGAAGGTCTGTCGGATGCGATGAAGAAAGCTTTGCACAAAACTATTTTCGGAAATGAGAGTGGTGGTAGTCTCACTACTCTAAATGACGGTTTGCCTGGAGATTACGTAGACGAGGGGTTCGAAGGTGGCCAACTGCGCGACTTGTGGTGTGGGCAGCCTCTTACTGATGACTATAAGGAGACCAACAAGGACCAACCTCACTGGTCTGGTCAGTCCGCAACACACGACTTGGTTTGTTTGTGCACAGCGGGTGAAGGCGGGTGGCCAGTGAATAGCAGCAGCCTCCCAGGCACAACGCTTTGTGGGAGAGATAAAATTTCTTTGAAGTCTGACGCAAATAAAGGTTGGGGAGGCAGTGAAAGAGGAGCAAAAGAACAATTGCAAGCAACCTGGGAAGAAGTCGTGAAACCATGTCTACGAAGTGGAACGGGACCCAACTTAAAAGAGGCACTGGGAACGTTCCTAGGGAAACTGGTACACAAGGGTGATAAAGTACAACCAAATAAGTACCAATTGGGATACGGTAGTCCAGACGCCTATGGAGCGTGCACAGGGTCAGAAAAAAAAGGAGTATGCGTCGAGTATTACAACAGCACAGCAATCACAAAAAGCGTACCATGGTGGGTTGACTTACAAAATGCTCTTCCAGAAGAAGAAAAGTACCAAGAAGAACAAACACAACGCGAAGAAGAAGAAAAACGGAGACAGCAAGAGGAAGCGGCAAGAAAAGCTTCAGACCAAACAACCACCTTGAACTCTTCACCAACAACCACCCACCGTACGGATCAAAATAACAAGGAGTCTAACATCACCGCGAGAGTCCAAATGGCTATCCGTAAAAGCGGCACACCCATAACCCCGCCACACTCATGGCTCCTCGGTGCTGCTATTTTGATCTAAAACAACTTAACCCAAAATGAATTCCTGCCTAAACACAAATATGACTCCACTCTACATTATCCTATCCTTCCTTCTTCCCCTACACACCCCTTTTCCCCTAACCAGAAGAAGTCACAATGTCTGGCAAACCCTCCCCTGAAGGCATGGCCAAAAAAGATAACACCCCATGGAGCATGGAAAAAGATGTGGTCGAAGTACTCTTGAAAAACCTGGGAGACCCAAAGAAAATCAGCCTGTACCCTTTTCTTCAGCCCGCCTATCCATGGATGCCTCGGTACACTTCTCGGTACAGTTTGATAGATTTTGCCCGGAACCCGTGGCGATGCGTGGGAGACCCCGAGGGACGGGAAAAAGTATGGCAAGAGTTCCCCCGCTTGCTGTGGCAATTTAGAGTGCTGGCCTTGAAGTTGACCTATTATGCAGGATCGGTGGAAGGTTGGGGGCCACGGGAATGGGAGGTGTGGCGGGAGTTTCTCAAGCTGGATGAGACGGACCATGATGTGATGGAGGGGATGGTATGGGCGGTGTGTCGCATGCCACCGCAAACCCGTGGGTTCCTGGAAGCGCCGTACCCGATTGGATACCCCGGGCCCCTTCCCATGCCGCACGTCCAAGAGCCTGGTGCCTCCTTATAGAGAAAGCTTTCTATGAGAATTTGTTTCCCTTATTATGTTCTGTTTATGCGTGTAAGTGTAATTGGGGGGGAATGAATTGTTATACTATTCTTTCTTTGAGAAAGGTTAGAAAAGATGATGAAATATTGGATGGCGTGTTTGGTGGTCATGGGAGGCTGGGTGAGAGAGGGGAGAGTGATGGCTAATAAAGAAGGTCTGACTGTGAGAGAGAACGAAAATCGAGAACCCTTTCAGCTCCTCTGCAAGATCTATAATGTGGCCCAACATCCTCCGATCAAGCACGTGGACACAAAGGAGTATCAGAAAATGGTCGAAGATATTGACGCACTCAGTGCTGCGGTCAACGGGAAAGAAAGAGTCAACACCCAAAGCGAAGAGACAAAGTCCGCTCAAACACAACTCACTGGTATCACTCGAGAGGCTCGCAAACTTTTGGATGAAATTAAAAAGGTCAATCCAGAGGGAGAAGTGCAAGGGGCGAAGAATGCATTTAAAGAAGTTATCTTTGGTGAACACGGAAAAGAAGGTGATGTAAACCACGGAGCATTAAGGGGAGTAGAAGGCAGTCGCCTAAATGCCTGTGGTAGCAAAGAAAAACAAGGGACGACTGCCGGAAAGAACCTCGTTGTGGATTTTTTCTGTCTTTGTTCAAAACATGACGAGGCTGAGGGCGTCGACAATGTATGCGGGGTGAGTGTTGGCGATGGCGTTGGAATGGGTTGGGGAACAAAACTTTACTCCCCAGATACTATGTGGAATGAAGTCAAAAACGGATGCAAAAACATTGCCACACACAGCGTGACATCCACACAAGCCGGACACTCTCTTTACGATGATTTTCTGGCTAGAGTGAAAGCAGGTGGAAACGTTAAAGTCAAAGACCCAAAAACCTTTCAAAACCGTGGTATGCTAGGGACTGCAATGAGTAATACAGTGGGAACCAACTTTAACTGTAACGGGCAAAAGGCAGTTAGCACACACAGCAGAACGTCATCCACCAGCGGAATTTGCATCTTCTACGGCAACCACCACCAGGAAGAAAACATTGCCTGGCTAAAGAAATTCAAAGAAGGCCTCCAACTCATCGACAAACTCAACACCGAAACAGCCTCATGGCAGCATCAGCTCACCACCCTCCTCAATCGCGCCCGAGAGTTGTATGAGAAGGTCAAGGCAAATACGCAACTAGAAGAGGACAACACGGATGATTCCCCACTGGCACAACATCCAAAACCAGACGAAAACGAGAACGCCGACAGTACCCCACGGAGCCAGCGTCACAGCCTCCTGGCATGGGCGCTGCTCTTACAATAACAGAAATTAGGGAAAAACAATAACACTCCAATAACATAACCACTACA
Source organism: Trypanosoma congolense (assembly GCA_002287245.1). NCBI lineage: Eukaryota > Euglenozoa > Kinetoplastea > Trypanosomatida > Trypanosomatidae > Trypanosoma > Trypanosoma congolense. Next base: position 100,124 of record NHOR01000344.1, on the reverse strand, counting down.
TCATCCAACAGAATTTATAAACCATAAGAAAAAATTGCCCTCAGTGATGTCTTCTTTTCTTCACTCATTCTCCTCTCTCTTTAGAGAAAGCGGTAATTCAGATTCACATGTCATTCTATACCATCACCTACCCAAGGACCATTCCCTGGAGCATGGAACGAGATGTCGCGGAAGTATTGTTGGAAGGTGTCACGTCCCCCGACCACGTCAACCTGTACTGGTTCCTGAGACCCGTGTTAGCAGGCCTCACGATAGACCTCGTTTGTTTCACCCTGGGAGATTTTCTAAGAAACCCCAGACACTGCATACCCGAAGCCAATGTGTGTGACAGCTTGTGGCAGTACCTTCCCTATCTGCTGTGGAAGTTTATAATGTCTGCCCGTCCACTCGTGAAACATTTTGGGCCCACGGAGACCTGGACGAAATGGCAATGGGATTCGTGGAAAATTTACATCGACAATGATGAAACGCCCCTGGAAGCCATCGACGAGGAGATCTGGTGTCGGTGTCGGAGGCCACCACCTGTACCTCAATACCAACCCTACCAGGGTGTCGTTTTGGTCCAAGCAACAGCTTCGTTCATCCAGGTCCCCTATTCGACCATGGGGTATCTCGTTCAGATTCCAATTTCTCCCCAACAGTGGAGTGGGTTATAAAACATGTCAATTTTATTTCCATGAGCAAGTTGTTTCCAAACGAATTTGCTGGCATAAAATTAGAATACAGCTAGAAGTACATTCTCTCTTTATATTTTATTTTCGGGAAGGGTTATCAAGGGAAAAAACAATGATACTGGCGCCTGTCCTTTTAGAGGGATAATAAGTGGGGGAGACAAAACGATCACCCGTGCCCACCACCATCCCCTCTTCATTTCCTAAAACGGTTAGCATCCATGCTGGCTATTCATCTACCAATCTTCCTCTCTCGATTTACTTTTCCGCCCACTATTTTTTTTCTAAGAAACCCCAACAAGCAATTCGAAGTTATGCCGCGCTGGTAGTTCAGTAATGGTGGAATATGGAACTTTTTCGCTTTTGGTCTGATTCTCATGGCATTTCTATTTCTCGTGGTGATCTTATTTCGGGGAGGGCTGCACTAAAACACCGTGGGACAAGAGTCAAAAAATTCTTCACCCTTCCCTATGGAATGCGGGCATCGAGAAAAGAGGTATCGCAGGGAAGAAGTTTTTGGGAATCCCGATGATTTGTGAAAATGACTCTTGTTGACGTTATTTCTGGAGGAGAGCGAGGGCACGTGTTATGCGAGGGGAGTTGATTTGAGGAGGAGAGTGGTTCACTGACATAGGGGAGATAAATAAGAAGGCGCGATCGCTTACTCAATTCCTCTCGATCATTATTTCATGTATATCCGAGTTGCTCCACCTGATGGCATGTTAGGGTTAGTTGGGAGAGGTGATGGCCCCATGAAAATCAACAATTTTCGATGTGGAGATTTTACTATTAGCTGGCTATGAGGGAAGTAAAAAATGTGTGAGGGGAGGGTTGGGGGAGAGGCGGATTTTGGTTGCTTAGTGGTGTTGTGTCTGTTTGATGGTGTGTTGTTTCTCACTTGCTTGGAATTCTTCCTTTTTTTTTGAAGATTGTTTTTTCAGTTTAGATAGTGAAGGAGAAAAAGAGGATGATGATGATGAAATATTTGGTGTTTATGATGACTGCTATGGGAGTGTTGGGTTCGAGTTCGGATACCAGTGGGAAGCATTATAATAAAGACGAGCACAAAGCACTCTGCGATTTGCTTGGGAGTGCTGTGAAGAAGTGGGGAAGCAGTGGTGAAGGTCTCTCGGAGCCACTGAAGAAGGCTTTGGGAAGGACACTTTTTGGGAATGACGACGGGGGAACAGTGGATACTTTAAAAAGTGCGCCAGGGGATTATGGGGACCTGAAAGACGAACTTCTTTCAGACAGAAGGCTCTGGTGTGGACAGCCGCATTCTGAAGACGTACAGCAACGGCGTTGGTCTGGTCAGTCCGCAACACACGACTTGGTTTGTTTATGCACGGTGGGTGCTGGTGGGTGGCCATTAAATGAAGGGAACACACTTTGTGGGCAAGATAAAACTGCTTTGAAGTCTGACGGAAATAAAGGTTGGGGTGGCAGTGGAAACGACGGAAAGGAACAATTGGAAGCAACCTGGAAGAATGTCACTGTGCCATGCTTGGAAAGTGAGAATGCAAAAGATTTGAAACAGGCACTCAATGATTTTTTAAGAAAACTTGTAAACAAGTCGAATGATCAATTCAAAAATAGGTACCAACTAGGAGAAGGTACCCCTGACAATTCTTATGCGTGCACTGGGACTCCCCCTTATGGAATATGCGTAGAGTACTACAACTCCACGACAACGTTGTACCCACTACCCTGGTGGAGCAAACTGGAAAAATCCATCCAAAAAGATGAGGAGATACAAGAGCAAAAGAAACACGAAGAAGAAATGCGCAAAAAGGAGCAGCAAAATAATACCCAACAAGAACCACAGACCGCCGCGTCAGGTTCAACACAAACGAAAACAAACCAGGCTGAGCAAAACAAGACGGCCACATTACACGACAAAATCAGCAGACTCAACCTGACCAGCGGCACATCCATAACCCGGCCAACCTCATGGCTCCTCCGTGCCGTCCTATTGACCTAAAAAACATCACTGAAAATAATTCCTGCATAAACATAAACAAGTGTCGCCCCTTACCACCAACTTTCTCCTTATCATACTTTCCCTTCTCTCGTTCCCAAGATATCTAAACACAGATTGATCATGGAAAAAACTCAAGAAAACAACCCGATAACAAATCCGATAACCATGGAGAGTACGGTGGTTGCGATCTTGGAGAGGGCCCGGGACGACTGGGGCGCCGTCTGTGCCCTGAACTTTTTCAATATTTACTACGGCAGGCCGTACGGCATGCACCGCCACCCGTCCGTGACCATGGAACAATTTCTGGAAAATCCGGAGAAGTTTATCCACGATCCAGCCAAACGGGAGTATATCCAACTGGGCCTGAACCTCAAGCGTGCCCTCATGCAGAAGCACCTCCAACGTGACCTGGACAAACTGAAGACTGCAAACATTGTTTCCCTGAAAGAGTGGCAACGCCTTGGGGCTACGGTGGACATGGGGCCGATGACGCGCATTGTATTGGCCAACGCGATTGTCCAAGCGTTCCAAGAAAATCCAACAAAGGGGATTCTCAAAAAGAAAGTCAACCCATAGATATAAGGAAAGAAATGGTATAAGGTTTGCTTGTGAGCTTTAGTGTTTTTGTAAATAGCCTTAGTAGTATCATCATCATACATCCCCCTTTTTCTACTATTTTGAGTATCCTTCCCCTAATAATCCCCTAACCCATTCCCTTTTCTCTCAACCAGAAGAAGTCACAATGTCCGGCAAACCCTCCCCTGAAGGCATGGCCCAACAAGACAATCCTTGGAGCATGGAAAAAGATGTGGTGGAAGTGCTCTTAAAAGGTTTTGGAGACCCAAAGAAAATCAGCTTGTACCCCTTTCTTCAGCCCGCCTATCCATGGATGCCTCGGTACACTTCTCGGTTCAGTATCACTGATTTCGCCCGGAACCCGTGGCGATGCGTGGGAGACCCCGAGGGACGGGAAAAAGTATGGCAAGAGTTCCCCCGCTTGTTATGGCAATTCCGTGTGCTGGCTTTGAAGTTGACCTATTATGCAGGATCGGTGGAAGGTTGGGGGCCACGGGAATGGGAGGTGTGGCGGGAGTTTCTCAAGCTGGATGAGACGGATCCGGATGTTATGGAGGGGATGGTATGGGCAGTCTGTAAAATGCCACCACAAACCCGTGGGTTCCTGGAAGCGCCGTACCCGATTGGATACCCCGGGCCCCTTCCCATGCCTCACGTCCAAGAGCCTGGTACCTCCCTATAGAGAAAACTTTCTATTAATTGGTTCCCTACTATGTTTTGTGTGTAATTATAATTAGGTGGGAATGAAACTAACATCCTGTTTTTCTTTGAGAAGGGTTACAAGGGAAGATGATGATGAAATTGTTTATGATGATGATGGTGGTCATGGGAGGCTGGGTGAGTGAGTGGAGAGTGATGGCTAATGGCGAAGTCTCTGTGAATGAAAAGGACAATCGTGAATACTTTTCACTTCTCTGCCGGATCTATAACGTGGCCCAACATCCTCCGATCAAGCCCGTGGACACGAAGGAGTACCAGAAAATGGTCGATGATATCAACGCGCTCAGTGCTGCGGCCAACGGGAAAGAAAGAGTCAACACCCAAAGCGAAGAGGCAAAGTCCGCTCAAACACAACTCGTTGGTGTCACTCGAGAGGCCCACAAACTTTTGGAAGAAATTAAAAAGGTCAATCCAGAGGGACAAGCGGAAAGTGCAAGGCATGCGTTCAACACCGCCATTTTTGGTGGACGTGGAAACGAGGATGATCTGTCCCACGGGACGTTAAATGGAGTGTCGAGTCGCCCAGGGGCTTGCGGAGAACCCAGTAAGCCAAAAGAAGGAACGAGTGCTGGCACGAACCTCGTTGTAGATTTCTTCTGTGTGTGCGCACAACATGAAGAATCTTATAATGGACTGGACAACGTATGCGGGGTGAGTGTTGGCAATGGTAGAGACTCAGGTTGGGGAGGGAAACTAGTCTCCCCAGGTACGATGTGGAACGAAATTAAAAAAGGGTGTGAAAATGTTGCTAAACAGAGTGTGACATCAACACAAGATGGAAATTCTCTTTACTATGAGTTTCTGGCGAAACTTAAGGAAGGAGGGAACTTGAAACTCAGTAACTCAGCTACTATTCGAAGACCAGGGATGCTTGGGACCGCCGTAACAGATACCAACAAAACCAACTTTAACTGCAATGGAAAACCAAAGTACATCACTGTGTACAAAGTTGGCAGCGGAAGTTGTGTCTACTATGGCGAGGAACTCCAGGAACAAAACATTGAGTGGCTAAAGAAATTCAAAACCGGCCTCCAACTCATCGACAAACTCAACACCGAAACAGCCTCATGGCAGCATCAGCTCACCACATTCCTCAATCGCGCCCGAGAGTTGTATGAGAAGGTGAAGGCAGATTCACAACTAGAAAATGAGGACAACACGGATGATTCCCCACTGGCACAACATCCCAACCCAGACGAAACCGAGAATACCGACAGTACCACACGGAGCCAGCATCACAGCCTCCTGGCATGGGCGCTGCTCCTACAATAACACAAAGAAGAGAAAAACAATAACACTCCAATAAATACACAACCCTCATGATGCAACAGAATTTCTAAACCATAAGAAAAAATTGCCCTCAGTGATGTCTTCTTTTCTTCACTCATTCTCCTCTCTCTTTAGAAAAAGCGGTAATCCAGATTGATCATGTCATTTTACACCATCACCTCCCCCAGGACAAGTCCCTGGAGCATGGAACGAGATGTCGTCGATGTCCTCTTAGATGGTGTCACATCCCCAGATAGAATCAACCTGTACTGGTTTCTGAGACCCGTGTTAGCCGGCCTCACGGTGGACCTCGTTTGTTTCACCCTGGGAGACTTTGTAAGAAACCCCCGACATTGCATACCCGAAGTGAATGTGTGTGACAGCTTATGGCAGTACCTTCCCTATCTGTTGTGGAAGTTTAGAATGTCTGCCACCCCGCTCGTACGACATTTTGGACCCATTCAGACTTGGAAGCAGTGGCAATGGGATTCGTGGAAAATTTACATCGACAATGATGAAACGCCCCTGGAAGCCATCGACGAGGAGATCTGGTGTCGGTGTCGGAGGCCGCCAGAAACACCACAGTACCAACCCTACCAGGGTGTCGTTTTGGTGGGAACAACAGCTTCGTTTATCCAGTTCCCGTATTCCACCATGGGGTACCTCGTTCCTATTCCAGTTTCTCCACAACAATTCTGTGGGCTATAAAACATGTAAATTTTATTTCCATGATCAATTTTTTTTGGAAAAGCATGCAGGTGTAAAATGAGTATACAGCCAGAAATAAATTCTCTCTTTATATTTTATTTTCGGGAAGGGTAATCAGTGGAAAAAACAATGATAATGGCTCCTTTATTTTGGGAGGAGAGTGAGTGGGGGATACAAAACGATCACCCATACCCACCACCATCCCATCTTCATTTCGTAAAACGGTTATCATCCATGCTGACTATTCATCTACCAATATTTGTTTCTCGATTTTATTTTCTGCTCACTTTATTTTTTTCTAAGAAACACCACAAGGAATTGGAAGTTATGCCGCGGTGGTGGTTCACTCATGGTGGAATGTGGAACTTTTTCGCTTTTGTATTTCTCGTGGTAACCTTATGTCGGGGAGGGATTCACTGAAACACAGCGGGACCCGATACAAAAAATTCTTCACCCTTTCCCTATGGAAGGCAGGCCATCGAGAAAAGGTCTCGCAGGGGAGTTTTTTGAGAATCCCGATGATTGGTGAAAATGACTCTTTTTGAGGTTGTGTCTGGAGGGGAGCGTGGTTACGTGTTGTGAGAGAGGAGTTCAGTGGAGGGGGAGAATGGTCCAATATGTTTGTGAGGGGGGATAGTTAGACCATCACGCTTTTCAGCTAGTGTATATTTCACCAGATGCTTCAACCCTAACCCTAACCCCCCACCCCCACTCGACAGGAAGACCCTTACGCTTGTTAGACCCTATCGCTAATATTTGGAGGGGCTATGCTTCGCCCTCATGGTTTTTGCGCTTGTGGTGGTCTGCTTTCGTGGAGGGGTGCACTTATATGCAGCTGGTCCATAATCGACACAATCTTCACCACATGTCCCCCATCTCTAGGGAATGCATGGGAAAATTGTTTTCTATATTTTATTCGGTGCACTTATTTTCCTAACCATTATATAATTTTTTGTCAGGGCTAACTTGAGGGACCCTAGTAAAGGGTGCTGGCGACTGTTGCTTTTTCTTTTGTACTATGTGCTGTCTTTGAGAATTGTAAGCGATTTGAAGGTGTTGTAGGGGATCGTAGTTTTGGGGCGATTTTTGAATAGGGGAAATGGAATGGAAAATGTGGTGGTGGGTTTTCTTGGTTTTGATTCTCGCTGGGAAGGAAACCGTTTCGGGGGAGGGGACTAATAAGGATATTTTTGACAAACTCTGCAAAATTACATGGATGGTGAAGGGGCTTATGAAGAACGATGGTGGAGGGGGTACGGGTCCTCTTAAAGTGGCTCTCTATGGAGGAAACGGGGAGACGCACTTTGATGAAGACGGCACTTTTAAGGGTGGATGTGATGGATTATGGTACCCGGGTCACCGGAGCCAATACTGCTCCCATTTGCCTGGGAGTAGATCTGAAAAACATGGCTGCTTCGGGGACAGTCTCGTGGGAACGATTTTGTGCCTTTGTGCTCATGGGCAAGACAGAAAAGACTTGTGCGGGTTGGGGATTGAACAAAGTGGTGTCGGCTGGGGCGGCTGGGACACCAACTTTAATCACGTGAATACCTTGTTTCAGAAAGTATGGGGCGAAATAAAGCAAAAGTGCACGGAAAGGACCACTACGGCAAACGCTTTGGAACACTTGGGAAACTTACAAAATGCTGTGAACGAGATCAAGAATAAAACTCCGCAAAAGAAAAGCAGAGACGGCTATGTCACTTTAGGGGGCACTGGTACAAACGGACAATGCGGTGGGATGAATCATGGAGACGCTTGTGTGACCTATCCGGAAAAGGGTAATGGACCAAAGATCCCATGGGCCGAGAAAATCTTAGAAGGTATAAAGAAACTCAAAGAGACTCAGAGACAAACAAACACCCAAAATTCAGCACAAACAGACCACCAGGGGGACCATGAAGGCGACGACTCTTCAGACAACTCTCTGGTCAGCGACGAGCAAGCGGGAGAGGAGGAAGGTGACGAGGAAGAAGAAGTTGAGGAGTCTGCTGAACACACAGGCTCCAATAATGCCTCCAATCCCTCACGCCCAAAGAAAAAGCGCAGCAAAAAACCAGCCAACAAAGCCACAAAAAAAACAAGGGAAGCTCTGAAGGACATCTTCCATCACGACGCCACCATTCTAACTCAGCCTTTATGGCTCCTCAGTGTCGTCTTCTAAAACAATATAAATCAAATTCCCTCGTAAGGTTTCCAACAAACATGTACACGCACTCTTCCTTATCTTGCTTCTCCCTCTCTCCTATTTCCCTTAAGAAAGGCATCATAAGAAATGGAGGGGAACCACACTTAATCAAGGATACCTTTTGATTTTGGTTTGAAATGTTTCTTTATCTTCCAAGGTTTTTCTATAAGGGTGATAAGGTGATAAGTGTGATAAGGATCAGGAACCATGTTCTTTGTGCTTGTGGGGATGGTGATGATGGGGTTAAGTGGCAGTAGTCTGGGCACAGGGACACGTGAACATCACAATCACAATGGAGACAACCACGACGCCCTGTGCCGCGTATTAAAGGCTCCTGTGACCCTTTACCAAAGCCCTCGAAGCGGGGAGAAGTTAAAGAAAGCTTTAACAAGGGCCATTTTTGGAAATGAGAGTGGGGGAGGGGATATAGAGACACTCAAAAGGGGCCTGCCTGAAACACACCACAAGCCCGGTAACCGCAAAAACTGGTGTGGGGATTGTACGTACGGCGGGGACCACTATCCTGGCAAGTCCATTCCACACGATATGCTCTGCATGTGCACCGTGGGGGAAGGTGGGTTCCCGTTCGGACAGCACTCACACGAAAACTGGAAAAAACCAACACTATGCGGGAAGAGTGCGAAAGATTTTGGATGTGAGAAGAACCAACAGGATGGGAATAGGTGCCATAACAACCAACATTGGTGGACCCATTCCACCTTGTCCCACAACGGGAACGGACAGGCTAAAGTGCACCTCAATGCCACGTGGAATAGCGTGGTCAAGACGTGCTTGCAAGGAAGGCATATTGGGCGAGCAAATAAGACTTTGCTGGACAAACTAAAAGTTAAATATCGGAGCAGCCCAAGCTGGGCACGGGGGCACAATGGCTGCGGGGAAAATCGGATCGTTTGTGTGAGCTACGGCCACCAATGACACCATAATCCAAATTCCCCCCAATGGTGGCAGGTATTATACGACGCCCTCACAGCCACAGAAGACACACGCGCCCAAAGGAAATCTACCAGGTCCACCAGAAAACGGACCCACAGAAAAACTGTAGGCCCCACAGCACCTGACGAGTCAGAGGACGACAGTGAAGAAGACGAGCCGGAAGACACAGGATCCACATCCACCAACAACCACAACCGCCCGCTTCCACTCTTGTCCCACCAACAAAGCAGCACCCCTCTCACTCATCCTCTTTTGTGCCTCCTGAGTGCTGTCTTCTTTTTCTAAGAAACCTTACCCAAAAAATCTAACAATCCCTTCCATAAGTAAGACTCCCCTCTACATTATCTTCCTTTCCCGCACCTTCCAATCCATCTAGCTATAAAAGCTGAATAACAAATGATCATGGAAAACACTCACGAAAAGAACCCGATAGCAAATCCGATGACCATGGAAACCACCGTGGAGGCCATCTTGGAGAGGGCCCGGGACGACTGGGGTGCAATGAATGCATGTAACTTTTTCAGTATTTACTACGGCAACCCCTACGGCATGCACCGCCATACTTCTGTGACCATGCAGCAGTATCTGGAAAATCCGGAGACGTTTGTCCCCGATGCAGCCAAACGGGAGTATATCCAACTGGGCCTGAACCTCAAGCGCGCCCTCATGCAGAAGCACCTCCAACGTGACCTCGACAAACTGAAGGCTGCAAACATTGTGCCCCTGGAAGATTGGAAACGCCTTGGCTCCACGGTGGACATGGGACCGATGGCACGCATGGTGTTGGCCATGGCCTACCAGCATGCCCACCACCACAGTCCACACAAAGCGATCCTCAAGAAAACACCTAATGAAAAGGAGGAGCAGGGAATGTAATAGAATAAGGGTTGTCTGTACGCTTGTGTGTGTGTTTTGTAAATAGCCTTGAGAGTATCATCATCCCACATCCCCTTCTTCTACTGTGTTGAGTATCCTTCCCCTAACAATCCCCCTAACCCATTCCCTTTTCTCTCTCAACCAGAAGAAGTCATGATGTCTGGAAGCCCCTCCTCGCCATCCCCTGAAGGCATGGCCAAAGATAACACCCAGTGGAGCATGGAAAAAGATGTGGTCGAAGTACTGTTGAAAAACCTGGGAGACCCAAAGAAAATCAGCCTGTACCCCTTCCTGCAGCCCGCCTATCCATGGATGCCTTCGTACACTTCGCGGTTCAGTATCACTGATTTCGCCCGGAACCCGTGGCGATGCGTGGGAGACCCCGAGGGACCGGAAAAAGTATGGCAAGAGTTCCCCCGCTTGTTATGGCAATTCCGAGTGCTGGCTTTGAAGTTGACCTATTATGCAGGGCTGCCGGAGGGTTGGGGGCCACGGGAATGGGAGGTGTGGCGGGAGTTTCTCAAGCTGGATGAGACGGATCCGGATGTGATGGAGGGGATGGTATGGGCAGTCTGTAAAATGCCACCGCAAACCCGTGGGTTCCTGGAAGCGCCGTACCCGATTGGATACCCGGGGCCCCTTCCCATGCCTCACTTCCCAGAGACTGGTACCTCCTTATAAAGAACTTTTCCTGAAATATAGCTTCCCTTGATATGTGTTCTGTTTGTGTAATTATAATTTAATGGGAATGAATTGCTCTACTATTCTTTCTTTGAGAAGGGTTAGGAGATAAACATGGTGGTAATGGTCATGTGTCTGTTGATGGTAGTACAGTTGGGGAAGAGAGTGACTGAACACAAGAGTACTAAGGTGCCTACCACCATCCCCTTCCCCAGTCATACACCAGCAAAAATCCCTTCCACGCCTTCATGCACCAATCTTACTCTCCAGATTACCTTTTCCGCCCACTTTTCTTTTTTTCTAAGAAACCCCAACAAGGAAGTGGAAGTGATGCCGCACTGGTGGTTCACCCATGGTGGAATGTGGAACTTTTTCGCTTTTGGTCTGATTCTCATGGCGTTTGTATTTCTCGTCGTAATCTTATTTCGGGGAGGGATTCACTAAAACACTGTGGGACAATACAAAAAATTCTTCACCCTCTTTCCCTAGCAAGGCGGGCATCGAGAAAAGGGTATTACAGGGAAGGCGTTTTTGTGGATCTCGATGATTTTTTAAAATGACTCTTTTTGAGATTATCTCTGGAGGAGAGCGGGGTCATGTGTTATGCGAGAGGAGTTGATTTGAGGAGGAGAGTGTGCGAGGGGAGGGAGAGTACAATTCTTCAAGGAATGTGAGGGGGATAGTTAGACCCTTACACTTTCCAGCTGATGTATATTTTACCAGATGCTTCAACCCTAACCCTAACCCTAACCCCCCACCCCCACTCGACAGGAAGACTCTATCGCTTGTTAGACCCTTACGCTTGTTAGACCCTTACGCTTGTTGGACCCTTTCGCTTGTTAGACCCTTTCGCTTGTTAGACCCTGTCGCTTGTTAGACCCTTACGCTTGTTAGGCCCTTTCGCTTGTTAGACCCTTTCGCTTGTTAGACCCTTACGCTTGTTAGACCCTTACGCTTGTTAGGCCCTTTCGCTTGTTAGACCCTTTCGTTTGTTGGACCCTCTCGCTTGTTAGACCATCACGCTTTCCAGCTGATGTATATTTCACCAGATGCTTCAAACCTAACCCTAACCCCCCACCCACACTCGACAGGAAGACCCTTACGTTTGTTGGACCCTTTCGCTTGTTAGACCCTTTCGCTCATAATCCCGTATTACACCATGGGATATCTCGTTCCTATTCCAATTTCCCCCAAACAATTGTGTGGGTTATAAGACGTACAAATTTTATTTTTATGAGCAAGTTTTTTTTTGGAAAAACATGCTGGTATAAAATGAGAATACAGTTAGAAATACATTCTCTCTTTATATTTTATTTTCGGGAAGGGTAATCAAAGAGATAAACATGATGGTAATTCTCATGTGTCCTTTGAGAGTAGAATAAGTGGAGTTAAAACGATCACCCATGCCCACCACCATCCCATCTTCCTTTCCTAAAACGGTCAGCATCCATGCTGGCTATGGGTCTACCAATAATCCTCTCTGGATTTCATTTTCTTCCCACTTCTCTTTTTTCTAAAAACCCCAACAAGGAAGTGGAAGTTATGCCGCGCTGGTGGTTCACCCATGGTGGAATGTGGAACTATGTCCCTTTCTTCCTCATAGTTGTCGCTTTTGCATTTCTCGTGGTGATCTTATTTCGTGGAGGGATTCACTAAAACACAGCGGGACACGATTCAAAAAATTCTTCACACCCCTTCCCCAGGAAGGCGGGCATCGAGAAAAGGGTCTCACAGGGAAGTTGTTTTGTGCATCCCGATGATTTTTGAAAGTCACTCTTTGAGATTATCTCTGGAGGAGAGCGTGGTCACATGTTATGTGAGAGAGGTTTATTGGAGGGGGAGAACAGTTCTTCATGTAATGAGAGTGGGATAGATAGACCCTCTCGGTCAGTATCCCATCCCCCACAAAATGCATTTCCCGATGATTTTCCTTAGGGTTAGTTTGAGGAATATTATTTCTCTATGGGAATGAATTTATTGAAGGTGATCATTGGTCGCCGATGAATGAGGGAAAGTGTGTTGGGGGGGGAAGGGGAATTGGAGAGTGTGCCATATATGTATGACATGGGAATTCTATTTTGTTATGGGTGATGGCTGGTCAGTGATCCTCTATTATTGTACCACCCTCTCCATTAGAAATGTATCACTCTTCACTTATTGTTGAATATTCCTCCAAAGGTCATTTTTCTTAAAATAAGGAACAGGGTTAAGAGAGAATATTCAAGCATGTCCAACAACCTTCAGAGGGACAACATGTCGGATGACAGCATATCAGTGGATGAGGAGAGCTTTTGAGGGGATGGTGAGAGCAGTATAATAAGTATGATAAGTGACCGGAGTACTGATGATGACAGTGAATCCCTCTTCTCGATCAATCTTCGGAAGTATGCGGATATCTTGGAAAGGCTGTTCCCCCTGTCGAGGATTAAGTATTTCAGGGAGGAGGAGTGATCGGCTGGAAATATTTGTTGGGGAATGCCATTTGAGGGTAAATATTGAAGAGATTATGCCATAAGAGTTGTCGATGGAATATGGTTTTCATTATTGTGTGATGTGTCATCCTGGATTCTCTGTCGGTGAGCTGCTCTCGGTCTAAAATGGAAAGTCGTCCCCACGGATATGCTTTTTGTGAATTATTCGTAAGTTAACAATGATAATGGAAATGAACGTGATTTTTTCGATATTATGGTGAGGGATTTGGTTTGAGGGAAAAAGTTGTTTGGGATAATTTGGATTGGAGTTGTGATTGGTTATATGTGAGTTGTGTTTACGTATGGTGGTTTGGTTTAGCGTGATGGGTAAGATATGGTTCTTATTCTTCGTGGTTTGTCTTTTTATTTCAAAACTTGTGGGTAAGAGGACATTTATGACGGGGATGAAGGTGATGAACGTTTTGATTGTGGTGGTTGTGGGCGTGGTAAGTGCCAGTGACGTTTCAACAAACCATAATGGAGAAGCGCACAGAGCACTTTGCGATGTGATGCAGGCGGCAGTGGCGAAGTGGAAAGAGATAAAACATTTTGAGAGCCCGCTTAAAAAGGCTTTAGAGAAGACCATCTTTGGGAAAACAGGTGCTACTCAGAATCCTAGTGAGATGTCGTTGCCTGTTGATTACAATGCATCAGCAAATAAAGACAACCCAAATACTCGCAAAAACTGGTGCGGAGCGTGCAATAGTAGCGATCAGAAACACTATGCTGGAGAATCCGCCACTCACGATATGGTTTGCCTCTGTACACCTGGTCAAAATGGGCACCCAATTAGTGGTATAGGCGATCAAAAGCTCTGTGAACAACCTAAAAATACTTGGGTATCCACTGAAGGAGTATTGAAGGGTTGGTACACTGAGCTATTTGGTGGTGGAAAGGATACGGAGAGAGACAATTTGATTAAGACGTGGAAAGAAGTCGTTATAAAGTGCTTGCAAGGTGCTGGTAACAAAAATTTGAAAACTTCGTTGGAATACGTAAAAACAAAATTAAAACAGGAGGCCGAATTTCAATACCTAGGGGAGCAACAGCAAGATTACAACTGCGGTGGCGCAGTTGGAGAGGGACTTTGTGTGAGGTATCCCACGCAATGTACACAGAAACCCTGGTGGAAAGAATTGGGTGAAGCAATCCAAGAGCATGAGAAATGGGAAAAAGAACAAAAATAACTGGCAGAAAGCGAGAACGATTTGCATCAAAAAGCGATTAAAGAAACCAAAAAAGCTCCGCAAAAAGGCACGAAATCTCGACAACCGACACCAAGCAGTGTCTCTCAGTCACAGAAAACCGAAGAGACTGATGATCCACCAAGAGCAGAACAAGTGATTTCCAACATCAACGCGACAATTGAAGAAGACAGTTCCACAGTAATTTTGCCATTTTGGTTACTGTTAGTTTTCTTATATAACTAGAAAAGATAAATATAGTAACATTCATCATGCACTACAAACATGACGCAAAGACACGCTGAGCATTGGAGTGTATCACTTTCTCCCCATCATGAATATTCCTCCCACATTAATTTTTCTTAAAATAGGGAAGACGGATGAGGAAAGAATATTCAGCCATACAGGGAAGCTATCCGAATGGAACCTTTTCCGATGATAGTAGTAAAACTGGGATGGAGAGTGGGTGGGGGAGAGGGTTAGGTAGACCCTACGCCCCCTTTCATCCAGATTCCATATCCCACCATGGGGTACCTCGTTCATATCCCAATTTCCCACCGATCATGGCCTGGCTTATAAAACATTTTTTTTTCATGAGCAAGTTATTTTCAAAACATGCTGGTATAAAATGAGTATAAAACTAGAAATGCATGCCCTCTTTCTATTTTATTTTCGGGAATGGTTATCAAGGAGGCAAACAGGATGGCAATTCTCATGTGTCCCCTGGAAGAAAAGTGGGAGATAAAACGATCACCCATGCCCACCACCATCCCATCTTCATTTCCTAAAACGGTTAGCATCCATGCTGACTATTCATCTACCAATATTTGTTTCTCGATTTCATCTTCTGCTCACTATTTGTTTTACGAGAAACCCCAAAAAGGAATTACAAGTTATGCCGCGCTGGTGGTTCACCCATGGTGGAATGTGGAACTTTTTCGCTTTGCCCTCAATCTCATGGCGTTCTTATTTCTCGTGGTGATTTTATGTCGAGGAGGGATTCATTAAAACACTGTGGGACAAGATACAAAAAATTCTTCACCCCCTTTCTATAGCAAGGCGGGCATGGAGAAAAAGGTATCCCAGGGAAGAAGTTTTTGAGAATCCCGATGATTTTTGGAAATGACTCTTTTTGAGGTTATCTCTGGAGGAGAGCGTGGTCACGTGTAATACGAGGGGAGTTGAGTGGAGGAGGAGAGAGTTCTTCAAGTAATGAGAGTGGGATAGTTAGCCCCTATCGCTTGTAAGTCACTCTCGGTTATTATCCCATCCCCCCAAAATGCATTTCCCGATGATTGTCCCTTAGGGTTAGTTTGAGAGAAATTATTATTCTTAATGAGAATAACTTATAGAAGGTGATCATTGGTCGCCGAGGAATGAGGGAAAATGTGTTGGGGGGGGAAGGGGAGTGGGAGTGTGGGCCATATTTCCAAGTTGATTCGATTTTGTAATGAGTGATGACTGATCAGGGATCCTGTGATAAGAAACCGCCCTCTCTTCTAGATGTTAATTTCTCTCCCCCTTTCAATATTCCTCAAAAGTTCATTTTCTCAAAAAAAGGAACAAAGTAAGGAGCGAATATTCAACCATGTCGAACAACTTTCAGAGGGACAACATGTCAGATGATAGCATATCAGTGGATGAGGGAAGCTTTTGGGATGATGGTGAAAGCGTCATAAGTGAGGAGCCTGTGGAGGACGGTAATGATGACAGTGTATCCCTATTTTCGATCAATCTTCGGAGGTACGCGGATATCTTGGAAAGGCTGTTCCCCCTGTCGAGGATTAACGATTTCAGGGAAGATGAGGAGTGAGGGGCAGGAAATATTTGTTGGGGAATGCTACATAGTGGGAAAGTTTGGACACATTATGCCACAATAATATCCATGGAACATTGGTTTTGTTATTGAGTGCTGGGTGATCAGTGATCATATATTATGAAACAACGCTGGATGTGGGATGCACACTTTTCTGGAAATAATTTTTCTCTGGAAGAAATTGGAGGGATAAGAATTGTTAAAACCATCAACTGGGAATTTATTTTTCTTATTTGGGTGATTCGATTTTAGTGGTAGGATTGTGCGGAATAATTGGGTGGGACAGTTTCTTGGTGATTTGGTAGTTGTGTTTTGCATGGTTTTTCCCTTTTCATTGATTAGTGTGCTTGTTGTGGAATTTGAGGAGAAGGTAAGGATGATGGGGATGAAGAGGGTGCTAATGGTGATTTGGATGGTGACCATGTGGGTGAGTGTGAATGTGGATGGGACTGATCATAATCACGACTCACACGATGCACTCTGCGGATTGCTTGGAAGTGCTGTGAAGAAGTGGGGGGAAGTGAAAGCCAGGCAGCATGACGACCCACTAAGAAATGCCTTGAAACAAACAATTTTCGGAAATGAGAGTGAGAAAGATATGATGGCTTTTAGAAGCCAAATGCCAGATGCTTACAATGATAAGGAGAGCAATGGCGGGGACCGTACCCTGTGGTGTGGGCAGCCTTTTGACGACAGCCACAAGGAGTCCAACAAAGGGCAGCCACGCTGGCCCGGCCACTCCGCCCCACACGACATGGTTTGCTTGTGTACGCCTGGTATCAAAGGGTGGCCAATAAACGGAAGCGACACGCTTTGTGGAAAACACAAAGGTGATCTGTGTGGCGGTAGTAAAGGGTGGGGAGAAAAAGATCATAAAGCAGAACTACAATTAAAAGCCACGTGGGAAACAATTGTCAAAAAGTGCTTGGAAGGCGAGGGTCATGAGGCTAATTTGAAAGAAGCCCTGCAAAAATTCAAAGGGGAACTCGGTCCTCCTGTTCCAGGACATCTTACATATCAAATGCTAGGAGAGGGTAACTTCAGCGTGTACCATGGGTGCGATGGATCGCCTAGACTTGGGGTGTGCGTAAATTATTATCCCAACATGCCACCCAAACCATGGTGGATGATACTAGATCAGGCCATCATAGAAGACAAAAAACTCCAAAAACAACGCGAAGAGGAAGAAAAACTGAAACAACAGCAACAACAAGAGGAACAACAAGAATTACCCAAACCAGAAGCCTTGAAATCCGAACACCACCCAACCAGCCCGACCGCCAATCGGTCTGAGCAAAATAACCAGGAGAACAACCTCACCGCCAAATTCGAAAAACTCCAAAGTAACACCGGCACCCCCATAATCCTGCCATCCTCATGGCTCCTCAGTGCTGCCTTCATGATCTAAATATCTTATCAAAAAAACACTTCCTCTAACTATTCCCCTGAGCAACACGTGCTGTCCTCCAACCTATCCTATATATCCTTTCCGCACACATTTCCATCTCTCCTTGACTCAAGCTCTAATAAGGATTTAGTATGGCAACCACTTCCTCCAACTTCCCGAGGACAATTCCCTGGAGCATGGAAAACAATGTCATCAACGTGCTGTTTGAAGGTGTTCCGCCGGAGAAGGAGATGAACTTGTACGGGTTTCTTATGCCTGTGTACCCCATACGCCTCACGGATTCCTTGGCTCACGGGGTACACCTTAAGGTTCACTCACTCTCTGGTGTTTGGAAGGCTCGTCGGACCTACTCCTTTCTTTTTATTTCTTTTTCAAGAAAAAAGGTGGGCGTGGTGTTTTGGAGGGGGAGCGTGGTAGTACTAGTGAGGGTTAGGGTAATAGGAAGGCTCGATCGCTTATCCAGTGGTTATCGATCATTAGCCGCTATGGAGTACCTATTTCCCTATGAGTATCCTGTAGCCTTCATGGTTCGGCTTGCTTGTTGTTGTCCACTTGCCTTTCCCATAGGAATTTATTTCTTTGGTTGTTTGGGGATATGGAGTGTGAGTTGTTGAGCTCGTCCATGCAAATTGGTTTTCTCGGTTTTGTTTTTCTACAGTCCTTCTCGAGTTTCCCAGTCAAATTTCCAAGAGAAAGAGAGAATGCAAAACAGTAGGGATAGGGGGATCCACGGGGTGTGGTCGATGATGGTGGTTATGGGGGTGGCGGTGATGGTGGTAGGGAGTACCGAAGAGCAGTATAACAAGGAGGAATTCAAACAGCTTTGCAAAATCTTAAAGGTCGCTGAAGGAGAACCGGCGCCAATCCCCGATGAACTCGGAAAATTTTTGGAGACACGAAAAATTTTGGAAAAGCTGCTCCGCGCCACGAAGACCTCGATGGCCACCTACCAAAAAGTCATCCAGTTGAAATCGAGTGACAAAGAGGAAGCGGAATTTGTTTCGTACACCGTTAAACGCCGAATCGCCAACGAGAAAATCCAGCATGCGATGGAGAAAGCGAACGACGTCTACAATCGCATGGAGGAGGAGCTGATCCAAGCGAAGAAAGAACGCACGCTCGCGCGAAACAATTTGGTTCACGCGATTTACGGCGTCCAGGTGGGCGAATTGCCGGACGAAAAAGATATTTCCGACGTTTTAAAAAACGTCAGCCGATCGAGTATCTCCAATCCTCATGGGGGTTTAAAAAAAATCAAATACCACGACGATTCAACGGAGCCGACGTGCGGCGCTGCCGGAAAAAACGGACCGGGACTCACGCTGATCAACGATTTTTACTGCCTCTGTGTGGGAAAAGAGAATGATAAGGCGGTCTGTCATGAAAAGATTAGGGGGCCGTGTTGTTGTTGTTGTGAAAAGTGTCCGAATAATTGTCAATGTGATAAGTGCGATTGCAAAAGTTGCAACTGTAAAAATTGCGGAGATTGTAAACACCATAACAAATGGCTGCGTCTTTTTGACGTGGACAAGAAAGAGTTGGTAGACCTCCCTCAGGGCTGGCTGCGTATTCGAAAAGCATGCCAGGACGTTGCTCCCGAAAAAGTCACCACCACCGTCGAAAGTATCCAAGAGATGCTGGACGAGTTTAATAAAATGTTGGGAGAAAATAGTAGTAAAAAAGAAATGACACCCAAGGACGCCAACATGGACGGCCGCCGGCTCTATATCTTGGGTTTTGCGAAGAGTATGGATGGTGATGATAACGGCTGTAATGGAAAAGATGGTGGAGGCATCTGTGCCAACTACTGGGCTGTCTCCAACGTCGGCATGGGCATCGTGTGGCAGAATTACATGCTCGAGGCACAAAAACATCTTCAAGAAATGGACAAGCATGTGATGAAAGGTCTGCAGCTCTCTCACATGATCCAAACGCTCAAAGAGTCGGCCGAGGAAAGTTACCAGAATAGCACTCATGGCAGCTTGATGTGGTCGGAGGATAAGGGGTTTAAGGGACACACCTTTTTTAACTTACTTATTTTTCTTGCTTTCTTTTTTTAATCCTTTTACCCCCACTTTATTTCATGTCACAAGCCCATGATGATTTGCGACACCTCCCAATAAATTTCTCCCTCTTTACCAGTGGAAAAATAGAAAAATGCTGCGGAGGGGAGTGGCCCTATTATTCTTTTTCTTATTCTGGGTGGGGATGTCCACGTGCCATGGTGCCAAGGAGAACGCCGGAGAGGCCGAGATCTTTTGTAAAATTCGTCTGCTGGCCGAGAACGACCCCAAGAAGCTGGTCTATCGCAATGAGGATCGGGAGAAGCAAATAGTACGGCGCATCGAAAAGGTGGGCCCGGAGATTCGCACCCTCGTTGGGGAGGCGCGCAGGCGTCAGTCTTCTCTCATATCCCAGTTCAACAATCTTGTGAAAGAGGCCGAAAAGCTCATGGAAAATATGAGAGACCTGCGGCGGAAGGCGTTGGAGAAACGTCTTTCCGCCAAAACACATTTGCATCAGGTTATATTCGGGGAATACGGGGGCGAGGGGAAGGGGGAGTTGGATGCGAAGCCGGAGACGGTTAAGAAGATTTTTAGCAGCACCACTTTTATAGAGTCCTGCGGGGGAAGCGGAAACAAACCAGCCGGGAAAAGCCTCATCAACGATTTCATTTGTCTGTGTGCTTCCAATACTGGATTTGATGCTCATTTCGACTCACATCAGGATAAAAGTATTTGCAAATACGGTGTCACTACGACAGTGGAGGCCGACTTTAAGAACTGGACGGCGGTCTGGCATTGGAACAAGCACCGCATCTGCATCAACACGCCCCCACCCATCCCAACGCCTCAAAATATCCACAAGCTCGTCGCGCTGTTCGAGAGGGCTGTGGAGAGGGAACAATCTGGGTCCCAGATAAAGGGTGTGTTTGGGTATGTGAACAAAGAAAACACAGCAAACGTTTGTAATGCCTCCAAGGCTGGGTTTACCTGCGTGAACTACAAATACGCCTTGGAAAATGGCGGCATCGAGTGGGTCAACCACCTCAACAATGCCTCGCAGGACCTCGACGATATGGCGCGCTACGCGGAAGACTCGGAGAGCACCCTGCCCCAACTCGAACTTCTAGAATACAACGCCCTCCTTCTCTATGAAGAAGCCAAGTACTCCGCGCACCTTCCACAAGCTGTGCCTTCCAACGAGACCGACACCAACAGCAGCAATGAAAGCTATCCAGGCGATTCCACCAACGCTTCCCAAGAGGGGGATCTCGAAGAGGAGGATGTAGAGGGAAACCAGGACACCACGTGGAAAGGAGGGCCTCCGTGGCGCGGATTTGCTTTTTTTCTTATGGTTTTTTAAAACTCCATCTGCCAACGAGCTTTGCTTGCTCATGAGGCGGACCACTGGAGAGACTTGTAGAGGTCAGGGTTTTTCCCATTTTAAAAATTTCATGTAGGAAGGGAAAGCTAAGATGATAATGAAGTTTGCGCTGGTGGCGCTGCTCTTTGGAGTGGGATTTTGTGCCGATCATCCCAGCGAGGATGAGTTTAAGTTGTTCTGCCGAATCCTGGAAGAAGCCGAGCGCATGCTTGCGGATGTGAAGGATTACATTTACGATGAAGACAAGGACAGGGGAATTGTGAAAGAAATGGAAGTTCTTTTTAACGCCACCACGGAGAATATGAGCGAATTTAGAAAGGCTTTGTGGGTGACCAAAGATTTTTTTGAGGAGCATCCGCCGCCCACAGACACAAAAAATCGACGCGAAGCGCACCACGAAATTGGTCAGCTGATTGCGAGGGGGGAAAAGGAAATTCAAGACAGCCGAGAAATTGCTGTGAAGGTCAACCAGAAAATTGATGAGGCGAGACTGTCCGTGCTACAGGGCTTGTACGGTCCGAAGGTGACAGTGGTCCCGAAGATTGGAGAGAATTGGACCGCCATCCAAAACAATTCGGATAGCATTTTTAATAGTGTTTCAAAGGCGAGTGAGAGTTGTGGGCATGAAAAAGAAACCGGCAAATCACTTTTCAACGATCTTTTCTGTTTGTGCGTGGGGGGAGAGGCAACTGACGCCGCAGGGCCCTGCTCTGCCTATCTTTTGTCGCCGAAGAAGAACGGTGGAAAAACGGGAAGCTGGACCCAAATGAAATACTTTTCAGGTAGTTGCCCTGCCCTTTCACTCACTGACTCTATTGAGAAAATCATGGGTGAATGCGACAAAAATAAAGAAGAGAATCTGATGAAAAAGAGCATGCCCGAATTGCTGAAGGAGTTCGAGGAGATGATTGGGAAGGGAACAAAAGAGGCTAGCAAAAAGATTTTCGGACACAGTGGAAGAAGTGATAAAAGTAAAGTTACAAAATGTGATGGGGGTACTGGGAGTCATGGAAGTGGTAATGACCACAAAAACGAGAAACTCTGCGTCGATTACACAAAACATTTCAGCAATGGCAAATACGACATCCCCTGGCACACTAAATTCAGAAACTATTACACACTCATAAAAGAAGCCAAAACCCTCGAAGAAAAAATCTTCAAAAACCGCGCCGCCCTCCTCCTCCTCAAAGGCCAAGCCTGGGTTGCGTACGATCGCGAGAGCGACGACGAGACCTCCAACCTGGACGACATGAATGTGAGCAAGCTTTTGGATGGCACCCAACTTCCTCCCTTTTCCCTCCTCCCCTACATAGCTATTTTCCTCTAAATCAAACACCTTCCTACACGTTTTATACCTTCCTGTGAATGGTGCTTATCTGCCTCCTTTGTTCTTGAAGAGGTACCATTTCTGACTCCCTTTTTTGTTGGTTGTCTCCAAGTTGTACAAGATGGACCATGGAAGGAACTCCTTTCCCTGGAGCATGGAACGAGATGTCGCCGAAGTATTGTTGGAAGGTGTCACATCCCCGGATAGGATCAATTTTTACTGGTTTCTGAGACCCGTGTTAGCCGGCCTCACGATAGACCTCGTTTGTTTCACCCTCCGTGATTATCTAAGAAACCCTCGACACTGCATACCCGAAGCGAATGTGTGTGACAGCTTGTGGCAATACCTTCCCTATCTGTTGTGGAAGTTTAGAATGTCAGCCATACCGCTTGTACGACATTTTGGGCCCACAGAAACATGGACGAAGTGGCACTGGGATTCATGGAAAATTTACATGGACATGGATGAAACGCCCCTGGAAGCCATCAACGAGGAGATTTGGTGTCGGTGCAGGAGGCCACCACCTGTACCTCAATACCAACCCTACCAGGGTGTCGTTTTGGTCAACACGACACCGACGTTCATCCAGGCCCCGTATTCCACCATGGGCTATCTCGTTCACATTCCACTTTCTCCCCAACAATTCCCTGGGTTCTAAATCATAATAATTTCATTCCCATGAGCAATTTTTTTTTCAAAACATGCTGGTGTAAAATGAGTATACAGTTAGAAATACATTCTCTCTTTATATTTTATTTTCGGGGAGGGTTATCAAAGAGATAAACAGGATGGCAATTCTCATGTGTCCTCTGGGGGTAGAACAAGTGGTACAGATAAAACGATCACCCGTGCCCACCACCATCCCCTCTTCATTTCATAAAACGGTTAGCATCCATGCTGACTACTCATCTACCAATATTTGTTTCTCGATTTCATCTTCTGCTCACTATTTGTTTTACGAGAAACCTCAAAAAGGAATTACAAGTTATGCCGCGCTGGTGGTTCACCCATGGTGGAATGTGAAACTTTTTCGCTTTGCCCTCATAGGTGTCGCGTTTGTATTTCTCGTGGTGATCTTATTTCGGGGAGGGATTCACTAAAACACAGTGGGACGCGATACAAAAAATTCTTCACCCCTTTCCTGGGAAGGCGGGCCATCAAGAAAGGGTATCATAGGGAAGTTTTTTTTGAATCCCGATGATGTGTGGAAATGACTCTGTCTGAGGTTATCTCTGGAGGGAAGCGTGGTTACGTGTTATGCGAGGGGAGTTTAGTGGAGGAGGAGAACAGTTCTTCAAGTAATGAGAGTGGGATAGTTAGACCCTTTTGCTCATATTTCCATCCCCCCCAAATGCATTTCCCGATGATTGCTCCTTAGGGTTAGTTTGAGGAAAATTATTTCTCTATGAGAACAAACTTATTGAAGGTGATCGTTGATCACCGATGAATGAGGGAAGTGTGTTGGTGGGGGGAGAAGGGGAGTGTGGGAGTGTGGGAGTGTGGGCCGTATATGTATGTCGTGGGAATTTGATTTTGTTATGAGTGATGGCTGATCAGTGATCCTCTGATGATAAACCACTCTCTGTTATAAAAGTTCATTTCTCCCCCATTGATTATTCTTTAAAAGTTCATTTTTCTCAAAATAGGGAAAAGGCTTAAGGAGAAAATATTCAAGCATGCCGGCAAGCATTTCAGGGGACAGCATGTCGGAGGACAGCATATCAGTGGATGAGGGAAGCTTTTGGGATGATGGTGAGAGCAGTATAATAAGTATGATAAGTGATCGGAGTACTGATGATGACAGTGTATCCCTCTTCTCGATCAATCTAAGGAAGTACGCCGAGTTCTTGGAAAGGCTGTTTCCACTGTCGAGGATTAACCATTTCAGGGAGGAGGAGTGAGGGACAGGAAACATTGGAGGGGGGATGCCATCTAACGGGAAATATTTATGGAAGTATGACAGACAGAGAAGTTTCCATGGAATATTGGTTTCGCTATTGAGTGATGGATGATTATGTATGTTCTATTGTGAAAACACTCTCTCCAAGATGACAAATTATCCCGCAAGAATTAAGTTCTCCTGAAACTATTTTGTTTTCCTTTTAAGAATATGGATCTATGTGAAATGGTGCTTCTCGTGCTAGTGAGTTTGGGGGAGTGTTGTTCTTTCGTTGCGGAGATGTATTTGTGTGTGATGGTGTCTTGGATCTGTGTTGCGTAACTGTAGTGCTTATTTTTCAAAGATTGTTTTATTCAGTTTTGATAGTGAAGTGGAGAGTAGGGAAGATGATGAAATTGTTAATGGTGTTGATGGTGTTTGTGTGGTGGTCTGGCGAAGCTGATGGTAAGGATCATAATCACGACGCACACAGGGCACTCTGCGATTTGCTGAAGGCGGTTGCTGGTAAATGGGAAGAAAGGGAAACTCTCTCGCCGCAGCTGAAGAAGGCTTTAGGGAAGACGCTTTTTGGAAAGGAGGATGGGGATCTTCTGATTTTGAGAACTCAGTTGCCAGATGAGTATAAAAAGGTGGTGGAAGAAGCTGAATCACGAGGTTTCGCGTGCGGGCAGCCGCATGATGCTGAACATAATCCCATCCGTTGGCCAGGGCACTCTGCTCCACACGATCTAGTTTGTCTGTGCACGGTGGGCCACAAAGGTTGGCCTTTAAATGAGACCCTCCCAGAAAAGAAAAAATTATGCGGGAAGACTAAAGATGAATTGGGTGGTAATACTGAAGGCTGGGATAGCAGTAACGAAGGAAAGGGGGAAACACAAATACAAGCAACATGGACGACTGTCGTAAAAAGATGCTTAAACAATGGACAAAAAAAAGAATTAAAAGACTCCCTGAACAATTTCATAGGGAAACTGAATCACACGTGGGACGAAGGGTACAAAAATCTTTATCTACTTGGGAAAGGCAATATTACGAGCAATTACGCGTGCGACGGAAAGCCTAAGCAAGGTGTTTGTGTGAAGTATTTTCCCAATATGACCGAGACCCAAACCTGGTGGCAAGATTTGCAAAAGGCACTCGTACAAGATGAGGAAATCCAAAACCAACTCGAAGAAGAAAAACGTAAAAAAGAAGAGGAAGCAAATATAAAAGAAGAACCACACGCAGAAGCCTTAAAATCCGGACCCACCACAACAAACCAGACCGAGCAAAATAAACACGATTCCAACCACACAGACACGATCCGCAAATTCAGCATCAAAAGCGGCACACCCATAATCCCGCCATCCTCATGGCTCCTCAGTGCCCTTCTACTGATCTAAAAGAATATCCTCCAAAAACAATCCCTCCCTAAACATAAATATGACTCCCCTCCATCCCACCCTATCTTTCCCAAAACAATCCCCCTAACCCTTCCCTTTTTCCCCTAACCAGAAGAAGTCACAATGTCTGGCAAACCCTCCTCGCCATCCCCTGAAGGCATGGCCAAAGATAACACCCCATGGAGCATGGAAAAAGATGTGGTCGAAGTACTCTTAAAAAACCTTGGAGACCCAAAGAAAATCAGCCTGTACCCTTTTCTGCAGCCCGCCTATCCATGGATGCCTCGGTACACTTCTCGGTACAGTTTGATCGATTTCGCCCGGGACCCGTGGCGATGCGTGGGAGACCCCGAGGGACGGGAAAAAGTATGGCAAGAGTTCCCCCGCTTGTTATGGCAATTTAGAGTGCTGGCTTTGAAGTTGACCTATTATGCAGGGCTGCCGGAGGGTTGGGGGCCACGGGAATGGGAGGTGTGGCGGGAGTTTCTCAAGTTGGATGAGACGGATCCGGATGTGATGGAGGGGATGGTGTGGGCAGTGTGTCGCATGCCACCGCAAACCCGTGGGTTCCTGGAAGCGCCGTACCCGATTGGATACCCCGGGCCCCTTCCCATGCCGCACGTCCAAGAGCCTGGGTCTTCCCTATAGAAATATTGTTTTCTGTTAATTGTTTCCCTCACTATTTTTGTTGTGTGTGATGATAATTTAATGGGAATGAAACTACTTTCCTGTTGTTTCTTTTAGAAGGGTTAGAAAGAAAAGATGATGAAATATTGGATGGTGATGATGGTGGTCATGGGAGGCTGGGTGAGTGAGTGGAGAGTAAAAGCAGAAGCGAGTCCGACGGTGAGTCAAGACGAAAACCGTGAACCCTATGAGCTCCTCTGCCGTATTTATAATGTGGCCCATAATCCACCGATCAAGCCTGTGGACAAGAAGGAGTATCAGAAAATTGTCGATGACATCAGCGCGCTCAGTGCTGCGGCCAATGGGAAAGAGAGAACCAACACCCAAAGCGAAGAGACAAAGTCCGCTCAAACACAGCTCATTGGTATTACTCGAGATGCTCGCAAACTTTTGGAAGAAATTAAAAAGGTGAATCCAGAGGGAGAAGTGGAAAGGGCAAGGCATACGTTTAACCAGGTTATTTTTGGTGAGCATGGAAACGCGGGGGATCTATCGCAGGGAGCGTTGAATGGAGTGTCGAGTCGTATGACGGCTTGTGGAATTAAACCTCTAGAGAAAAAAGGAGAAAGTGCTGGCACGAACGTCGTTGTGGATTTTTTCTGTCTTTGTGCAAAACATAACGATGCTGAGGGCGTCGACAAGGTATGCGGGGTGAGTGTTGGCAGTGGTGATGGTGCAGGTTGGAGGGGTGGAACACTGGACTCCGCAAACACTATGTGGAATGAAATCAAAGACGGATGCAAAACGTTTATCAAACACAGTGTGACATCCACACAAGACGGATATTTTCTTTATCGCGAGTTTTTGGATAAGGTTAAAGTAGGGGGAAAGATCAAAGTCAAAGCCTCAGCTACCGTTCATAAACACGGTATGCTAGGAACTGCGGTGAGTAATTCCGAAGCCAACAACTTCCACTGCAACGGAAAAAAGGAAGTTAACACTGTCATCAGGTCCACCAACATCATTGGCGGCGGAAGTTGCGTCTTCTATGGCGAGCAACATCAGGAACAAAACATTGCCTGGCTAAAGAAATTTAAAGAAGGCCTCCAACTCATCGACAAACTCAACACCGAAACAGCCTCATGGCAGCATCAGCTCACCACACTCCTCAATCGCGCCCGAGAGTTGTATGAGAAGGTGAAGGCAAATACACAATTAAAAGAGGTCGACACGGATGATTCCCCACTGGCACAACATCCAAACCCAGACGAAAATGAGAACACCGACAGTGCCCCACGGAGCCAGCGTCACAGCCTCGTGGCATGGGCGCTGCTCTTACAATGACAGAAATAAGAGAAACACCATAACACTCCAATAACATAACCACTACATCATCCAACAGAATTTATAAACCATAAGAAAAACGTGCCCTCATTGCTGTCTTCTTTATCCGCTATTTCCTTCTCCCTTTAGAGAAAGCGGTAATACAGATTCACATGTCATTGTATACCATCACCTCCCCAAGGACCATTCCCTGGAGCATGGAACGAGATGTCGCGGAAGTATTGTTGGAAGGTGTCACATCTCCAGACCACGTCAACCTTTACTGGTTCCTGAGACCTGTGTTAGCCGGACTCACGATAGACCTCGTTTGTTTCACATTGGGCGACTTTGTAAGAAACCCTCGACACTGCATACCCGAAGCGAATGTGTGCGACAGTTTGTGGCAGTACCTTCCCTATCTGTTGTGGAAGTTCAGAATGTCTGCCACTCCACTCGTAAAACATTTTGGGCCCACTGAAACATGGGGGAAGTGGCAATGGGATTCGTGGAAAATTTACATCGATATGGATGAAACGCCCCTGGAAGCCATCGACGAGGAGATCTGGTGTCGGTGTCGGAGGCCACCGCCTGTACCTCAATACCAGCCCTACCAGGGTGCTGTTATGGTCCAACCGACAGCTTTCATCCAGGTCCCGTATTCCACCATGGGGTATCTCGTTCCAATTCCACTTTCTCCCCGAGTATGGCCTGGGCTATAAAAAATGTAAATGTTATTTCCATGATCAATTCTTTTCGGAAACACATTCTGGTGTAAAATGAGTATACAGTTAGAAATTCATTCTCTCTTTATATTTTATTTTCGGGGAAGGTAATCAAGGGAAAAAACAACGATAATAGCGCCTGTCCTTTTAGAGGAGAATAAGTGGGAGATAAAACGATCACCCGTACCCACCAACATCCCTTCTTCATTTCCTAAAAGAGTTAGCATCCATGCTGGCTATTCATCTACCGATCATCCTCTCTCGATTTTATTTTCTGCTCACTTTTTCTTCTAAAACCCCAACAAGGAATTGGAAGTGATGCCCCGATGGTGGTACAGTAATGGTGGTCTTTGGAACTTTTTCGCTTTGCCCTCATAGTTGTCGCGTTTGCATTTCTCGTGGTGATCTTATGTCGGGGAGGGCTGCACTAAAACACCGTGGGACGCGATACAAAAAATTCTTTACACACTTTCTCCAGGAATAATGGTTATCGAGAAAAGGGTGTCCCAGGGAAGTTGTTTTTTTGTGAATCCCGATGTTTGGTGAAAATGACTCTTTCTGAGGTTATCAATGGAGGAGGGCGTGGTCACTTGTTATGCGAGAGGAGTTTAGTGGTAGAGGAGAGTGGTAGTACTAGTGAGGGTTAGGGTAATAGGAAGGTTCGGTCGCTTATCCAGTGGTTATCGGTCATCAGCCGCTATGGAGTACCTATTTCCCTATGAGTATCCTGTAACCTTCATGGTGTGGTTCGGTTTACTTGTTGTTGCCCACTTGCCTTTCCCATAGGAATTTATTTCTTTGGTTGTTTGGGGATATGGTGTGGGAGTTGTTGAGCTCGTCCATGCAAATTGGTTTTCTCGGTTTTGTTTTTCTACAGTCCTTCTCGAGTTTCCCAGTCAAATTTCCAAGAGAAAGAGAGAATGCAAAACAGTAGGGATAGGGGGGTCCACGGGGTGTGGTCGATGATGGTGGTTATGGGGGTGGCGGTGATGGTGGTAGGGAGTACCGAAGAGCAGTATAACAAGGAGGAATTCAAACAGCTTTGCAAAATCTTAAAGGTCGCTGAAGGAGAACCGGCGCCAATCCCCGATGAACTCGGAAAATTTTTGGAGACACGAAAAATTTTGGAAAAGCTGCTCCGCGCCACGAAGACCTCGATGGCCACCTACCAAAAAGTCATCCAGTTGAAATCGAGTGACAAAGAGGAAGCGGAATTTGTTTCGTACACCGTTAAACGCCGAATCGCCAACGAGAAAATCCAGCATGCGATGGAGAAAGCGAACGACGTCTACAATCGCATGGAGGAGGAGCTGATCCAAGCGAAGAAAGAACGCACGCTCGCGCGAAACAATTTGGTTCACGCGATTTACGGCGTCCAGGTGGGCGAACTGCCGGACGAAAAAGATATTTCCGACGTTTTAAAAAACGTCAGCCGATCGAGTATCTCCAATCCTCATGGGGGTTTAAAAAAAATCAAATACCACGACGATTCAACGGAGCCGACGTGCGGCGCTGCCGGAAAAAACGGACCGGGACTCACGCTGATCAACGATTTTTACTGCCTCTGTGTGGGAAAAGAGAATGATAAGGCGGTCTGTCATGAAAAGATTAGGGGGCCGTGTTGTTGTTGTTGTGAAAAGTGTCCGAATAATTGTCAATGTGATAAGTGCGATTGCAAAAGTTGCAACTGTAAAAATTGCGGAGATTGTAAACACCATAACAAATGGCTGCGTCTTTTTGACGTGGACAAGAAAGAGTTGGTAGACCTCCCTCAGGGCTGGCTGCGTATTCGAAAAGCATGCCAGGACGTTGCTCCCGAAAAAGTCACCACCACCGTCGAAAGTATCCAAGAGATGCTGGACGAGTTTAATAAAATGTTGGGAGAAAATAGTAGTAAAAAAGAAATGACACCCAAGGACGCCAACATGGACGGCCGCCGGCTCTATATCTTGGGTTTTGCGAAGAGTATGGATGGTGATGATAACGGCTGTAATGGAAAAGATGGTGGAGGCATCTGTGCCAACTACTGGGCTGTCTCCAACGTCGGCATGGGCATCGTGTGGCAGAATTACATGCTCGAGGCACAAAAACATCTTCAAGAAATGGACAAGCATGTGATGAAAGGTCTGCAGCTCTCTCACATGATCCAAACGCTCAAAGAGTCGGCCGAGGAAAGTTACCAGAATAGCACTCATGGCAGCTTGATGTGGTCGGAGGATAAGGGGTTTAAGGGACACACCTTTTTTAACTTACTTATTTTTCTTGCTTTCTTTTTTTAATCCTTTTACCCCCACTTTATTTCATGTCACAAGCCCATGATGATTTGCGACACCTCCCAATAAATTTCTCCCTCTTTACCAGTGGAAAAATAGAAAAATGCTGCGGAGGGGAGTGGCCCTATTATTCTTTTTCTTATTCTGGGTGGGGATGTCCACGTGCCATGGTGCCAAGGAGAACGCCGGAGAGGCCGAGATCTTTTGTCAAATTCGTCTGCTGGCCGAGAACGACCCCAAGAAGCTGGTCTATCGCAATGAGGATCGGGAGAAGCAAATAGTACGGCGCATCGAAAAGGTGGGCCCGGAGATTCGCACCCTCGTTGGGGAGGCGCGCAGGCGTCAGTCTTCTCTCATATCCCAGTTCAACAATCTTGTGAAAGAGGCCGAAAAGCTCATGGAAAATATGAGAGACCTGCGGCGGAAGGCGTTGGAGAAACGTCTTTCCGCCAAAACACATTTGCATCAGGTTATATTCGGGGAATACGGGGGCGAGGGGAAGGGGGAGTTGGATGCGAAGCCGGAGACGGTTAAGAAGATTTTTAGCAGCACCACTTTTATAGAGTCCTGCGGGGGAAGCGGAAACAAACCAGCCGGGAAAAGCCTCATCAACGATTTCATTTGTCTGTGTGCTTCCAATACTGGATTTGATGCTCATTTCGACTCACATCAGGATAAAAGTATTTGCAAATACGGTGTCACTACGACAGTGGAGGCCGACTTTAAGAACTGGACGGCGGTCTGGCATTGGAACAAGCACCGCATCTGCATCAACACGCCCCCACCCATCCCAACGCCTCAAAATATCCACAAGCTCGTCGCGCTGTTCGAGAGGGCTGTGGAGAGGGAACAATCTGGGTCCCAGATAAAGGGTGTGTTTGGGTATGTGAACAAAGAAAACACAGCAAACGTTTGTAATGCCTCCAAGGCTGGGTTTACCTGCGTGAACTACAAATACGCCTTGGAAAATGGCGGCATCGAGTGGGTCAACCACCTCAACAATGCCTCGCAGGACCTCGACGATATGGCGCGCTACGCGGAAGACTCGGAGAGCACCCTGCCCCAACTCGAACTTCTAGAATACAACGCCCTCCTTCTCTATGAAGAAGCCAAGTACTCCGCGCACCTTCCACAAGCTGTGCCTTCCAACGAGACCGACACCAACAGCAGCAATGAAAGCTATCCAGGCGATTCCACCAACGCTTCCCAAGAGGGGGATCTCGAAGAGGAGGATGTAGAGGGAAACCAGGACACCACGTGGAAAGGAGGGCCTCCGTGGCGCGGATTTGCTTTTTTCTTATGGTTTTTTAAAACTCCATCTGCCAACGAGCTTTGCTTGCTCATGAGGCGGACCACTGGAGAGACTTGTAGAGGTCAGGGTTTTTCCCATTTTAAAAATTTCATGTAGGAAGGGAAAGCTAAGATGATAATGAAGTTTGCGCTGGTGGCGCTGCTCTTTGGAGTGGGATTTTGTGCCGATCATCCCAGCGAGGATGAGTTTAAGTTGTTCTGCCGAATCCTGGAAGAAGCCGAGCGCATGCTTGCGGATGTGAAGGATTACATTTACGATGAAGACAAGGACAGGGGAATTGTGAAAGAAATGGAAGTTCTTTTTAACGCCACCACGGAGAATATGAGCGAATTTAGAAAGGCTTTGTGGGTGACCAAAGATTTTTTTGAGGAGCATCCGCCGCCCACAGACACAAAAAATCGACGCGAAGCGCACCACGAAATTGGTCAGCTGATTGCGAGGGGGGAAAAGGAAATTCAAGACAGCCGAGAAATTGCTGTGAAGGTCAACCAGAAAATTGATGAGGCGAGACTGTCCGTGCTACAGGGCTTGTACGGTCCGAAGGTGACAGTGGTCCCGAAGATTGGAGAGAATTGGACCGCCATCCAAAACAATTCGGATAGCATTTTTAATAGTGTTTCAAAGGCGAGTGAGAGTTGTGGGCATGAAAAAGAAACCGGCAAATCACTTTTCAACGATCTTTTCTGTTTGTGCGTGGGGGGAGAGGCAACTGACGCCGCAGGGCCCTGCTCTGCCTATCTTTTGTCGCCGAAGAAGAACGGTGGAAAAACGGGAAGCTGGACCCAAATGAAATACTTTTCAGGTAGTTGCCCTGCCCTTTCACTCACTGACTCTATTGAGAAAATCATGGGTGAATGCGACAAAAATAAAGAAGAGAATCTGATGAAAAAGAGCATGCCCGAATTGCTGAAGGAGTTCGAGGAGATGATTGGGAAGGGAACAAAAGAGGCTAGCAAAAAGATTTTCGGACACAGTGGAAGAAGTGATAAAAGTAAAGTTACAAAATGTGATGGGGGTACTGGGAGTCATGGAAGTGGTAATGACCACAAAAACGAGAAACTCTGCGTCGATTACACAAAACATTTCAGCAATGGCAAATACGACATCCCCTGGCACACTAAATTCAGAAACTATTACACACTCATAAAAGAAGCCAAAACCCTCGAAGAAAAAATCTTCAAAAACCGCGCCGCCCTCCTCCTCCTCAAAGGCCAAGCCTGGGTTGCGTACGATCGCGAGAGCGACGACGAAACATCCAGCCTCGACGACATGAATGTGAGCAAGCTTTTGGATGGCACCCAACTTCCTCCCTTTTCCCTCCTCCCCTACATAGCTATTTTCCTCTAAATCAAACACCTTCCTACACGTTTTATACCTTCCTGTGAATGGTGCTTATCTGCCTCCTTTGTTCTTGAAGAGGTACCATTTCTGACTCCCTTTTTTGTTGGTTGTCTCCAAGTTGTACAAGATGGACCATGGAAGGAACTCCTTTCCCTGGAGCATGGAACGAGATGTCGCCGAAGTATTGTTGGAAGGTGTCACATCCCCGGGTAGGATCAATTTTTACTGGTTTCTGAGACCCGTGTTAGCCGGCCTCACGATAGACCTCGTTTGTTTCACCCTCCGTGATTATCTAAGAAACCCTCGACACTGCATACCCGAAGCGAATGTGTGTGACAGCTTGTGGCAATACCTTCCCTATCTGTTGTGGAAGTTTAGAATGTCAGCCATACCGCTTGTACGACATTTTGGGCCCACAGAAACATGGACGAAGTGGCACTGGGATTCATGGAAAATTTACATGGACATGGATGAAACGCCCCTGGAAGCCATCAACGAGGAGATTTGGTGTCGGTGCAGGAGGCCACCACCTGTACCTCAATACCAACCCTACCAGGGTGTCGTTTTGGTCAACACGACACCGACGTTCATCCAGGCCCCGTATTCCACCATGGGCTATCTCGTTCACATTCCACTTTCTCCCCAACAATTCCGTGGATTATAAAACATAATAATTTCATTCCCATGAGCAATTTTTTTTTCAAAACATGCTGGTGTAAAATGAGTATACAGTTAGAAATACATTCTCTCTTTATATTTTATTTTCGGGGAGGGTTATCAAAGAGATAAACAGGATGGCAATTCTCATGTGTCCTCTGGGGGTAGAACAAGTGGTACAGATAAAACGATCACCCGTGCCCACCACCATCCCCTCTTCATTTCATAAAACGGTTAGCATCCATGCTGACTATTCATCTACCAATATTTGTTTCTCGATTTCATCTTCTGCTCACTATTTGTTTTACGAGAAACCCCAAAAAGGAATTACAAGTTATGCCGCGCTGGTGGTTCACCCATGGTGGAATGTGAAACTTTTTCGCTTTGCCCTCATAGTTGTCGCTTTTGCATTTCTCGTGGTGATCTTATTTCGGGGAGGGATTCACTAAAACACAGTGGGACGCGATACAAAAAATTCTTCACCCCTTTCCTGGGAAGGCGGGCCATCAAGAAAGGGTATCATAGGGAAGTTTTTTTTGAATCCCGATGATGTGTGGAAATGACTCTGTCTGAGGTTATCTCTGGAGGGAAGCGTGGTTACGTGTTATGCGAGGGGAGTTTAGTGGAGGAGGAGCGTTGTTCAATATGTTTGTGAGGGGGGATAGTTAGTCCCTCACGCTTTCCAGCTGATGTATATTTTACCAGATGCTTCAACCCTAACCCTAACCCTAACCCCCCCAGCCCCACTGGACAGGAAGACCCTCACGCTTGTTAGACCCTTACGCGTGTTAGACCCTCACGCTTGTTGGACCCTTTCGCTTGTTAGACCCTATCGCTTGTTGCTCCCTTTCGCTTGTTAGACCCTTTCGCTCGTTGGAACCTTACGCTTGTGAGTCCCTCTCGCTCTTCAGCTAGTGTATATTTTACCAGATGCTTCAACCCTAACCCTAACCCTAACCCCCCCAGCCCCACTCGACAGGAAGACCCTTACGCTTGTTGGACCCTTTCGCTTATTAGACTCTATCGCTTGTTGGTCCCTCACGCTTGTTAGACCCTTCCGCTTGTTGGACCCTCTCGCTTGTTAGACCCTCTCGCTTGTTAGATCCTTTCGCTTCTTAGACCCTATCGCTTGTTAGCCCCTCTCGCTCATAATGCCGTATTCCACTGAAGGCTACCTCGTTCATATTCCACTTTCTCCCCAACAATTCCGTGGGTACTAAAACATGTAAATTCTATTTCCATGATCATTTTTTTTCGTAATCACGTGCTGGTGTTAAATGAGTATACAGCTAGAAATACATGCCCCCTTTATATTTTATTTTCGGGAAGGGTAATCAAGGGAAAAAACAATGATAATGGCGCGTGTTCTCTGGGAGGGAAAATCAAACGATCACCCGTTCCCACCACCATCCCCTCTTCATTTCCTAAAACGGTTAGCATCCATGCTGGCTATTCATCTACCAATCTTCCTCTCTCGATTTACTTTTCTGCTCACTTCTTTTTTTTCTTTTTCCTAGAAACCCCAACAAGGAAGTGGAAGTGATGCCGCGCTGGTGGTTCACCCATGGTGGAGTGTGGAACTTTTTCGCTTTTGGTCTGATTCTCATGGCGTTTGTATTTCTCGTCGTGATCTTATTTCGGGGAGGGCTGCACTAAAATACCGGGGGATGTGATACAAAAAAGTCTTCACACCCTTCCTTTATGGAATGCGGGCCGTGGAGAAAAGGGTCTCCGATGGGAGTTTTTTCTTAATCCCGATGATTGGTGGAAATGACTCTTTTTGAGATTATTGCTGGAGGAGAGCGGGTCACGTGTTATGCGAGGGGAGTTGAGTGGAGGGAGAGAACAATTCTTCAAGTAATGAGAGTGGGATAGTTAGACCCTTTCGGTTATTATCCCATCCACCCCAAATGCATTTCACGATGATTGTCCCTTAGGGTTAGTTTGAGAGAAATTATTTCTCTATGAGAATGAACTTATAGAAGGTGATCATTGAACACTGAAAAATGAGGGAAGTGTGTCGGGGGGGGAAGGGGAGTGGGAGGGGGTGTGCCATATATGTTTGTCATGGGAATAATGTTACTCAGTGTGTGATGACTGTGCAGGGATCCTCTTTTATTGTACCACTCCCTCTTATAGGAGTGTAATTTTCTCTCCCATTGAATATTCCTCAACAATTCACTTTTCGTAAAACAGGGAAAAGTGGTAAGGAGAGAATATCAACAATGTCCAACAACCTTCAGAGGGACAACATGTCGGAGGACAGCATATCAGTGGATGAGGGAAGCTTTTGGGATGATGGTGAAAGCATCATAAGTGATGAGCCTGTGGAGGACAGTACTGATGACAGTGTGTCCCTCTTCTCGATCAATCTTCGGAAGTACGCGGATATCTTGGAAAGGCTGTTCCCCTTGTCGAGAATTAACGATTTCAGGGAGGAGGAGGAGTGAGGGACAGCAAAGGTTTGTTGGGGAGTGCCACTTAGGGGGAAAGTTTGGACACATTATGCCACAACAGTTGTCCATGGAATATTATTTTCGTGATTGAGTGCTGGGTGATCATGGACTCTCAATTAGGGAAGCACTCTCGCTCAGTGATGTACGCGTCTTAACCGAGAAGTTTTGAAAACAATTTGGAATAAGGAATTTTGAGCGAAATATACTGGAGTTCGTCTTGGGAAATGGTGTGGATTGTGTTTTTCTTGGAAGTGTGGTTGAAGCATAATTGGGTGGGAGATGTGGTTGATTACGTGAGAGTTTTTTCTGCATGGTGGCGTGTTGTTGCTTGATGGGATGGTGTATTGCCTTTCTCTCCATCGTTTGAATAAGGATAGCAATGAGGGAGCCAATGACGATATGGAAGGGGATGTTGGCCATGCTTATGGTGACTGCCATGGTAATGAGGGGGGTTAGGGGGGGAAGTGTTGAGGATTACAAATCAGGATATGATTTTAATGGAGCAGAGTATGATGCCCTCTGCGGGGTGTTTCAGGCGTCTTTAGACTTGTGGAATGCATCGAGAACATCGGAGAAGGTGCCGAATAAGGAGTTTCAAGACGCTTTGGCCCAAGCCATTCTTGGGAATATTGGTAATAGGCACATTAGCGGCATTAAGGAAAGCCTACCCAAATACTACACGCACCATACGCTACGGCACCGGGGTGAGCGTTGTGGGGGGTGCAAACATACAGACAAGTTCTACTTCCCCGGAAGCTCCATCACGCACGACCTCATGTGCCTGTGCACAGCGGGACAGTACGGTGATCCCTTCTACGGCTGGTTCGGATGGATTGCCTCAGAAAACGGCTTTAAACTCTGTGGGAGTGAAAGAAAAGATATGATTGAGAACCAATATGGTGGGTGGCATGTAGACACGTATTATAAAAAGCGACAAGCCAAGGACCTAGATAAATCATGGAAGACTATTGTGTGGGGATGCTTTAATGAGTGGAACAGCAAACCTCAACAGGGTAGCCATAATTTGACCGAGAAGATAGTTAGGTTGAACGTTGCCTTGCAGAACTTCACATCGACACTAAAGGTTGTGGGGGGTCATCATAAGCTCGGGGGATTTGATGAACATACCGAAGCTGACGGCAGTGATGAGCGGCACATCCACGTGCGGTACGATGATTGCAATGGCAGAAACAAACCCTGGTGGAAGAAACTCAAGGATGCACTCGATGGGAAGACAGTGGAACAACTCCATGTTCAACGTTCAACCCAAACACAACCATCAGACACCATTGAGCACCCCAGTGAGGAGGACTTCTTTGATGAAAGCGAAAGCCAAAGCGAAGGCCAAAGCGAAGACACCGACACTTACGACAAACGCGCCACTGGACTTCAAAACAGCAACGCCACACAGGTGCAGTCCCAGAACTCCACGCAACACCGTAACACCACGTGGCGCGAACGATATGAGCAGAAATATCTTCCCAAATTACTGAAACTCCGGAGCGGCAGTGCCAGACCGTCATCCCAACAAATTATCATCACCGCCCTCATGGCTGTCCTATTGATCTAAGCCAACTTAAACCAAAGCAACAACCATACCTCCCCACAAGAAGGACTCTCATCTGCCCTAAATTACTCTTCCACGCCATCTCCCTTCCATCCAGTTTGAAAAGCTGAAAAACAATGAGCAACGAATCCAAGGAAGCCAAGGAAGCCCAAGAAATCCAGGAGGATCATGCGTCGAAGATAGAGAGGTGGACCATGGAGAGTACGGTGGAGGCTATCCTGGAGAGGGCCCGGGACGACTGGGGCGTAATGAATGCGTGGAAGTTTTTCAATATTTACTACGGCAGGCCGTACGGCATGCACCGCCACCCGTCCGTGACCATGGAACAATATCTGGAGAATCCAGAGAAGTTTATCCACGATCCAGCCAAACGGGAGTATATCCAACTCGGCCTCAACCTCAAGCGCGCCCTCATGCAGAAGCACCTCCAACGTGACCTGGACAAACTGTACGAGGCCAAGGTGGTTTTGCTGAAAGACTGGTCGAGCTACAGGGAAGCCGTGGACCTCCAGCCGATAACGCGCACTATCTTAGCCAACGCCTTTGTCCAAGCGTTCCAAGAAAATCCAACAAAGGGGATCCTCAAGAAGAAAGACAACCAGTAGATATAAGGAAAGGAATGGTATAAGGTTTGCTTGTGAGCTTCAGTGATTTGTGAATAGCCTTAGTAGTATCAGCATACCACATCCCCCTTTTTCTACTATGTTGAGTATCCTTCCCAAAACAATTCCCCTACCCATCCCTTTTCCTCTCAACCAGAAGAAGTCAAGATGTCCGGCAAACCCTCCTCGCCATCCCCTGAAGGCATGGCCAAAGATAACACCCAGTGGAGCATGGAAAAAGATGTGGTCGAAGTACTGTTAAAAAACCTTGGAGACCCAAAGAAAATCAACCTGTACCCCTTTCTGCAGCCCGCCTATCCATGGATGCCTCGGTACACTTCTCGGTACAGTATCACTGATTTCGCCCGGAACCCGTGGCGATGCGTGGGAAACCCCGAGGGACGGGAAAAAGTATGGCAAGAGTTCCCTCGCTTGTTATGGCAATTTAGAGTGCTGGCTTTGAAGTTGACCTATTATGCGGGGCTGCCGGAAGGTTGGGGGCCACGGGAATGGGAGGTGTGGCGGGAGTTTCTCAAGCTGGATGAGACAGAGCCTGATGTGATGGAGGGGATGGTATGGGCAGTCTGTAAAATGCCACCGCAAACCCGTGGGTTCCTGGAAGCGCCGTACCCGATTGGATATCCCGGGCCCCTTCCCATGCCTCACGTCCAAGAGCCTGGTGCCTCCTTATAAAGATATCTGTTCTCCAAGAATTTGTTTGTTTTATTATGTTTGTTTGTGTAATAATAATTGTCATTCGGTGGGAATGAATTACTCTCCTATTTTTTCTTTGAGAAAAGTTAAAAGGGAAGATGATGAAATTGCTGATGGTGATGGTGTGTTTGGTGGTCATGGGAGGCTGGGTGAGAGAGTGGACAGTGATGGCTAATGCTGAAGACTATGTTAAGGAAAACGAAAATCGTCAACACTATGAGCTCCTCTGTCGGATTAACAACTTTGCCAAAAATCCTCCGATGAAGCCTGTGGACATGAAGGCGTATCAGAAAATGGTCGATGATATCAACGCGCTCAGTGCTGCGGTGAACGGGAAAGAAAGAGTCAACACCCAAAGCGAAGAGACAAAGTCCGCTCAAACACAACTCAATGGTATCACTCACGAAGCCAGAAAACTTTTGGAGGAAATTACAAAGGTGAATCCAGAGGGACAAGCGGCAAGTGCAAGGCATGCATTCAAACAAGTCATCTTTGGTGAGAATGGAAAAGAAGGTGATCTATCGCAGGGAGCGTTGAATGGAGTGTCCAGTCGCCCAGGGGCTTGCGGAGAACCCAGTAAGACAAAAAAAGGAGAGAGTGCCGGCAAGAACCTCGTTGTAGATTTTTTCTGCCTTTGTTCGAAGCATGAAGATATTTATAATGGGATAGACAACGTATGTGGGGTGAGTGTTGGCACTGGCCATGGATTTGGTTGGGGGGGAACAAAACTTCACCCTATAGACACAATGTGGGAAGAAATTAAAAAAGGGTGTGAAAAGTTTAGACAGCAGAGCGTGACATCAACACAAGACGGATATTCTCTTGAAGGCGAATTCCAGGGTATACTAGAGGCAGGGGGGAAAGTTAAAGTCAACGGCTCAACAACCGTTCAAAAACATGGTATGCTGGGTACCGCTGTGACAGATACCAACAAAACCAACTTCAACTGCAACGGGAAGAAGGGAGTTACCACAAGGCCGTTGTCTGGAAGTGGAATCTGTATCTTCTACGGCGAGCAACATCAGGAACAAAACATTGAGTGGCTAAAGAAATTCAAAAGCGGCCTCCAACTCATCGACAAACTCAACACCGAAACAGCCTCATGGCAGCACCAGCTCACCACACTCCTCAATCGCGCCCGAGAGTTGTATGAGAAGGTGAAGGCAGATTCACAAGTAGAAGCGGAGAAGATGCAAGAACCCACAGAAGCACAACATCCCAACCCAGACGAAAACGAGAACACCGACAGTACCACGCGGAGCCAGTGTCACAGCCTCCTGGCATGGGCACTGCTCTTACAATAAGAGAAATTAGAGAAAAACCATAACACTCCAATAACATAACCAACTACATCATGATGCAACAGAATATCTAAACCATAAGAAAAACTTGCCCTCAGTGCTATCTTCTTTATCATCACTCATTCCCCTTCTCTCCCAATAGAGAAAGCGGCAATCCAGATTCACATGTCATTGTATACCATAACCTCCCCAAGGACTATACCCTGGAGCATGGAACGAGATGTCGCCGATGTACTCTTGGAAGGTGTCACCTCACCAGATAGAATCAACCTGTACTGGTTCCTGAGACCCGTTTTAGCCGGACTCACGATAGACCTCGTTTGTTTCACCCTCCGTGATTATCTAAGAAACCCTCGACACTGCATACCCGAAGCCAATGTGTGTGACAGCTTGTGGCAATACCTTCCCTATCTGTTGTGGAAGTTTAGAATGTCTGCCACTCGTAAAACATTTTGGGCCCACAGAAACATGGACGAAGTGGCACTGGGATTCGTGGAAAATTTACTATGACATGGATGACACGCCCCTGGAAGCCATCGACGAGGAGATTTGGTGTCGGTGCAGGAGGCCACCACCTGTACCTCAATACCAACCCTACCAGGGTGTCGTTTATTTCGGAACGACAGCTTCACTCATCCAGGTCCCGTACTCCACCACGGGGTACCTCGTTCCTATTCCAATTTCTCCCCAACAATTCCGTGGGCTATAAAACAAACAAATTTATTTCCATGAGCAAGTTGTTTCCAAACGAATTTGCTGGCATAAAATTAGAATACAGCTAGAAGTACATTCTCTCTTTATATTTTATTTTCGGGAAGGGTTATCAAGGGAAAAAACAATGATAATGGCGCGTGTCCTTTTAGAGGGAGAATAAGTGGGTGGGAGATAAAAAGATCACCCGTGCCCACCCCCATCCCCTCTTCATTTCCTAAAACGGTTAGCATCCATGCTGGCTACTCATCTACCAATCTTTCTCTCAAGATTTCATTTTCTGCTCACTTTGTTTTTTCTAGAAACCGTAAAAAGGAATTACAAGTTATGCCCCGATGGTGGTTCACCCATGGTGGAATGTGGAACTTTTTCGCTTTGCCCTCATAGGTGTCGCGTTTGTATTTCTCGTGGTGATCTTATTTCGGGGAGGGATTCACTAAAACACAGTGGGACGCGATACAAAAAATTCTTCACCCCTTTCCTGGGAAGGCGGGCCATCAAGAAAGGGTATCATAGGGAAGTTTTTTTTGAATCCCGATGATGTGTGGAAATGACTCTGTCTGAGGTTATCTCTGGAGTGAAGCGTGGTTACGTGTTATGCGAGGGGAGTTTAGTGGAGGAGGAGAACAGTTCTTCAAGTAATGAGAGTGGGATAGTTAGACCCTTTTGCTCATATTTCCATCCCCCCCAAATGCATTTCCCGATGATTGCTCCTTAGGGTTAGTTTGAGGAAAATTATTTCTCTATGAGAACAAACTTATTGAAGGTGATCGTTGATCACCGATGAATGAGGGAAGTGTGTTGGTGGGGGGAGAAGGGGAGTGTGGGAGTGTGGGAGTGTGGGCCGTATATGTATGTCGTGGGAATTTGATTTTGTTATGAGTGATGGCTGATCAGTGATCCTCTGATGATAAACCACTCTCTGTTATAAAAGTTCATTTCTCCCCCATTGATTATTCTTTAAAAGTTCATTTTTCTCAAAATAGGGAAAAGGCTTAAGGAGAAAATATTCAAGCATGCCGGCAAGCATTTCAGGGGACAGCATGTCGGAGGACAGCATATCAGTGGATGAGGGAAGCTTTTGGGATGATGGTGAGAGCAGTATAATAAGTATGATAAGTGATCGGAGTACTGATGATGACAGTGTATCCCTCTTCTCGATCAATCTAAGGAAGTACGCCGAGTTCTTGGAAAGGCTGTTTCCACTGTCGAGGATTAACCATTTCAGGGAGGAGGAGTGAGGGACAGGAAACATTGGAGGGGGGATGCCATCTAACGGGAAATATTTATGGAAGTATGACAGACAGAGAAGTTTCCATGGAATATTGGTTTCGCTATTGAGTGATGGATGATTATGTATGTTCTATTGTGAAAACACTCTCTCCAAGATGACAAATTATCCCGCAAGAATTAAGTTCTCCTGAAACTATTTTGTTTTCCTTTTAAGAATATGGATCTATGTGAAATGGTGCTTCTCGTGCTAGTGAGTTTGGGGGAGTGTTGTTCTTTCGTTGCGGAGATGTATTTGTGTGTGATGGTGTCTTGGATCTG
Source organism: Trypanosoma congolense (assembly GCA_002287245.1). NCBI lineage: Eukaryota > Euglenozoa > Kinetoplastea > Trypanosomatida > Trypanosomatidae > Trypanosoma > Trypanosoma congolense. The sequence continues at coordinate 57,468 of NHOR01000344.1, read as the reverse complement.
TGTTGCGTAACTGTAGTGCTTATTTTTCAAAGATTGTTTTATTCAGTTTTGATAGTGAAGTGGAGAGTAGGGAAGATGATGAAATTGTTAATGGTGTTGATGGTGTTTGTGTGGTGGTCTGGCGAAGCTGATGGTAAGGATCATAATCACGACGCACACAGGGTACTCTGCGATTTGCTGAAGGCGGTTGCTGGTAAATGGGAAGAAATGGAAACTCTCTCGCCGCAGCTGAAGAAGGCTTTAGGAAAGACGCTTTTTGGAAAGGAGGATGGGGATCTTCTGATTTTGAGAACTCAGTTGCCAGATGAGTATAAAAAGGTGGTGGAAGAAGCTGAATCACGAGGTTTCGCGTGCGGGCAGCCGCATGATGCTGAACATAATCCCATCCGTTGGCCAGGGCACTCTGCTCCACACGATCTAGTTTGTCTGTGCACGGTGGGCCACAAAGGTTGGCCTTTAAATGAGACCCTCCCAGAAAAGAAAAAATTATGCGGGAAGACTAAAGATGAATTGGGTGGTAATACTGAAGGCTGGGATAGCAGTAACGAAGGAAAGGGGGAAACACAAATACAAGCAACATGGACGACTGTCGTAAAAAAATGCTTAAACAATGGACAAAAAAAAGAATTAAAAGACTCCCTGAACAATTTCATAGGGAAACTGAATCACACGTGGGACGAAGGGTACAAAAATCTTTATCTACTTGGGAAAGGCAATATTACGAGCAATTACGCGTGCGACGGAAAGCCTAAGCAAGGTGTTTGTGTGAAGTATTTTCCCAATATGACCGAGACCCAAACCTGGTGGCAAGATTTGCAAAAGGCACTCGTACAAGATGAGGAAATCCAAAACCAACTCGAAGAAGAAAAACGTAAAAAAGAAGAGGAAGCAAATATAAAAGAAGAACCACACGCAGAAGCCTTAAAATCCGGACCCACCACAACAAACCAGACCGAGCAAAATAAACACGATTCCAACCACACAGACACGATCCGCAAATTCAGCATCAAAAGCGGCACACCCATAATCCCGCCATCCTCATGGCTCCTCAGTGCCCTTCTACTGATCTAAAAGAATATCCTCCAAAAACAATCCCTCCCTAAACATAAATATGACTCCCCTCCATCCCACCCTATCTTTCCCAAAACAATCCCCCTAACCCTTCCCTTTTTCCCCTAACCAGAAGAAGTCACAATGTCTGGCAAACCCTCCTCGCCATCCCCTGAAGGCATGGCCAAAGATAACACCCCATGGAGCATGGAAAAAGATGTGGTCGAAGTACTCTTAAAAAACCTTGGAGACCCAAAGAAAATCAGCCTGTACCCTTTTCTGCAGCCCGCCTATCCATGGATGCCTCGGTACACTTCTCGGTACAGTTTGATCGATTTCGCCCGGGACCCGTGGCGATGCGTGGGAGACCCCGAGGGACGGGAAAAAGTATGGCAAGAGTTCCCCCGCTTGTTATGGCAATTTAGAGTGCTGGCTTTGAAGTTGACCTATTATGCAGGGCTGCCGGAGGGTTGGGGGCCACGGGAATGGGAGGTGTGGCGGGAGTTTCTCAAGTTGGATGAGACGGATCCGGATGTGATGGAGGGGATGGTGTGGGCAGTGTGTCGCATGCCACCGCAAACCCGTGGGTTCCTGGAAGCGCCGTACCCGATTGGATACCCCGGGCCCCTTCCCATGCCGCACGTCCAAGAGCCTGGGTCTTCCCTATAGAAATATTGTTTTCTGTTAATTGTTTCCCTCACTATTTTTGTTGTGTGTGATGATAATTTAATGGGAATGAAACTACTTTCCTGTTGTTTCTTTTAGAAGGGTTAGAAAGAAAAGATGATGAAATATTGGATGGCGTGTTTGGTTGTCATGGGAGGCTGGGTGAGAGAGGGAAGAGTAAAAGCAGAAGCGAGTCTGACTGTGAGTCAAGACGACAATCGTGAACCCTTTGAGCTTCTCTGCCGAATCTATAATGTGGCCCATAATCCACCGATCAAGCCTGTGGACACGAAGGAGTATCAGAAAATTGTCGATGACATCAGCGCGCTCAGTGCTGCGGCCAATGGGAAAGAGAGAACCAACACCCAAAGCGAAGAGACAAAGTCCGCTCAAACACAGCTCATTGGTATTACTCGAGATGCTCGCAAACTTTTGGAAGAAATTAAAAAGGTGAATCCAGAGGGAGAAGTGGAAAAGGCGAAGAATGCATTCAACCAAGTTATCTTTGGTAAGAATGGAAAAGAGGATCTATCCCAGGGAGCGTTGAATGGAGTAGATCAGAGACGTTTAGCGGCCTGTGGGGGAAAAGAAAAAGAAGGCACGAGTGCCGGCAACAACCTGGTTGTGGATCTTTTCTGCCTGTGCGCGGAGCATGATGAATCTTATAATGGGATAGACATGGTATGCGGGATAAATGTTGGCAGTGGTTATGAATTGGGTTGGGGAGGGAAACTAGTCTCACCAGATACTATGTGGGAAGAAATTAAAAACGGATGTGGAAATATTGCACCACAGAGCGCGACATCAACAAAAGGCGGGCATTCTCTTTACAAGGAGTTTCTCGATAAAGTTATGGAAGGTGGGAACGTTAAACTCAATAACTCAGGTACCGTTCAACAACCCGGTATGCTTGGAACTGCTGTGAGTGAAAACGGAAACAGCAACTTCAACTGCAATGGACAAAAAACATTTCCCACAAGGCTTTCGTCTGGCAGCGGATGTTGTGTTTCCTACGGCGTAGGAAAAGTGAACGAGGGCATCACATGGCTAAAGAAATTCAAAGAAGGCCTCCAACTCATCGACAAACTCAACACCGAAACTGCCTCATGGAAAAGCAAGCTCACAACACTCCAACAGCAAGCTAAAGCACTACATGAGAAGGTGAAGGCAGATTCACAACAAGAAGAGGAGGACACAGAATCACAACATCCAAACCCAGATGAAAACGAGAACACCGACAGTGCCACGCGGAGCATGCGTCACAGCCTTCTGGCATGGGCGCTGCTCTTACAATAACAGAAATAAGGGAAAAGCAATAACACCCCAATAAAATAACCAACTACATCATGATGCAACAGAATTCCTAAAACATAAGAAAAACTTGCCTCAGTGCTGTCTTCTTTTCTCACTTTCCCATCTCTCATTCAAGAAAGCGGTAATCCAGATTGATCATGTCATTGTATACCATCACCTCACCAAGGACAATTCCCTGGAGCATGGAACGGGATATCGCGGAAGTGTTGTTGGAAGGTGTCACATCACCGGATAGAGTCAACCTCTACTGGTTCCTGAGACCCGTATTAGCCGGCCTCACGATAGACCTCGTTCGTTTCACCCTTGGTGATTTTGTGAGAAACCCCCGACACTGCATACCCGAAGCCAATGTGTGCGACAGTTTATGGCAGTACCTTCCCTATCTGTTGTGGAAGTTTAGAATGTCTGCCACCCCGCTTGTACGACATTTTGGGCCCATTCAGACTTGGAAGCAGTGGCAATGGGATTCGTGGAAAATTTACTATGACATGGATGACACGCCCCTGGAAGCCATCGACGAGGAGATCTGGTGTCGGTGCAGGAGGCCACCACCTGTACCTCAATACCAGCCCTACCAGGGAGTCGTATTGGTCGGAACAACTGCTTCATTTATCCAGGTCCCGTATCCCACCGTGGGCTACCTCGTCCCTCTTCCACTTTCTCCCCAACAATTCCGTGGATTATAAAACATGTAAATTCTATTTTCATGAACAATTTTTTTCGAAAATACATGCTGGTGTAAAATCAGTATACAGCTAGAAATGCATTCTCTCTTTATATTTTATTTTCGGGAAGAATTATCAATGTTGAAAACAATGATAATTGCGCGTGTTCTCTGGGAGGGAAAATCAAACGATCACCCGTGCCCACCACCATACCATCTTCATTTCCTAAAACGGTTATCATACATGCTGGCTATTCATCTACCAATCTTTGTTTCTCGATTTTATTTTCTGCTCACTTTGTTTTTTCTAGAAACCGTAAAAAGGAATTACAAGTTATGCCCCGATGGTGGTTCACCCATGGTGGAATGTGGAACTTTTTCGCTTTTGGTCTGATTCTCATGGCGTTTCTATTTCTCGTGGTGATCTTATTTCGGGGAGGGCTGCACTAAAACACCGTGGGACATGATACAAAAAATTCTTCACACCCTTTCTAGGAATGCCGGCCATCGAGAGAAGTGTGTATCCCAGAGAAGTTGTTTTGTGAATCCCGATGATTTGTGAAAATGACTGTTTCTGAGATTTTCTCTGGAGGAGAGTGTGGTTACGTGTTATGTGAGGGGAGTTGAGTGGAGGGAGAGGGGTGGTATCACTGGTCACCGATGGATGAGGGAAGTAAAAAATGTGTCAGGGGAAAAGTAATGGGTGAGCTGAACTTTGGAAAGCGTTCTGTATTTGTGTAGGATGGTGTGCTGGGTCTTTGTCGCGTAGAATTGCTCCTTATTTTTGAAGATTGTCTTGCTCTTGCTATAGTAAAGGTACAAAAAGGAAGATGATGAGGATGTATATTTGGATGATGGTGATTATGGTGCCTTTTGGTGTGGCTGTGAGTGCTGGGAGTGTGGATCATAATCATGACGCACACAAGTCCCTCTGCAACTTGATGAAGGCTGCTGTGGGAAAATGGGGAGAAGGGGGAGCAGGTCTCTCGGAGCCACTTAAAAAGGCATTGCGTCAAACGATTTTCGGGTATGAGACCGGTAAAGATATTACAGAATTGAGAAACCAGTTGCCGGAGTTTTATGACGAAGTGTTAAAAGGCACTGCTGCCCGCAGCACGGCGTGTGTTGGGCGCGATTCAGGCCATTCCGCTCCCTACGACATGGTTTGTCTGTGCACGCTAGGTGGTGGTGGATGGCCATTAAATGACATCCAAACAGCCACCACTCTTTGTGGACGGCCTAAAGCCGCCTTGGGAGGCGGTGACGAAGGATGGAGTGACGAAGACCGTAAAAAAGGACAGAAAGAATTAAAAGAAACGTGGAGCAACGTAGTCACGCCATGCTTGAAAGGTGAAGAAGGAAATGATTTAAAACAATCTCTGGAAACATTCAAAGGAAAACTTGTAAACAAGTCTGATGACTTTTTCCCAGGTATATACCAACTAGGGGAAGGAAACGCAACTAAGGATGACTATGGAGCCTGCGATGGGTCAAAAAAGTATGGAGTCTGCGTCCTGTACTACAACAGCACAAATCCTACAGACCGAAAGCCGTGGTGGGTTGACTTACAAAAGGCCATTGAAGAAGATGAAAAACTTCAACAACAACGCGAAAAGGAAGAAAAAATGAAACAACAGCAACAAGAGGAACAACAAAAATTACCCAAACCAGAAGCCTTGAAATCCGAACACCACCCAACCAGCCCGACCGCCAATCGGTCTGAGCAAAATAACCAGGAGAACAACCTCACCGCCAAATTCGAAAAACTCCAAAGTAACACCGGCACCCCCATAATCCTGCCATCCTCATGGCTCCTCAGTGCTGCCTTCATGATCTAAATATCTTATCAAAAAAACACTTCCTCTAACTATTCCCCTGAGCAACACGTGCTGTCCTCCAACCTATCCTATATATCCTTTCCGCACACATTTCCATCTCTCCTTGACTCAAGCTCTAATAAGGATTTAGTATGGCAACCACTTCCTCCAACTTCCCGAGGACAATTCCCTGGAGCATGGAAAACAATGTCATCAACGTGCTGTTTGAAGGTGTTCCGCCGGAGAAGGAGATGAACTTGTACGGGTTTCTTATGCCTGTGTACCCCATACGCCTCACGGATTCCTTGGCTCACGGGGTACACCTTAAGGTTCACTCACTCTCTGGTGTTTGGAAGGCTCGTCGGACCTACTCCTTTCTTTTTATTTCTTTTTCAAGAAAAAAGGTGGGCGTGGTGTTTTGGAGGGGGAGCGTGGTAGTACTAGTGAGGGTTAGGGTAATAGGAAGGCTCGATCGCTTATCCAGTGGTTATCGATCATTAGCCGCTATGGAGTACCTATTTCCCTATGAGTATCCTGTAGCCTTCATGGTTCGGCTTGCTTGTTGTTGTCCACTTGCCTTTCCCATAGGAATTTATTTCTTTGGTTGTTTGGGGATATGGAGTGTGAGTTGTTGAGCTCGTCCATGCAAATTGGTTTTCTCGGTTTTGTTTTTCTACAGTCCTTCTCGAGTTTCCCAGTCAAATTTCCAAGAGAAAGAGAGAATGCAAAACAGTAGGGATAGGGGGATCCACGGGGTGTGGTCGATGATGGTGGTTATGGGGGTGGCGGTGATGGTGGTAGGGAGTACCGAAGAGCAGTATAACAAGGAGGAATTCAAACAGCTTTGCAAAATCTTAAAGGTCGCTGAAGGAGAACCGGCGCCAATCCCCGATGAACTCGGAAAATTTTTGGAGACGCGAAAAATTTTGGAAAAGCTGCTCCGTGCCACGAAGACCTCGATGGCCACCTACCAAAAAGTCATCCAGTTGAAATCGAGTGACAAAGAGGAAGCGGAATTTGTTTCGTACACCGTTAAACGCCGAATCGCCAACGAGAAAATCCAGCATGCGATGGAGAAAGCGAACGACGTCTACAATCGCATGGAGGAGGAGCTGATCCAAGCGAAGAAAGAACGCACGCTCGCGCGAAACAATTTGGTTCACGCGATTTACGGCGTCCAGGTGGGCGAATTGCCGGACGAAAAAGATATTTCCGACGTTTTAAAAAACGTCAGCCGATCGAGTATCTCCAATCCTCATGGGGGTTTAAAAAAAATCAAATACCACGACGATTCAACGGAGCCGACGTGCGGCGCTGCCGGAAAAAACGGACCGGGACTCACGCTGATCAACGATTTTTACTGCCTCTGTGTGGGAAAAGAGAATGATAAGGCGGTCTGTCATGAAAAGATTAGGGGGCCGTGTTGTTGTTGTTGTGAAAAGTGTCCGAATAATTGTCAATGTGATAAGTGCGATTGCAAAAGTTGCAACTGTAAAAATTGCGGAGATTGTAAACACCATAACAAATGGCTGCGTCTTTTTGACGTGGACAAGAAAGAGTTGGTAGACCTCCCTCAGGGCTGGCTGCGTATTCGAAAAGCATGCCAGGACGTTGCTCCCGAAAAAGTCACCACCACCGTCGAAAGTATCCAAGAGATGCTGGACGAGTTTAATAAAATGTTGGGAGAAAATAGTAGTAAAAAAGAAATGACACCCAAGGACGCCAACATGGACGGCCGCCGGCTCTATATCTTGGGTTTTGCGAAGAGTATGGATGGTGATGATAACGGCTGTAATGGAAAAGATGGTGGAGGCATCTGTGCCAACTACTGGGCTGTCTCCAACGTCGGCATGGGCATCGTGTGGCAGAATTACATGCTCGAGGCACAAAAACATCTTCAAGAAATGGACAAGCATGTGATGAAAGGTCTGCAGCTCTCTCACATGATCCAAACGCTCAAAGAGTCGGCCGAGGAAAGTTACCAGAATAGCACTCATGGCAGCTTGATGTGGTCGGAGGATAAGGGGTTTAAGGGACACACCTTTTTTAACTTACTTATTTTTCTTGCTTTCTTTTTTTAATCCTTTTACCCCCACTTTATTTCATGTCACAAGCCCATGATGATTTGCGACACCTCCCAATAAATTTCTCCCTCTTTACCAGTGGAAAAATAGAAAAATGCTGCGGAGGGGAGTGGCCCTATTATTCTTTTTCTTATTCTGGGTGGGGATGTCCACGTGCCATGGTGCCAAGGAGAACGCCGGAGAGGCCGAGATCTTTTGTAAAATTCGTCTGCTGGCCGAGAACGACCCCAAGAAGCTGGTCTATCGCAATGAGGATCGGGAGAAGCAAATAGTACGGCGCATCGAAAAGGTGGGCCCGGAGATTCGCACCCTCGTTGGGGAGGCGCGCAGGCGTCAGTCTTCTCTCATATCCCAGTTCAACAATCTTGTGAAAGAGGCCGAAAAGCTCATGGAAAATATGAGAGACCTGCGGCGGAAGGCGTTGGAGAAACGTCTTTCCGCCAAAACACATTTGCATCAGGTTATATTCGGGGAATACGGGGGCGAGGGGAAGGGGGAGTTGGATGCGAAGCCGGAGACGGTTAAGAAGATTTTTAGCAGCACCACTTTTATAGAGTCCTGCGGGGGAAGCGGAAACAAACCAGCCGGGAAAAGCCTCATCAACGATTTCATTTGTCTGTGTGCTTCCAATACTGGATTTGATGCTCATTTCGACTCACATCAGGATAAAAGTATTTGCAAATACGGTGTCACTACGACAGTGGAGGCCGACTTTAAGAACTGGACGGCGGTCTGGCATTGGAACAAGCACCGCATCTGCATCAACACGCCCCCACCCATCCCAACGCCTCAAAATATCCACAAGCTCGTCGCGCTGTTCGAGAGGGCTGTGGAGAGGGAACAATCTGGGTCCCAGATAAAGGGTGTGTTTGGGTATGTGAACAAAGAAAACACAGCAAACGTTTGTAATGCCTCCAAGGCTGGGTTTACCTGCGTGAACTACAAATACGCCTTGGAAAATGGCGGCATCGAGTGGGTCAACCACCTCAACAATGCCTCGCAGGACCTCGACGATATGGCGCGCTACGCGGAAGACTCGGAGAGCACCCTGCCCCAACTCGAACTTCTAGAATACAACGCCCTCCTTCTCTATGAAGAAGCCAAGTACTCCGCGCACCTTCCACAAGCTGTGCCTTCCAACGAGACCGACACCAACAGCAGCAATGAAAGCTATCCAGGCGATTCCACCAACGCTTCCCAAGAGGGGGATCTCGAAGAGGAGGATGTAGAGGGAAACCAGGACACCACGTGGAAAGGAGGGCCTCCGTGGCGCGGATTTGCTTTTTTTCTTATGGTTTTTTAAAACTCCATCTGCCAACGAGCTTTGCTTGCTCATGAGGCGGACCACTGGAGAGACTTGTAGAGGTCAGGGTTTTTCCCATTTTAAAAATTTCATGTAGGAAGGGAAAGCTAAGATGATAATGAAGTTTGCGCTGGTGGCGCTGCTCTTTGGAGTGGGATTTTGTGCCGATCATCCCAGCGAGGATGAGTTTAAGTTGTTCTGCCGAATCCTGGAAGAAGCCGAGCGCATGCTTGCGGATGTGAAGGATTACATTTACGATGAAGACAAGGACAGGGGAATTGTGAAAGAAATGGAAGTTCTTTTTAACGCCACCACGGAGAATATGAGCGAATTTAGAAAGGCTTTGTGGGTGACCAAAGATTTTTTTGAGGAGCATCCGCCGCCCACAGACACAAAAAATCGACGCGAAGCGCACCACGAAATTGGTCAGCTGATTGCGAGGGGGGAAAAGGAAATTCAAGACAGCCGAGAAATTGCTGTGAAGGTCAACCAGAAAATTGATGAGGCGAGACTGTCCGTGCTACAGGGCTTGTACGGTCCGAAGGTGACAGTGGTCCCGAAGATTGGAGAGAATTGGACCGCCATCCAAAACAATTCGGATAGCATTTTTAATAGTGTTTCAAAGGCGAGTGAGAGTTGTGGGCATGAAAAAGAAACCGGCAAATCACTTTTCAACGATCTTTTCTGTTTGTGCGTGGGGGGAGAGGCAACTGACGCCGCAGGGCCCTGCTCTGCCTATCTTTTGTCGCCGAAGAAGAACGGTGGAAAAACGGGAAGCTGGACCCAAATGAAATACTTTTCAGGTAGTTGCCCTGCCCTTTCACTCACTGACTCTATTGAGAAAATCATGGGTGAATGCGACAAAAATAAAGAAGAGAATCTGATGAAAAAGAGCATGCCCGAATTGCTGAAGGAGTTCGAGGAGATGATTGGGAAGGGAACAAAAGAGGCTAGCAAAAAGATTTTCGGACACAGTGGAAGAAGTGATAAAAGTAAAGTTACAAAATGTGATGGGGGTACTGGGAGTCATGGAAGTGGTAATGACCACAAAAACGAGAAACTCTGCGTCGATTACACAAAACATTTCAGCAATGGCAAATACGACATCCCCTGGCACACTAAATTCAGAAACTATTACACACTCATAAAAGAAGCCAAAACCCTCGAAGAAAAAATCTTCAAAAACCGCGCCGCCCTCCTCCTCCTCAAAGGCCAAGCCTGGGTTGCGTACGATCGCGAGAGCGACGACGAAACATCCAGCCTCGACGACATGAATGTGAGCAAGCTTTTGGATGGCACCCAACTTCCTCCCTTTTCCCTCCTCCCCTACATAGCTATTTTCCTCTAAATCAAACACCTTCCTACACGTTTTATACCTTCCTGTGAATGGTGCTTATCTGCCTCCTTTGTTCTTGAAGAGGTACCATTTCTGACTCCCTTTTTTGTTGGTTGTCTCCAAGTTGTACAAGATGGACCATGGAAGGAACTCCTTTCCCTGGAGCATGGAACGAGATGTCGCCGAAGTATTGTTGGAAGGTGTCACATCCCCGGGTAGGATCAATTTTTACTGGTTTCTGAGACCCGTGTTAGCCGGCCTCACGATAGACCTCGTTTGTTTCACCCTCCGTGATTATCTAAGAAACCCTCGACACTGCATACCCGAAGCGAATGTGTGTGACAGCTTGTGGCAATACCTTCCCTATCTGTTGTGGAAGTTTAGAATGTCAGCCATACCGCTTGTACGACATTTTGGGCCCACAGAAACATGGACGAAGTGGCACTGGGATTCATGGAAAATTTACATGGACATGGATGAAACGCCCCTGGAAGCCATCAACGAGGAGATTTGGTGTCGGTGCAGGAGGCCACCACCTGTACCTCAATACCAACCCTACCAGGGTGTCGTTTTGGTCAACACGACACCGACGTTCATCCAGGCCCCGTATTCCACCATGGGCTATCTCGTTCACATTCCACTTTCTCCCCAACAATTCCCTGGGTTCTAAATCATAATAATTTCATTCCCATGAGCAATTTTTTTTTCAAAACATGCTGGTGTAAAATGAGTATACAGTTAGAAATACATTCTCTCTTTATATTTTATTTTCGGGGAGGGTTATCAAAGAGATAAACAGGATGGCAATTCTCATGTGTCCTCTGGGGGTAGAACAAGTGGTACAGATAAAACGATCACCCGTGCCCACCACCATCCCCTCTTCATTTCATAAAACGGTTAGCATCCATGCTGACTATTCATCTACCAATATTTGTTTCTCGATTTCATCTTCTGCTCACTATTTGTTTTACGAGAAACCCCAAAAAGGAATTACAAGTTATGCCGCGCTGGTGGTTCACCCATGGTGGAATGTGGAACTTTTTCGCTTTGCCCTCATAGGTGTCGCGTTTGTATTTCTCGTGGTGATCTTATTTCGGGGAGGGATTCACTAAAACACAGTGGGACGCGATACAAAAAATTCTTCACCCCTTTCCTGGGAAGGCGGGCCATCAAGAAAGGGTATCATAGGGAAGTTTTTTTTGAATCCCGATGATGTGTGGAAATGACTCTGTCTGAGGTTATCTCTGGAGGGAAGCGTGGTTACGTGTTATGCGAGGGGAGTTTAGTGGAGGGGGAGAGTGGGAGAGTGGAGGGAGAGAGCAGTTCTTCAAGGAATGAGTGGTGGATAGTTAGACCCTATCGCTTGTTAATCCCTCTCGCTCAAAATTCCATCCCCCCCAAATGCATTTCCCGATGATTTTCCCTTAGGGTTAGTTTGAGAGAAATTGTTTCTCTATGAGAATGAACTTATCGAGGGTGATCATTGATCATCAATGAATGAGGGAAGTGTGTTGGGGGGAAGGGGAATGTGGAGGGTGTGCCATATATGTATGTCATGGGAACTTGACGTTGTTATGAGTGCTGATTGTTCAGGGATCCACTGACAATAAAGCGCACTCTCTCTAAAATGGCAAGTTTTCTTCCCCATTGAATATTCCTCTCCCAGTTCATTTTCTCTAAATAGGGAACAAGGTAAGGAGAGAATATTCAACCATGCCGGCAAGCATTTCAGGGGACAACATGTCTGAGGACAGCATATCAGTGGATGAGGGAAGCTTTTGGGGGGATGGTGAGAGCAGTATCATAAGTATGATAAGTGACCGGAGTACTGACGATGACAGTGAATCCCTCTTCTCGATCAATCTTCGGAAGTATGCTGATATCTTGGAAAGGCTGTTCCCCTTATGGAGGATTAACGATTTCAGGGAAGAGGAGTGAGGGACAGGAAACATTTGAGGTGAATGGCGTTCAAATCGGAATGATAAAGAGAGTATGCCATAACAGTTGTCCATTTAATATTGGTTTCGCTATTGAGCGGTGGTTGGTCATGGATCCTCTATTATGGAATCATACTCGGTTTAAAATGGAAAGTCCTCCACACGTATATGCTTTTTTTAAACAATTGGGTTGGTAAGAATGACAATCGCAATAAGCGTGAATATGTCGAGTTTGTTGCGCAAGATTTGTTTTTAGGGAAAGTGTGTGGTGATGAGATGTGAGAGGTGGGGTTTGATATGGGAGTTTTGTTTGGTTATGATGGTGTCACTTTCATATTTTGTTCTTCGTGTTTTGAAAAATACAGGAATAGGAGAAATAGTTTAGTGATTTCTTTGGGAGGATTATGAAAGTTTTATTTTTCGTGATTGTGTCCATTTTGGGAGTAGCCAATGCTACTGCGGACCAGGGAAATGATCATAATGGAGCAGAGCACAAGGCACTCTGTAATTTGCTGAAGGCCGCCGTGGGGTGGTGGGGAGACGGAGGAAAGGGTCTCTCTGATCCAATGAAGAAAGCCTTGGGAAAGACGCTTTTTGGGAGAGAAGATGGGGATATAGAAAGCTTGAAAGGGAAGCTTCCAGATGAGTATAAAAGGGTGGTGGGAGAGTCTGATTCACGCGGTTTCGCATGCGGACAACAGCGCAATGACGTAGGTGAGGTGGTTGATGGTGCTGGCAAAGACGCTCAGCCACGCTGGTCCGGACATTCCGCACCCCACGACCTTGTTTGTCTTTGCACATTGGGGAACGGCAGCTGGCCATTAAATGGCACCCACAAAGCTACCACTCTGTGCGGGCAAAATAAAATTGCTTTGGGATCCGGAAAAGGAACGAACGGCTGGAATGGCCATGAGACTGGATTAGAACAAATCACGGCAACATGGGCAGTAGTCGTGACGTCATGCCTAAAAAGTGAAACGGGTAAAGATTTGAAAGAAGCCCTGAATGACCTCTTGGGGAAACTGGAACACAAGCCTGAAAAAGGTGTGAACCAAAATAGGTACATCCTAGGAGAAAATAATGTTACCGAAACAGACTATAACGCGTGCACTGGGTCGCCTAAATATGGTGTGTGTGTTGCGTACTTCAATAGTACAAAAGCCTCGTACCCCATGCCCTGGTGGGTAGAACTACAAAAGGCCCTTCCAGAAGAAGAAAAGTTCCAAGAACAAAGACAACGCGAAGAAGAAGAGACACGGAGACAGCAAGAGGAAGCGACAAAGCAAGACTCCTCCACCACCCAATCAAGAATGCGCCGCTCAGTTCCTGACAGACCCAACGCAAACGAAGCGAACTCAAACCTAACGGCCAAATTCGAAAGACTCCGAAGTAACAACGGCACACCTATAACCCCGCCATCCTCATGGTTCCTTGGTGCTGCTGTCTTCATGATCTAAAACCATCCACTCAAAACTCCACTTTGCATCCCCAATGAGAAATATACTCCGCTACATTATCATTCTCCTTTTTTCTCATCTTTCGTTTAGGAAGGCAGATAAGGAACTGAAGGGGAGGAGTGTCCATGAGTGAGGGGTGGGATAGGTAGACCCCTACGCCCGTTAGACCCTCACACTTGTTAGATCCTTACGCTAACAATTTGGAATGGCTATTTTTCATTCACATTGTTGTTGCTTTGGTGGTGACGTGCTTTCGGTGAGGGGTGCACTACTATGCATCTGGACAAGAATCGACACAATCTTCACCACACGTCCCCTACTATGGAAGGTTTAGGTGAAATGTTTTCTATATTTTATTGGGTGTACAGTTTTTACTGACCCTTATATAATTTTTTTGCCAGGGTTAACTTAGTGGAGCCCTCGTAATGATGGCGGCCGAAATGCTTCCTTTCTCTGTATTGTAAGGTTTTTTCACAATTGTAAGCTACTTGAAGGTATTGTAGGAAAGTGTGGACTTTGGGGATTCTTTTAAAAGAGGAGATGGAATGGGAAATGTGGCGGAGGGGGTTGTTGGTTTTGGTTGTAGTGCGAATGGGAGGAAGGCATGTGGAGGCTGATGGGATGAATAAGGAAGTGTTTGACAAACTCTGCAATATTACGAGGGGTGTGAAGGGGCTTATGGGGGAGCATAAAAATAGCGGGGCTAAAAGTACTCTCGAAGAGGCTCTTTATGGAGAAAATGTGAGGGCGCGTTTTAATGAGGACGGCAGTGTTACAGTAGGAAAGGACTGTGGGTTGAGCATACATCACCGGAGTGAATATTGCTCGCACATTCAAGGGGGTGACAGAGGTTTTGGAGGATCTGGCAAGCCTGGTTGCTTCGCGGACAGCCTCTTCGGAGGTTTTATTTGCCTGTGTACTAAAGGGTATCCCGGTCTCCCAGACTTGTGCGGTTTGGGGACTGTGGGGAATGGTGCGAGTTGGACCGGCAGTATTACTAGTACTGGCCACGAGCAGAAGTTGTTAAAGGACGTAGGGAAAAAAATAAAGGAACGGTGCATCGAAACGAGTACTACAGCAAGTACTCCAACAGGCTGGGAAAGCTTACAAACTGCTGTGAAAGAGATAAAGGAGAAGGCTCAAAAAAAGAAAGTCAAAGGCGCTTATTTCACTTTAGGGGGCAACTCTACAGACGGAGTATGCGGTGGGACACGTCAGGGAGACGCCTGTGTGTCCTATCCGCCAAAAACTGGTAGCGGTGAACAACCAGACATCCCATGGGCCGAGAAAATCTTATCTGCAGTCGAGAAACTCAATAAGGCTAGGGATCAGCAGCAAGCAAACCATAAAAACGCAGCAACAATAGGACTCCAAGGGAACCACGACGACCCTACAGACCACGGTAAAGACGAAAACAATGAGCACGAAGAGGAGGAAGAGGAAGAGGAATCTGCTCCAAACCCCGGCCCCCAAGACCCCTCCAAACCGTCACGCCCAAAGAGAAAACGACGAGACACCAGCAAACAATCCACCGAACAACCCGCGGAGCATGTCAAGGCCATCCCCCACCATGACGACGGCTCGTTCCTACCCCAGCCTTTCTGGCTTCTCAGTGCTGTCTTCTTTTTCTAAGAAACCCCTCTACAAAACCAACAATCCTTCCCATAAATAATACTACGCTCTAAAAGAACTTCCTTTTCCGCACCTTCCCATCCATCTAGCTATAAAAGCTGAATAAAGATTGATCATGGAAAACACTCAAGAAAACCACCCGATAACACCTCCGTTGACCATGGAGAGTCCGGTGGAGGCCATCTTGGAGAGGGCCCGTGAGGACTGGGGTGCGATCCAAGCCTGGAGTTTCTTTAGCACCTATTTCAACGAGACGTAGGGCATGCAATACCACCCGTCCGTCGCCCTGAAGCAGTTTATCGAAGAACCGGAGCTCTATATTCCCGATGCAAAAACCCTTCAGCACGTCCAACTCAACCTGAACCTCAAGCGCACGCTCATGCAGAAGCACCTCCAACGCGACCTGGACAAGCTGCACGAGACCAAAATTGTGTCTCTGGAAGATTGGAAGCGTGAGGGAGAACATGTGGACATCGGACCCATGACACGCATGGTACTGTCTGGTGCCCTCATCCAAGCCTTTCTCCAGTCTTCCCCGTCGTAGAAGTTGCTTTGTGTGGCAGTTCTTATACGCATGCATGTAAAAGATACTCCTCCTGGATTCTATTTCTATACTTATTTTGGTTAAGCTTTGAAAAGGCCCACGGCCCTTGAATTTTCGGGTGTAGCCCCGAAACACTTACCTTCCTTTTTCTTTTTCTCCCTTAGGTTCCATTATAAGAGCCCAACAAGGAAGTGGAAGTTATGCCGCGCTGGTGGTTCACCCATGGAGGAATGTGGAACTTTTTCGCTTTTGCATTTCTTGTGGTGATCTTATGTCGGGGAGGGATGCACTAGTACACCGTGGGACGTGATATAATAAATTCCTCACACTCTTCCTCTAGGAAGGCAGGCCATCGAGAAAAGGGTGTCCCAGGGTAGTGTTTTTTGATTCCCGATGATTGGTGAAAATGACTCTTTCTTATATTGTCTCTGGAGGAGAGCTTGGTCACGTGTTATGCGATGGGAGTTGAGTGGAAGGGGAGGGTGGTTCACTGATCATCGATGAGTTAAGGGAAAGTGTTTCAGGGGGGAAGAAGGGGAGTGTGTGGGATGTTCTTTGGTTGCTGAGTGGTGTTGTGTCTGTTTAACATGGTGTCTTTTTTCTCCCTTGCTTGGAATTATCCTTTGTGTTTTTTTGAATTTTGTTTTGCTCTTGCTATAGTGAAGGTGAAAAGGGAAGATGATGAGGATGATGATTTGGATCGTGATGATGGTGGCCACGAGGGTGAGTGCGAATGTGAAGGGGACTGATCATAATCATGACGCACACGATGCACTCTGCGATTTGATGAAGGCGGCGGTGGCTAAACTCCAGAGCAACAGTGTAAGTAACGCATTGAAAGAAGCCTTACACCAAACTATTTTTGGAAACAAGAGCGGAGGAAGTCTGGATGCTTTGAAAGGAGCGTTGCCTAAGGAGTACTACGATGGGGAAAGTCGTGATGGTGACCGTGGCCTCTGGTGTGGGCAGCCGTTTGACGATAGCCACCAGTTGTCCAACAAAGGGCAGCCACTCTGGTCAGGCCATTCCGCTCCACACAACATGGTTTGCCTGTGCACGGCAGGGAACCAGGGGTGGCCAGTAGGCGAAACCAACTCACTGTGTGGAAAAGGAAAAGAAGCTTTAAAGACTGAAGGAAATAAAGGTTGGGGTGGCAGTGGAAACGACGGAAAGGAACAATTGGAAGCAACCTGGAAGAATGTCACTGTGCCATGCTTGGAAGGTGAGGGGGCAGGAGATTTAAAGCACACACTAAATGAATTCAAAAGGAAACTGGAAAACAAGTCGGTTTCTCATTACCCAAATCGGTACCAATTGGGAGAGGGTACCCCTAACGATTCTTATGCGTGCACTGGGTCTACTCCTTATGGAGTATGTGTGGAATACTACAACTCAACAGGAGCCTCGTACCCCATGCCCTGGTGGGTGGATTTAGAGAAGGCCATTCCATAAGAAGAAAAGTTCCAACAACAAAAGAAACGCGAAGAGAAAGAAAAACGGAGACAGAAAGAGAGAGAACAAAGAATTGATCAACCGCAAGCAGAATCCTTAAAATCAGGACACCCGACCAACAACCAGACCGAGCAACACCGGAATAACACCCTCACAGACACAATCCGCAGATTCAACCTAACCAGCGGCACATCTATATCCATGCCATCCTCATAGCTCCTTAGTGCCGCTATTTTGATCTAAAAGAACATCCTCCCTTACAAATGAAATTAACCACACACAACCTATAAATACGACTCCCCTCCACTATCCTATCTTTCCTTCCATAATTCCCCCTACCCCATCCCCTTTTTCCCTCCACCAGAAAAAGTCACAATGTCTGGCAAACCCTCCCCTGAAGGCATGGCCCAACAAGATAACACCCCATGGAGCATGGAAAAAGATGTGGTCGAAGTGCTCTTAAAAGGTTTTGGAGACCCAAAAAAAATCAGCTTGTACCCTTTTCTGCAGCCCGCCTATCCATGGATGCCTCGGTACACTTCTCGCTACAGTATCATCGATTTCGCCCGGAACCCGTGGCGATGCGTGGGAAACCCTGAGGGACGGGAAAAAGTATGGCAAGAGTTCCCCCGCTTGTTATGGCAATTCCGAGTGCTGGCCTTGAAGTTGACCTATTATGCAGGATCGGTGGAAGGTTGGGGGCCACGGGAATGGGAGGTGTGGCGGGAGTTTCTCAAGTTGGATGAGACGGACCCTGATATTATGGAGGGGATGGTATGGGCAGTCTGTAAAATGCCACCGCAAACCCGTGGGTTCCTGGAAGCGCCGTACCCGATTGGATACCCCGGGCCCATTCCCATGCCGCACGTCCAAGAGACTGGATCTTCCCTATAGAGATATTCGTTCCTGTAAGAATTTGTCTCCATCACCCAGTTTTTTTTTGTGTGGTTATAATGGGTGGAAATGAATTACTCCGCTATCCTGTTGTTCTTTTTATTTTTGGTGAAGAGTTACAAGGATAAGATGATGAAACATTGGATGGTGATGATGGTGGTGATGTTCATGGGAGGCTGGGTGAGAGAGGGGAGAGTGATGGCTAATAAAGAAGTCTCTGTTAATCAAGACGAAAACAGTGAATACTTCAAGCTCCTCTGCAAGATTTATAATGTGGCCCAACATCCTCCGATCAAGCCCGTGGACACGAAGGAGTATCAGAAAATTGTCGATAATATCGACGCACTCAGTGCTGCAACCAATGGGAAAGAAATAGTCAACACCCAAAGCGAAGAGACAAGGTCCGCTCAAACACAGCTCATTGGTATCACTCGAGATGCCCACAGACTTTTGGAGGAAATTAAAAAAGTCAATCCAGAGGGAGAAGTAGAAAAAGCAAGGCATGCATTCAAACAAGTTATCTTTGGTGATGGAGGAAACGAGGATGATCTTTGCCATGGGGCGTTGAGTGGAGTAGTGGAAAATCGTATCACGGCCTGTGGGAGCCAACAAAAAGAGGGCAAGAGTGCCGGAAAGAACCTCATAGTGGATTTTTTCTGTCTCTGTGCAAAGCCTAAAGACTCTCATGATGGAGTGGACAAGGTATGCGGTGTGACCGTAGGAACAGGGGACTGCACGAGTCAGGGAACAAACCTTTACTCCGTAGCGACTATGTGGAGCGAAGTGAAAAACGGATGCGAGACGGTTAACACACAAGGTGTGACATCAACACAAACCGGACATTCCCTTTACCGCGAGTTTTTGGCGAAACTTAAAGCAGGGGGGAACGTTAAAATCAATACCTCAATTACCGTTCCACAACACGGTATGCTTGGAACCGCTGTGAGTAAAAAAGGAATCAACGACTTCAACTGCAACGGACAAAAAACATTTCCCCCAAGACGCTCGTCGGGCAGCGGAAGCTGTGTCTTCTACGGCAACCAACATCAGGAAGTAAACATTAAGTGGCTGAATCAATTCAAAAACGGTCTTGAAATCATCGACAAACTCAATACCCAAACAGCCCCATGGAAAAACAAGCTCACCACACTGCTCAATCGCGCCCGAGAGTTGTATGAGAAGGTGAAGGCAGATTCACAACTAGAAAATGAGGACAACACGGATGATTCCCCACTGGCACAACATCCCAACCCAGACGAAACCGAGAATACCGACAGTACCACACGGAGCCAGCATCACAGCCTCCTGGCATGGGCGCTGCTCCTACAATAACACAAAGAAGAGAAAAACAATAACACTCCAATAAATACACAACCCTCATGATGCAACAGAATTTCTAAACCATAAGAAAAAATTGCCCTCAGTGATGTCTTCTTTTCTTCACTCATTCTCCTCTCTCTTTAGAAAAAGCGGTAATTCAGATTCACATGTCATTGTATACCATAACCTCCCCCAGGACAAGTCCCTGGAGCATGGAACGAGATGTCGTCGATGTCCTCTTAGATGGTGTCACATCCCCAGATAGAATCAACCTGTACTGGTTTCTGAGACCCGTGTTAGCCGGCCTCACGGTGGACCTCGTTTGTTTCACCCTGGGAGACTTTGTAAGAAACCCCCGACATTGCATACCCGAAGTGAATGTGTGTGACAGCTTATGGCAGTACCTTCCCTATCTGTTGTGGAAGTTTAGAATGTCTGCCACCCCGCTCGTACGACATTTTGGACCCATTCAGACTTGGAAGCAGTGGCAATGGGATTCGTGGAAAATTTACATCGACAATGATGAAACGCCCCTGGAAGCCATCGACGAGGAGATCTGGTGTCGGTGTCGGAGGCCGCCAGAAACACCACAGTACCAACCCTACCAGGGTGTCGTTTTGGTGGGAACAACAGCTTCGTTTATCCAGTTCCCGTATTCCACCATGGGGTACCTCGTTCCTATTCCAGTTTCTCCACAACAATTCTGTGGGCTATAAAACATGTAAATTTTATTTCCATGATCAATTTTTTTGGAAAAACACTGATTGTTAGAAATCCATTCTCTCTTTATATTTTATTTTCGGTAAGGGTAACCAAATAAAAACAATGATAATGGTGCGTGTCCTATGGGAGGAGAATGAGTGGGGAAAATGAAATGATCACCCATGCCCACCACCATCCCATCTTCATTACCTAAAAGGGTTAGCATCCATACTGGCTATTCATCTACCAATCTTTCTTTCTCGATTTTATTTTCTGCTCACTTTTTCTTCTAAAACCCCAAAAAGGAATTGGAAGTGATGCCCCGATGGTGGTACAGTAATGGTGGTCTTTGGAACTTTTTCGCTTTGCCCTCATAGTTGTCGCGTTTGCATTTCTCGTGGTGATCTTATGTCGGGGAGGGCTGCACTAAAACACCGTGGGACGCGATACAAAAAATTCTTTACACACTTTCTCCAGGAATAATGGTTATCGAGAAAAGGGTGTCCCAGGGAAGTTGTTTTTTTGTGAATCCCGATGTTTGGTGAAAATGACTCTTTCTGAGGTTATCAATGGAGGAGGGCGTGGTCACTTGTTATGCGAGAGGAGTTTAGTGGTAGAGGAGAGTGGTAGTACTAGTGAGGGTTAGGGTAATAGGAAGGCTCGATCGCTTATCCAGTGGTTATCGATCATTAGCCGCTATGGAGTACCTATTTCCCTATGAGTATCCTGTAGCCTTCATGGTTCGGCTTGCTTGTTGTTGCCCACTTGCCTTTCCCATCGGAGTTTATTTCTTTGGTTGTTTGGGGATACGGAGTGGGAGTGGTTGAGCTCGTCCATGCAAATGGGTTTTCTTGGTTTTGTTTTTCTACAGTCCTTCTCGAGTTTCCCAGTCAAATTTCCAAGAGAAAGAGAGAATGCAAAACAGTAGGGATAGGGGAGTCCACGGGGTGTGGTCGATGATTATGGTTATGGTGACGGTGGTTGTGGTAGGGAGTAGCAATGAGCAGTATAACAAGGAGGAATTCAAACACCTGTGCAAAATCTTAAAGGTCGCGGAAGGGGAGCCGGCACCAATCCCCGATGAACTCGGAAAATTTTTGGAGACGCGAAAAATTTTGGAAAAGCTGCTCCGCGCCACGAAGACCTCGATGGCCACCTACCAAAAAGTCATCCAATTGAAATCGAGTGACAAAGAGGACGCCGAGTTTGTTTCCTACACCGTCAAGAGGAGGATCGCCAACGAGAAAATCAAGCATGCGATGGAAAAGGCGAAGGATGTTTACAGTCGAATGGAGGAGGAGCTGATCCAAGCGAAAAAAGAACGCACGCTCGCGCGAAATAATTTGGTGCACGCGATTTACGGCGTGCAGGTGGGGGCGATACCGAAGGAGGAGGAAATCACCAACGTGCTGAGAAACGTCAGCAAAGCCAGTATTTTTAATCGCTGGGGAGGGGAGCTGAAGGTGAATGTCCACGCCAGTCCTCCGTCGGAACCCACTTGTGGCGCGACAACAGGCGAGGGGGCGGGCTTCACGCTCATCAACGATTTTTACTGTTTGTGCGTGGGAAAGGACAATAATCACACAGCGTGCCATGAAGACATCAGGGGTCCTGGGAAGTGGAAGGCCGACGGGAGGGATTGGCATGCAGAAACAGAATGTAATTGTAATGGCAATTGTGGTAATTGCCCATGTTGTAATGGACAGTGTGGTACTAATGGTAAATGTTATTGTGACCATAGTTGTAAGTGTGAGAGCAATAATTGCTGCTGTTGTAAGGAAGGTTGCGGTCAATGTGGTGATGGTAAATGTTGCTGCAGACCTACACCCTATGGCGTCCTACAAGGCACGTGGACCCACCTCAATGTCACGGTAAAGGGTGAAAACCACACGTTGGACCTCCCTGATGGCTGGCCGCACATTCGGAAGGCATGCAGTGAAGTTTTCAAAGATCCCATAAACACCACCGCCGAGAGCATCCAAGAGGTGCTCGATGGCTTTAACAAATTATTGGGGAGTAACAGCAGTAAGAAAGGAATCACGACCGGTGGTTCTGACGCCGAAAACGAGTCCCGTCGAATGGTTGTTTTGGGTTATGTAAAGAATATGGACCAACGTTACAACTCCTGTACGGGGGCCCATAAGCATACCCAAAAAGGTGACATGGCTCCCTGCGTAGACTACTGGACCGTCTTGAACAACCGTCACGGCATTGTGTGGGAAACGTTTATGGTCCAGGCGCAGAAGCACCTCCACGCCATGGACAAACACGTCCAAAAAGCCCAGAAACTCTCCACCATGATCCAAACGCTCAAAGAATCCGCTGAGGAAAGCTACCGCAAGATTACCCATGGCAACGAGGCCTGGGAAGACGGCTATGGGTTTAGAGGACATCCCTTTTTTAATTTACTGATCTTTTGGGTTGGTTGGTTTTAATGTTTTTATTCCCACTTTATTTCATGCTGCATATACACCAAATGTATTGCTGCATATCACAAACATATTCTCCCCCATTAAAGCTGAAATAGAGAAATGCTTTGGAGGGGAGCGACGCTATTATTATTATTATTATTACGTTTAAGACTCCCAAGTGGGCTAGCCAATAAAGAGAACTCCGGTGAAGCCGAGCACTTTTGCCGAATTCGTCTGCTGGCCGAGAACGACCCCGAGAAGCTTGTCTATGGTAATGAGGAGTGGGAGAAACAAATCATGCGGCACATCGAGAAGATGGGTCCAGAGATTCGCACCCTCGTCGGGAAAGCTGATCAACGGGATGCCAGCCTCATTACGCAGTTCAACAATATTGTGAAGGAGGCCAAAAAGCTCATGGAAAATATGAGGGAGCTGCGCCGAAAAGCGGATGAAAAGCGTCTTTCTGCAAAAAGACATTTGCCTCAGGTCATATTTGGGGAGTATGGAGGCGAGGGAAAGGGGGAGTTGGATGCGAAGCCGGAGACGGTTAAGAAGATTTTTAACAATGAAAAATTTGAAGAGTCTTGTGGGGGGAGCGGGAATAAGATGGCCGGGAAAAGCCTCATCAACGATTTTATTTGCCTTTGTGCTAAATGGATAAAATTGGATCCCGTATTTAACTCACATCATGACCACAGCATCTGCAAATACGGCGTGACCACGGCGGTAATGCCTGATTTTTCAAACTGGACGGAGGTGTGGTATTGGAACAAACACCGGATCTGCATCAACACGGCTCCGCCCATCCCGACGCCTCAAAATATCAACTACCTTGTAGCGCACTTCACGAGGTTTCTGGAACGAGAGCAGCAAAATTTCCAGGTCAAGAATGTGTTAGGGTATGTAAAAGCCACAGACAAAGGCGAAGCAAGCGTTTGTGACGGAAACACTACCGGTACCGAAGGCTTCTGCGTCAACTACAATCACGCCCTCGCAAATGGCGGCATCGAATGGGTCAACCAACTCAAGAACGCTTCCAAAGACCTCGACGATATGGGGCGCTACGCGGAAGAATCGGAAACTAGCCTGCCTCAGCTCGAACTCCTCGAATATAACGCCCTGCTCCTCTATGAAGAAGCCAAATACTCCACGCATCTTCCCCATGTCGTGCCCTCCAATGAGACCGACACAAACTCATCCAACGAAAGTTATCAAGGGGATCCCACCAATTCCAAGAGCAACGAGACGCAAAAAGAAACGGACACCAACGCTTCTGAAGAAGAGAAGTTGGAAGAGGAAGATATCGAAGAGAACAAGGACGGCACGTGGAAAGGAGGGCCGTCGTGGCTTATATTTGTTTTTTTCTTTTTTGATTTTTGAAAAAATGTCTGAATGAGCCTTGCCTTGCTCGTGAGACTGACCACGGTGAAAGCATGGTGTCGTCGAAGTTTTTTTCATTTTTAAATTTGCGTGTAGGAAGGGAAAATGCTGATTAAAATTGCACTTTTGGGGCTGGTTCTCGGAGTGGGTTTCGGCTCCGCATTTCCCAGTAAAGATGAATTCAAGTTGTTTTGCCGCATCCTGGAGGAGGCCGACCGCATGATGACGGAGACGAAGTACTACGTGTATGACGAACAGGTCGATCGAGAAATTATCAAAGAGATGGTGGTACTTTACAATGCCACCACGGACGACATGAATGAATTTCGAAAAATGCTGTGGAGTACCAAGGATTTTTTCGAAGCGCATCCGCCGCCTACGCAACCGAAGAATCGGCGAGACGCGCACCGTGAAATTGGAAAGTTGATTGAAGAGGGGGGGAAGAAAATCGAAGACAGCCGAAAGCTCGCCGAGACGGCTAGCCAGAAAACTGAAGAGGCGAAACTGTCGGTGCTGCGAGGGATTTATGGAGAGCATGTTACCGAGGTACCGAAGCAGGACGGGAAACTATCAGACTTTCTACGCAAACCCGAGGATACTTTTGAGTATCCTACCAGCGTGAGTGAGAGTTGTGGGAGCGGAAGCAAGGAAACTGGCAAAACCCTCATCAACGATCTTTTTTGTGTGTGCGTGGGGGAAGGCAACACGAGTGGTACGAGTGAACCACCCTGCCACTGGAAACTCAGACCTCCCAAGAAAGTGAAATGCGAGAAGAATAGCTGCTGCACAAAAGATTGCTGTGGCCAGCCGCCACAGGGCTGCTGCGCTGGTGATAATAATAATTGTTGCAAATGCGGCACGTGGACTCAAATGAAGTACGAGAAGGATGAAGAAAATGCCCTTAACCTCACCGAATCCTTCCAGAAAATAGAGGGTGTTTGTCGGGACATAGTTTGGGGAAAAGAAGAGACTAAAAAGATGACCGACCTGCTACAGGAGTATGTGAGCTTGATTGAGAAAGGGGACGATGAAGTGAAAGTTAATAAAGCTACTACAAAGATTTTCGGCCACAGTGGAAGGTTGAAGAGAAATGGCAACAACAATGTTACAGAATGCACGGGAGCAGGGGTTACAGGTGACAAAGACCAAACAGACTACCACAACGATAAAATCTGTGTCGATTACAGCAAACATTTCAAAGATGGCCAATACGACATCCCCTGGCACGAAAAATTCAAAAACTACACCCATCTCATGAAACAATCCAAAACCCTCGAAGAACAAATCCTCAAAAACCGCGCCGCCCTCCTACTCCTGAAAAGCAAGGCGTGGCTCGCCTACAACCGCGAGAGCGATGACGAAACCTCCAACCTCGACGATATGAATGTTTCCACTCTTTTGGATGGCATCCAAATCCCTCCCTCACTGCAACTGTTTTACTTATCCATTTTCCTCTAAAGCCAACACCCTCCTACACTTTTTATAATTACCTGTGAATGGTTTTCGTTTCTCTCCATTATTTCTGTACAAATACCATTTCTGACTCCCTTTTTTGGATATCTCCAAGCTATCCAAGAAAAACGATGGAAGGAACTCCATCTCCCGAGGAGCCTTGGAGAGTTAATCACTCTGTACCCTATTATGGAACCCATGGCGATGCGTGGGAGATGCGGAGGGACGGGAACCAGTATGAGAGTTTCTCAAGATTCATGGGATCAATCCTGACATTATGGAGGGGATGGTATGGGCGGTGTGTCGCATGCCCCCGCGTCGTTAAAAGTGCCTGGAATGCATCCTTGGCGTTATGTTCGTGAACCTCCTCTACCATCGTGCGGAACGTAGTCTTCATTTGTATTCTCTAAAATTTCCTCGTTTTTATCTTCCTGTAAGAAAGGATGGTGGAGCCTTTAAATTCCTTGGAGAGGAGGGCATGTTTTCGAGGATGCAGGGTAAGGGTGCAGAAAGGTAAGTTTAGAAGAGCCCCGAAGCAACACCGGGGAGGCATAAAAGGGGTTGTACAAGTGGGGCAGTGTGGCGGAGCTTCCCGAAGCGGTTTTTTTCGGTGGCATTGGAGACCTTTTGGGATGTTCGGTGGGATGGCTGGTTGAGAGTCGCGAGGTTAATGGGAACGTGTGGGCTTCCAGAGTGTGCTTTTTCTGCTTTTCCTCGTTGGCTCGGAGGGCTCGAAGTATGCCTGTCTGCCGTGGCTTTTCGTCCCCCTTGGTCGAGTACGTGACGCATACTCCATCATCCAGTTTTTCGCCACAAGCTCCGTGGTTGGTGAGGTTACTTTCCCCTAGGATTTGGTGTGCTGGATCTCCTGCAACTAAAGGGTGCAGATTATCTTTGAATTTCTGGAGTGCACTCTTTAAATCTCCCGCGCTTCCATCGCTTTTTAGGCATGGCACAGTGACGTTGAGCCAGGTGGTTTTCATTTGTGCTACTCCATCTTCAAGGTCATAGCCACCGTCAGTCCACCCTTCGCTATCCACAAAAGTTTGAGCATCTTGCCCACAGAGTTTGTCCGCCCCAGAGCCACGGATAGTTGTCAGCCAGAAAGTCTCTCCAGGTGTGCAAAGGCAAACCAGGTCATTGGGGGCAGAGTGGCCGGGCCAGCGTGGTCGCTGACCGGGGTGATCTGTCCCATCGTGCGGCTTCCCGCACCAGTTGACGCGCTGTCCTTGTCCAGCTGTCTGGTAAACATCGGGCAACCCTCTTCTCAAGTTTTCAAGATCCTGTTCACCCTGTTTTCCAAAAATGGTCTTCGCCAATGCCTCATGAAGTGTGTCCTCCTTGCACCGATTCTTCCCGTCCATCGACTTCTTCAACGCACTTGCAAGCACACCACAGAATGCCGCGTACGCGTCCCCATTATGGTCCGTATCACAACTCTGCACAGTCAAACTGATAATGACACCCAGGGTCATCAAAAGCCTTATCATCACCATTGCTATGCTGCTCCAAAAAATATTATGGGGAGAATCGGGTCCTCAAGAGGGAATGCATGTGAGGAAGAAGGGTTAGGTGCATGCATGGGTTTCGAGAGCGCAATAGCAAAGAAAGCTTCAGGGGGCCACAGGAGCCCTGAAGAAGCCTGGGTGAGAGGGGTGCCGTCTTCTTCTTTATCCGGGATGTTGGAAAGCGGGCGGCGTTTTTGTGCTGGCGCCGTCGATGCGTGCCGGAGGGGCTGCGGTGGGTACGTTCGCCTGAGGCTCCCTGGGTTACAAGCTCCTCCTCCTCCTCGCCATCATCGAGAGTGCGGTTGAGCAGGGGTTTGGTGGCCGGCTTGTGGGTGTGGGTGATGTCGAACTTAGTTTTGTCGAGGGCTTCATGCAAGATCTGCCACCGTTTTGGGCATGTCTTTGGGCAGTGCGTGTTCCAACCGCCGTAGTTCACGAAGACGTCGGCGTTACCCTCCTCATCGGAGACCGTGAAAGGGAGCCAAGCTGGGGCTGCGACGGTATTCCACAACTTTGAGTTTTTCCAACCAAGTCTTTTGTGCTTGTTCTGGAGTAGCGTTTGGCGCCTTCAGGGGCACGTCTTCACTACTTTATCCCACGTGCTGTCTAGGTGCTTTTTAGTCCGCTTGTTCCGATAGCTGGACTTGTTCCGCTCATGCTTGTTGCCATTATGGCAACATCCCCCATCCTTTCGGTTCTTCTCACCTTTCAATTCTGCGGCAGTCCTCCCGCATAATGTTGAGGAGCCTTGTCGTAGTGATGTCGGAACGGGTATCCATTTACTCCCACCGTACCCATGCAAGGAAGGTCGTGTGGGATGGACTTTCCCGGGACAGTGGTCATGGTTATTGTATAAGAACTTCCCCAATGAGTTTGTCCAGCCCGCGTCCTTTCCGTATTCCTCTGGAAAGCCCTTTTGGAGATTCTCAAAATTTCCTCCAACGTGCTTCCAGAAAATCACTTTTCCCGGAGCCTTCCGTAACCTCGGCCCGGTGGCACCACGGTTGTAACGTATTACTGCCACTCCCAAGACTTCGCAGAGGGCTGCGAGCTCGTGGTGATTGTGATTCTTTCTCATTTTCCCCGTTGCCATTCCAGTTCCCACTCTCACAACCATCACCATCCAAAACCACATTCCTTTTTTCTCTCACTCCATCCCCGGCACCATAAGTGGAGCAAAGAAACACACAAACAGGTAAGCAAGCAATCCAGCAACCAAATAACAAACCTACACGGAAAGGGGACAAAACAGATTTTAGTGAAGCCAAAAGAAAGAGGTAGTCGTGACGAGGGGCCGGGCAGACCCATGCAAGGCTTCGAAGAACACCTGCTCCAGGATCACTTCGGAGAGTGCTGAGAGGTCCACCATGTACCACCCGTGGTGCGCCCAGTCCTCCAGGGTGCGCAGGCCTCCCGCACAGAGGTTGCGGAGGTCCTGGCCCAGATCCCAGTAGAGGCGACTCAGCATGTCAGGCATGTGCTGAAGAATTTCCTGGCGCACAGCTTCGCTGATTACGGTACCTCGTGGATCACGCAGAAAGGCTCCCAGAGAAACGTCAAGGCTCACGGAGGGAGGGTTATCCCAGCCATAATCCAGGAGAAAGTGGTACAGGTAGATCCGCCGCTTGTCCTTCAACTCATGGAGGAGCACGTCATCCACGGTGCTGGATGTCTTCGAGGGGATATAATCGCCTCCTCTTCCGCTCCTTCCATGCTTATGCGACGGCTTCCTTGGGGTTTCAAGATTCTGTCTAAAGTGTGAGGGAGACAGAAGGGACGATTTCCGGTGTCTGAGGAAGGGTACCTTGAGCTCCACAACATACAGTTCTTAGAGGACTTTTAAGTGACTAAAAAGCATAGCAACGGGACAAGCAAGAGATATCCTGTGTCCCTTATCCCTCATTCTCGAGTGGCCTCGTACGGTTTATCCAAATATGGTTGACCACCCCATTCAGGATCCGGGGCGTGGCGTAGGTCAGCGACTCTCCCCAACGCAAGCAGTCCCGCCATTGGCCCAGTACCTTCAGGCCTTTCTCATGCAGGAACGACCCATCACGCCGGACACGCTCCGTCAGGTCGGCCAGCTGGGCCGCCATCTCCTGAAGCAAGCGCTCTCGGGCTTCCACATGGTGCAGATATTGGGAAGGGTCTTGCAGGAAGTCCGCCAGACTGCCCCGGGGCCGGGCCGAGTCCTGCACTGGAATGCCATACTCTTCCAGCAGGAACTCGGCCAGCGGCACGTCCGCCCACGTGTCACACCCTTCCCGGAGCACGTCTTCTATTGGGCTCAAGACGGTCCAGGCCTTCGGTGGCCCCCGTGGGGTAAGGTAGAGCACACATGGACTCCTCCCATAGCTTGGAGGAGCGGCGGTCCGTACGCCCGCGTGGGATGGCTAAGGCTGAGGCTGGGCCTTCCACACGGCCTCGTCCAGCAGCGTTCGTGGGAGCGGCTCCACGAACTCGTAGGTTCCCCTCTTTACCCAGTCCTCCAGCGTCAGGACGCTGCGCGAGCTCAACTTCCAGGTATGAAAGATCATCCTTTCGCGCAGGGCCTTACGCAGCTGGGGGACACTTTGGAAGACCTCCTCCAGGGTGTACGGGGCCACAAGGTCTGCCTTCGGGTTTCCCAAAAAGTCGGTCAGGGTCAACGGGCTGAGAGGCGGTTGGATACGAGGGTACGTGGGCTTGAGAAAGTCGTACAGGTTCAGACGGCTGGGGTCTCCACTGAGCTCCAAGAGCACTGCCCCGAGATCGCTTTCCATGGTCCAAAGAAGGAGACTCTTCCGAGGGATGGAGAATGGCGGTCTGGGTGGAGGGGAGTTCACTACCACCTCCGTCTCCAGCGATGAGGAAGGGCTGTCCTCCACAAGACGCAGTATACGGCGTGGGGAGGGCGGGTGTCTTCCTCTGACGGCTCCAGTAGTGTGGGTGAAGGCTCTCGCTGTCTTTCCTTGAGTTGTGGGCTTCTCCTGTGACTTGAGCTTGTCCTCGGTCTTGGGGAATGGTCGATCTCCGTGTAGCATTGTCTCGTGGGTATCCTGGGCTTCGGGGTTTGCTTCCTAGCGAGAAGCGGTGGGAAAAAAAGGAAGATTTCCTTCGGAGATGTATGGGGTTGGGGGTTGGAGGACGGGCGGTGCGCCCTAGGAAAGGCGTTGAGGGAGGCCGGTTTGGAAAGCCGTTTTCCATTAAAAAATCATACCAACTAAGAAAAAAGAAGCAAGCAAGCAAGCAAAGATGTACATGAGCACTGAGGTGTTATTCTGGCTCTTCTTTCACTTGTTACACCGGTGTATCTTCTTCGCCCAGATTTTCTCTCAGGTGGGCCAGAAGAGTACCCCAGAGAAAACGCGTAGTATCTCTTTGGGAAGAAGGATGAAAAGGAATTCTGTTACTCTTACGGGTTTATGGGCGGGGGAGCTGCATATCCGCTTTAAACATTCACCTCCTGCGTGGACACGGGTCTCGTCAAAACCTCCGGTTGGGTGGCGGATTCGAACCCAAGAACTCTACATCGGAGTAGGACTCCTGGCTCTTTCGTCTTGGGGAAGGCTCGGTCCCATGCGAGGAGATCTCTTGTGGCTTCGGTGGTGGAAACTCCACCAAGAACTACATATCCGACAGGGGCTGCTTTCCTGTCTGGAGCACGAAGACACGGAGCTCGAGGAAGATGAGGAGGGCCGCTGGAATACCGGGCCCTGCCTTGGACCGCGTGGTTCCCTTTGGACGGGCTTTTCCTCTTGGGTGCGTGCTTCGTGCGCCTGCTTCACAGCATCCTCCAGAAAACTTCGTGCCAGCGCATGCACGGTTAATGAACAGAAAGACCACCTCTGGGCCCAGTCTTCCAGCGTTAAAATGTGTGCCCCGGATAACGCCAAATATTGATCGAGCATTTCTTTACATAAACTGTCCAGCATGCGATCCAGCCTGTCCCTAATCTCTTGGCGCAAGCGATCCTCGAGAAGACACTGCTCGGGGTTCCGCATAAAATCCCCCACCGTGAAGCGGAGCAGGTGCAGTGGCAGATCCTCATACTGCGGCTCCAGAAAGTGAAGCAGGTTCAGGTTATCGAGGTCGTCCACACCGTCCAACAACACACGGAGGTCGTCGTGGTATACGTGGGAGTGTGGGAGAGGGTCATGGCTTGAGACGGTAGTGTGTCCCGGTCGCTGCGGACAAGCTCATTGTCCTCCTGTCCGGTGGTGTGTCCAAGAAAGGATACGTGCGCTTTGTTCATAGTTGCCAGCGGTAACTTTCCTTGATTTGTCTTACCTCCATACAAAAGGCCAAAAGAAAAACAAATGGAAAACCCAACACTGTAGCTTCATAGGGGATGGATAATTTTGTATAACCCTCCTCCTTCTCTTTCATAGTGTCCCGGCAGCACGGGGCGGTTTCGGAAAATTATGTTTCTTCCCGGCACGGCATACCCACCAGGGGTCGAGGAGGGAGGGCTTTAATTTTATGCATGACCGCCCCATCCCCTCGACGGCTATGTTTAGTGTGTTGGGAGGATCTACTGGGGGAGAGTTGGGTTGGTTATGGAGGCATTTTGGATGCCGGAACCAGCGGACCGATATCAAGAGCCGGGTCTGACTCATCCCGTTGGGGGCACTTTTTCCCAGGGCGTTACGTAGGGGGAAGTAAGGAGACCCAAAACAGGATAGCCTTTGGGAGGGACCTTCCGCCTAAAATCAAGAGACTAGAGAGAGAGAGGGGGAAAGACATATAGAGCAGACAGGGGAAATGTGGACATAAACAAAGACAAGCTTGGAGGAGGTGATGTTTTTAGGAAAAGGAAGAGGCAGCCATGAAGAGACCCAGGGGGAGCAGTAGGTCAGGAAGAGAAAAAGGGGCGGCCGTAGGGTCCGGGATTACTGGCTCGTCGGTGTTGGAGGTGTCTTCAGGGTCAGTGCCGGTGGCTTCGGGGCCCTCTGTGGTGAATCGTCGGGTCCGGCTCTTTGGAATTTCTGGATGTTCTGTTGGTGATGGAGTACCTGGTGTGTCGGTTTCTTCCGTCTTCTCTTCCTCTGTGGTGTTGGTTGTGGTGGAGAAATCCAACAGCTCGGGGCTCTCGATGGCTCCCGGTTCTTTGTGTGATGGAGAGGTCTCCTCCGCCACTTTGGTCGTTTGAGAAGGATCCGGAGACATTGCAATGGCAGCTTTTGGGGAGGATATCTTTAGGTATTTCAGATACGTCAATACTTTGTCTGCCCAGGGAATGTGGACATTTTGTTTACTTTGGCTCAAACTCCGTTTATAGGCTACGCATGCGTCGTTTTTACTGCGGCCGCTGCAATATCCGTTGCCAAGTTTCTTTCCTAAGCAGACAAGACTGTGTCCATGCATGGAACCTTCTTTCAAGGTATTCCTTGCTTGTTGTACAGATACTTCCAAGGTCTGCACGGCGTTTTCATTGGTGTCTTGCATATTTATATTCCCATGAAGGCATTTTTGTTTAAATTGACCCCACACGTTTTGAAAAAGATTTTTTTATTGCGTCCTCTTCCACCCGACCATTTGTCTCGGGGTAGCATAGAACTCAGTCCACACAATACACCACTACCATGGCCATGGGTACAAGTACGCAATAAGGCGCCAGCCACGCTCTCAGCAAAGCGGATATAACTTACTGAAGCTCGGTTGTAATATGGGCAAAACAGTTCTCTTTTGGGATGGAGGTTGCACATCCCTGTCAGTGTCACTGGGCCCTCTCTACTAAAGAAAGCTCCGTCAGTACTCCCATAAATAGCTTGCTCCAATCTACGGTCCCTCCCCGTCTTATTCATCACCCTCTCCGCACTCCTCAGAACGTCGCAAAGTGCGTGGAATGTATCCTCATTGTAACCATTCCCCACACTCATCCCCATGCTCACCACCACCATTTCCAAGACCACTGCCTTCATCCTCATCCCCAACAAGACCCTCATCCCACTTACTCCTTAAAAAAAAGAGAAAAAGATTGGGAGAAAGGGCTCTTTATGGGCTTAGGGTATACATGGGGGAGGTCTTCTTGGAGGGAAGATATTGGTTTCTAGAGCATTAAAGCCTGGATACGAAAGCACCAAAGGGCCATGAAGTGGCCGGTAATAGAAAGCTGCGGTAGTGATTGGAAAAGAGGGTAGGGAGGCGGCTGAGGGGTTCTTCGGGATTGGGCGTTGTAGAACCGGCTTGTTGCGACGAAGAAGTAGACGCGCCACCGGCTCCATGGCCCCCGTGGACGTCTTCAAGGTTGTGGTCCATGTCCAGGCAGGCGTGAAGGAAACATGTGGAGTTCAGTTCGGCGGGCGTGAGGTTGGGAGTTCTGAGGGTTGCCTCTAATGGCTCTCATCGCCACTTGGGGAAGTCATATTGAGCCCCGCACCAAGCGCTGTAGCTCACGTGGACGATCCCCTTTTCCCCGCGGCCATTGTGCCCCGGTGCCCAGGTTGGGCTGCTCTGGTATTCAACGTTTAGTTTTTCCAGTAAAGTCTTATTTGCAGCCTCTAGAGTGAGAGTAAGTCACGCTTCCAAACACGGTTTGGCTACACTATTCCATGTGGCTTCCACATGCCTTTGAGCCTGCTCGTGGTGATGCTTGGCCTCCGTCCACCCATGGCTATTAGAGCACCCATTACTTCCCGCACCATTGCATCCCAATTCCGTGGCAGGCTTCCCACATAACGTTTTGGTACCACTCTCCTGTGAGTAATGAGTAAACGGGTGCCCAGTTTCCCCCACCGTGCACAAGCAAAGGATGTCATGCGGTATTGATTTCCCGGGGTAGTGGATCCCATCGCTGTATCTACATTCCACACACCAATTCTTGCGGTTTTCAGGGTTTTGGTGCGTACTGGGAAGCCCAGCCAAAAGTGTTTTGATGTCGCACCGATCAAGCTTTCCAAAAATAGCCGCCCCAGGACTTTTCTGGCACCAGGGTGGTTCGTCGTTTTCTATTTCTGCACGGCTGCCATCAGAAAACCGCAGAGAGTCGCATGGTGATCTCCATTGTGATCGGTCTGAGTCCCCATTTCCATACGGATCCTTCCCACGACCCTTACCACCCCCACGAGCAGCCCCCCATTCTCCACCACACAAAGTTCATCTTCCTTACACCTTTCCTTCGGAAAAGGTGGGGAAACGTTTATGGGGTGGTGAGGAAATGGGGAAAGCACCCTCAGAACAAGGGACCCCCGTGGTGTGCACTGGAAGGCAAAGCGGGGCTAGCCTTACAAGGTTGGAAACGGCTTGTGTTGTTCGCGCTAGGCTGGCCTACTCGGCAGGTCGTCCAGACAGGTGTCAGGAGGGTGCGCTCCCGCTGTCGTCGCTCATGCAGAAACCGCGTCCTGGGGCACAGCGGATGGTACCATCGTTTTCCACATAGAGTGCTTCCCGCAGCGTGTCCCGGGCCTTCTGGACATCCCGATCCACTTCCCTCGCTCAGGCCGTCGGGAGGACTACAGTTTTCCACGTGGCGGCTCCATGCCCCGGCGCCCGCTTTCCGGTGTTGAACGCCGTCCACCCCGGATCCTCACGACCACTCGGGCACTCTCCTCCATGTTCATCCTCTGCACCCTTCTTCGTACACCACACACGGCATGGACCCCGTCGTCGGTAAAGGGTGCACTCTTCCTCTCTCCCAGTGAACCCATACAGAGCAGGTCATGGGAATGGATTTTCTGGTATCCCGGTCGTCTTCGCGGTGAGCCGTGCCGGAGCCACACGAGTATTCACGGTTACCGGGGGCGCCGTGGGTGAGGGGGAACTTCAGGACGTCGTACGGCTCCCCTTTCTTATGCGCCTCGCCAAAGAGGAGGGCTGGATTCAAAGCTTTCCGGAGGGTGTCTCCGCTTTGACCACGGCTCCTCGGAATGGGGATAGGTAAGACACTCGTAGGCTCTAAACACTGAAAATCACCACCACCACCATCCAAGGCCTCACCATCCCAACGTTCATTGCTTTATTCTTGTCGACTCTACTGGTCGCACGGAGTGCACTCTTCCTTCAGCACCAAAACCAACACCAAACCACGGAGATTCCTGGGGAGAGTTTGTGAAACTGTGTGCATGGCTGGGGAGGGAAGACGGGTTCCCTACAGTTGGGGAGACCAGCCCTAAACAGAGTACGGTGCACACTAAGAAAAAGGAATGAGAGGGCCTATCAAGAGGGAGGGGGACAAGCCGTTGGACCTCACTTTCTTCTTTGGGATGGTGTGAAGTTCTTATGAGTATGTGTGGTTGGAGGGGGGAAGGAACGCCTATGAGAAGGGATGGGTCTCGGGTTTGGTAAGGTACGGTCGCCCTCGTTGCTCATTGTGCTTGCAAATCTATACTTCTGGGTGACCATTTGCCAAACTGCCTGCAGCAGGAAGATGTCCACTCTAACACGATTGAAATCGACCGACGATGCTGTCCGGTTCCACTGAGGGTGTGTCTCGAGAGTCCCTGTGCAGCGGGTGCCGGAGTTGTTGGGGATGGGTGGGGTACGAGCATGGTAAAGTTAAAGACAACGACAAAAACAAGGGTTCAAAAGAGGCTCTCTGTCAGCGTGCTGTTCCGTGTGCTCACTGGGCGCACTCCATGAGGACTTTTATGGTAGTACTTGCTGCCCTTCGGGACGCGTTGCCGTTTTGCTTCCTTGGAAGAAGAAGAAACCTGTCCTCGGAACCTCACCTTCCGTCTTCGGTGAAATGCACGCCGAGGGGACTCTTCCATACACGGCAGGATTTACGTTTTCCTGGAGATTCTTTGAAAAAAATTAAAAAGCTCCCGTTTATCTTCCATGGTTCCGAGCACATCCCAGAAAAGCGGGGCCGCTGCTTCCTACGGAGCCTTCCAAAGTGTCGGTGCATGATACACTCTCGGCTACGTTCCTTTCCCAGGCCCAAGAAAGCACCATGTCACCTTTTCCCTCATCACCACCACCACTCCTTACTCCGTTATTCTTCTTGCCTCATTGATCACTCGAAGAGAGGGGAGTAGTACGCGCCGTATGTTTAGTGTGCCGTGTGTGTGGTGTGGGGCAAGCCAAAGGTACGGGAAGGAAACACACCCAAGGGGGGATAACTCGGAAAAAGGGCGGTCGTCTATGGTATGGGACCCAAGACCGGCTCAAGAGAGTGGGAGAAAAAGAAGAAAGGCTCCAAGGGGGACTTTGGGAAGAAGACAAGCCTGAGACCCGCACGTTGTGGAGCGCTTGCTTCCATGCGTTACCTCGAGAGATGGGGGGAAAGGGGAAAGAGAGGAGATGGACACACGGGAGGAGACTGAAGTGCCGCTGCCTGCGTGGAAGCGACCCGGGGTTGGGCCTTTCAGACACGTTTCCATTTTCCCCTCGATGGTGTGGAGTTTGGAGTGGATGCGGTCCTGGAGTGTTCGGAAAGAATGGAAGGCGTCCGAGGCGTTCCGATGATGCACTCTGAGCGTGCCGGGCTCTGGTGTCCACGGAGCGTTGCTGTCGGATGCGTTGGGGATTTTGCCGGGGCCAAGGTGCTGCTGTTGAACTCCCCTCCGAGTACTTTCCCTATTATCAAGATGCCGCCACCACTACGGAAGGGATTTTCCCAGTCCCGAACGCTGCAGAATTCAACCAGTGCCACCCTTAATCCAGCTGCAGCCGCGCCTCGCTCTCCCTGTGAAATGGGACTTTGAGGCACTGTGCTGGATGCCCTCGATGCTGGAACCCAGGTTGGGTTACTGTGCACTTGCCCTTTCGTTCGTATCCACGAAACTTTCTTCACCGAAATGGGCTCCACCAAAGCAGTCTCTCCATGGTTCGGGTGTGGATGCTTTAGGGCCTCCTATACCGAAACTATTACCACCATCATTTCTTGCATGGGGAACTACCGTCATGAACTCGTCCAGGCGCTCCGCGGAATGGGCAGAGAAGGCAGCAGCTTTGGATGCATCCCTTTCTAATTGCTCCACTTCTTTCCTGGTTTTCTCTATTTCCTTTCTGACCTGTCTGAACAGGAGGTCGGTCATTTTGCACGCATTCGAGCCGCTCCCTTTGGATTTAGACTGGATGAGTTTGGATAGCGACTCGAGTAACTTCATTTCAATGTGTATAACCTTTGCGGCTCCGTCCTCTACCTGCTGGGTGGCCCAGGGTGTGACGTCCTTTAAGGTTCTGCTCAATGTGCATATAGCCGCACCGGCTATGGTGGGGATGGCTTGGGGTCCTGTACCCCACGCCGCCTCCTGAAATAACAACATAAAAGCGGAAAAAAAACAGCCAAGCCACACACGACCCCATCACCATCACCTTGAGTGAATTCCTTCTGTGTGTCTTCTTTCTTCTAGCATCCTGCAGGTGCGGAAAGAAAATCTTTATGTTTTCAATATCTACGACACGGAGAAAATAATCCCACAACATCGAAGATTGTATATTCCGTTTTGCAATATCTTTAGAGTGAAAAAGCAAAGGAAACCAGACATTCATGACGCTGTGGGAGTGGAATGTCGAGGTGCTTCCGGAAGGCAGTGGCCCCTTCTCTTTATGATAGCGTGCCTAAAGGGTGATGGCAGCCTGCCATTCCGCGTTGAGCTTTACAGCGTTTTGGAAGCACGGTTGGGTTACGCCCTTGTTCTGTGGTTTCATTGGATAGGCAAGGCTCAATATGCTTTTTTATTTTTCGATTTCTGCATACTTTTTAGAAATTCTCGTTATAGCACCTTTGAGAGCCTGGAAGGCAGAGAGGGTTTTTTGGAGGTGCTGCATGGTGTGCGGAGGGAGAAGCTGTCCGGAAGGACTTATCGCGGGCGTCTTTGCAGGCATTGGCGATTCCACCGGCATTAAATGCAGTTTTTCTATTCTCACTCCCGAACGCTTCCCCGATGGTCATCATGCTGCCGCCCCACCCGGGCGGACCGCTGAGGTTGGCTCTGAGGATTCCATCGCCTGCCCCGTTGATCTGGTCGCAGCTCGTATTCATGTCCGGTGCATCTTTGTATCAATGTTGAGACAAGGCACTATAAGTGATATTTTCGATGACGGGAGCCCCAATCGGTTCGCCTCTATCGGCCACTCGTACAGGAACTTTGGCCCCGTGGTGTTCCCCATTTCGAATCTCGCACCTTCCGGAAAGCAGTCCTGCAAATCGGCCGTCGTGGCGGGGCCGTCCCCATCAGCCTTCCAACGATCGTGGGCTCTTTCCAGGATGCCCGTTCTCCCTCTGGCCATCGCGAACACGGTGATGAACTCTCCCAGACGCTCACCGTACTTGAAAGCAAGAGCGGTCGCACGGATGATCTTTGGAGAGAGTCGGCTCCTTGGTTGGTTAACCTTTTCGAGAAAATTCCGAACATCCTCCAAGAGGCTTTCCGTTTCTCGGGTAATCGGGAGACCCATGAAAGTGGAGCTCTCCGTGAAACAAATTGAATGCATGCGCGGAATGGGTCTTCTGAAACTTGGACAGCCTCCCGGCTACGCAGGGCACGACATCGTTTAAATTCCTGTTGAGTGTACAAAGGGCTCCGCTGGTTTCGGAGGGGATGGCTTGGGGATAAGACGAACCTGCACGGGGTACCGGTAACGAGGCCACCACCACCCCAATCATCCCCACCACCACCACAACCAACCCCGCATGATCCTCCACCCCACCCTATCCCATCCAGACCTTTTGTTTTTCTCCGTAAGAAATGAAAAGAGGAAGGATGTGGAGTGGTTTCAATTGGCGTACCGAGTGCACCAGCCGCATGAGAAGGATGGGTGGGGGCCATGCTCCTTGAAAGGTGCGTCAGTGAGGAGAACGGTCTTGCTGTGGGTGGGTGGGGGAGGGGGAAGGTGGGGCTCGTTGCCATTGCCGTGGCGATATCTACGCGGAGTGTCCAACGCCCTTCCGCATCTCGCCGAGTACTTGGAATGCATCCTCATGAGCAGTCCTCTATGCCTTGGATGCCTCAGACCAAACTCAAACAAACACACATGTACGGCAGAGAGCGTGGGAAAAGCTGAGAGAGAGAAGGATAATTCGAAAAAGAGAGAAAACGGGGACCACGGGGGAGGGCCATAGAAGGTGGTATGGACCAGGGTCGGAAGGCGAAATCACCACTCCGAAGGAGATGGAAGTGGAAGCGGTTCAGGTTAGGGTCGGGATGCTGAAGCGTATCGTGGATGGCCGCTTCCTCCAGAACATCTTCTTCTCCACCCACAGGGTCCTCCGCTTTCTCGGGAGGGGCGGCGGCCGTGGGGTATGGAGGATCGATGCAGGATCAGTTGGGATGGATATGTTGTCTCCGCCTCCTTAGGCGTCTTCCACTATGGGGTCCGAATGTCATCGACAGCCTTATTTTTTAAGGGGTGGCCGTGCAAATCAGCTTAGGAAGACCATCAGAAACCTTGAGAAATTGGGGAAAATGGTGCAGGGTGGCATTCCAGTGCTGACAACATTTGCTTCTTAGGTTTTATTCCCAGTACCGCTTGGACTCGTATTCAGGCTATTGTGGAGGCACTCCCTGGAGACAGCCTCCCAGGACCTCTCGAAGCCTGGGGCGAGCCTCTGCCGGTTATGGGTGTACCACCCACATGCCGATGCCAGAACATGTCGTCTCTCCTTCTCCTCGACCATGCAAAAGGAAGCAGCGGCGACGAAAAGCCGCCTGGAAGCGTCCGTATTCGATGTAGTGACCAGGGGTGTGGAGAGAGAGGAAAAGGTCATGAGGATGGATTTCCGGGTGTGGGCGTGCTTCCCCGGGTTATGGCAACAAGTGCCGAGCTTCCACCAGCAATGGCCGGGGTCCAGGGTTCGGGGAGAGCATCCATACGGAGGAAAGCTTTGGTTGCGAAGAGGGTGTGGGTCACGGCCTGTTCGAGACCCCTTTCCAGTCTTCTCTGGGTGGTCCTCCGGAAAGCATTCCTCACGTCCAGACCAGCCTGAAAGACATAACTTATTGCAGCACTCGTCCTCCGGTTGAAATCATACTCCAGCGGGGGTAATCCAAGCAATGCACCCAAACCATCCCGTGAGTACCACCAAGCCGAGCCCCCTCTCGATGATCATTCTTGCAGGTTATCTTTTCTTCAAAGAAAAGACACCGCCGTCCTCACCTTGAAAGGAGGGAAAGGAATGCCCACAAGAAGCGCTACAGGGGGACAACCTTTCCACTGTTTGGCGTTGTGGCACTTGAATTCTCATAAGCTACATTTGGCCAGGGGGAGGGGGCCATGGCTCCTCTGGCGCACGTAATTGGGGGTGCAGTTCCGTTCCCTTGTGTAGGAAATCGATTCACAGGGGGGCTCCAGGAGAGGGGACAACGAAGGCACCACCGGCTGCGTGTCCTGGGGGCTCCGGGTGGAGGGTTGCTCCAATATGTATCGTGGAGTCGCGTCCTGTTGTTCTTCTTTTCCAATCGGAGCGGTGTCCGGCGGCGCTGGGATGCGCTTCGAGGAATAATCGATAGCCTTTAACATCAGCTCTCCAAACCATTGCTGATGCATGTGGGGTGCGTTATTATTATGCGACGTGGCGGCGAGCTCGCTGTTGGATGAAAGCATCGGGGTCGGGCCTGTAAGCAAGCACGGTGAAACAGCGGAACGGTAGATTCAGATATGGGTTAGGGGAGGCTTGCTTCTGCCGAGGGATCCTTGGGAGTGGGGAAATCCAAGTCTTCAAGTTCCAAGGAAGTCTCTTGTCCCAGAAAGAAATCATCTTCCCTTTATTTTTTGGGAGTATCCTCAGCAGCGGCAAGACTCCCATGGCGCGGCTTTCTGGCTTGAGCGAGGAGTTGCTCCCGATTCTGACATGAGGATTCCGTGAAGAGGAAAAGACCGTCTGAATTTTCACGCAGTCCTTGAGAACCTTGCTCCTCCATCATGTGACCGTCGCCATTTTACTTTCCTTCGTTCGGCTTGTATAAATTAAAAAAACATATGAAATTGATGGTGGAGAGGCACTTCTCGAGTATCACTGAATTGGATGACAGTGGTTGTTGGTGAGGTGGTCTCTCCCCTATGGAAAGATATGGGGCTCACGTTTTCGATTGTTGTCGCCCTTTCTTACCCTCAGTTGCCCCGGGAAGACTGGGGAATAGATTGGAATGGTTAGCCCGTCACTAAGAACAAATTATTATTTTTGACAATGCACTCGATGACTTTCTGGTAAGGTGCTGGGAATGTTATATAGGAATTTGGGATACCGGGCCGCGCGGACTGACTGGAAGAGCTGAGGCTGAGACCACCGTATCAGACCTTCCTTACTCCATGCGAGGGGTAGAGGTGGAGTGGTGGGTATGACCCCTCTGTGACACGGTTGGCGGAGTGTTCCAAAACACAATGGGGTTATACCTCACCCCAGATTGCTCCACGGGGTTCAGAGACTGCGTAGCGCCTGTATTATATTTGAAGAAAATGAATGGGTGTGGAAAAGAGACTGACGGCTACCAAAGAGGTAGTATGCAGCATCACCGGCACTCTGGGGTGGATGTTATTATGAAAATGCTATTGTGCACGTTCAGACTTGTTACATTGTATGCGCGGCGTATCCTGCTGCTTATAAAAAGTGTCGTTGAGCGTAATCCAGGACCCATGATTCGTGGAGCCCAGTGGAATGCTGGGGTCTCTCTCAGGCGAAGCGAAATGCCTTGGAGAGAAAGCTTCACGAGGATGTGGTTTTATTTTGGTTATTGCAGGAGACACACCTGGAGTCGGGAGAATGTGCCGCTCTCTAGATAAGCGGATACCAGCACGTGGGGAATGCGAGGACTCCTCACGGGGGCGGGGTATCTATTTTGGTGAGAGTTGGGGTTGGGGTTGCAGTGGGCATAATAGAGAAGGAAGGTTCCGGAGAGAGCTACACTGACACTGAGGTTCTCGGCCGACGTGAGTCTCACGATCATATCGGCTTAATTCCCCAGGAACACAGATGTTTCCAGCGAGTCGCTGGACACCTTGGTGGGAGCAAACGGGTCAATGATGATAGGAACAGACGGGAACTCACACCATGTGTTGTGGGATCCGTTGCGTCCAGAACAATAGGAGGATCGCTCATACTGGATTGTCCACCAGGCGACAGCCTGGCACGGTAGCACGGCCGTCACCGGAAATCACGCTGTGCAGAGACTGTGAGATCTCAAACTGGAAGGCCGCACTGACCCGGACAGTGATCACTATTGGATCCCGTTCGATGTTTTTGTGGGCACCAGCCTAGACGCGATGGCTCCCTCAAAACCTGCCCGTGCACTTTACTCGTGGAACAAGGCAAGGTGGGACAAGCGCGGTCGAAAAGTGGTAATCTCGTTTCCCAAACAATGAAGAGGTCGGCCAAGGGTGCGGATGCAGTGGATGAGGCCCTTAAAAAAGGCGATCGACAAAGGCAATGGAGTGGCTTCGCCGTTTTGGACAGACCAACTGACAAAACTGGGCAAAATTGTTCAGGAGTGAAAGAAGGAGCGGAGGAGTGATGCATGCATCTGGTGGATAAGGAAGATGCTTTTGGTACACACGACAATCAGGCGATGGGAGGATAACGTGTCAAGGCCGACAGTAACAGACCCAATCAGCTGGAATCCTGTCAAATCTATTGATGCCCCCCGTCCGGTCACCTCACCAGTGCTGGTGGTTGACCGTCACCCACGAACAAAATGTCAAGAGGCACAGGCACTGTCAAGAATGTACAGGGAGCGGTTAACGAAGGCACCGAAACCGCCAGATATGCAAATCCCGAGTACCATGCATGAGACATTTAAGCCAATCACGAGAGAATAACTGGAAGTAGCGCTGCGAGAGCCCTCAACAGGTACGGCTCCGGGAAATGACGGAATTCATTCCGAAGAGCTCCAACAGATGGGTAGGATGGACAGGAAGTGTGCACTGCGATGGTTCATTTGCAGCCTGAATATTAGCCAAGTTCCGGAGAAATTGAAGCAGGGAGTTTTTGTGCCACTGTTGAAGCCGAACAAGCCTGCAGGCAGCATGGTCTCCTTCAGACCTGTGGCGCTAACCAGCACGCTGTGTAAGCTCATAGAAAGAATAGTTTCACATAGAGTACGTGACTGCTTTGAAGGCAGATTGAAACCGCAATCCATCTGGCTTTAGGCTCACAAGGTCAACACTGCATACGCTCATGCAGGTGAGTAGTGCAGTGCGGCAAAGAGAAAATGGAGAGAAGGTAACAGCAGTATTCATTGAATATGAAAGGGTGTTTGACTCAGTGGACCATGGTTGCGTAATCGAGGTACTGAAGGCATTGTGAGTAGAAGTGCATGTCGCGGCATGGATAGCGCGGTTCTTGCAGGGACGTACAGTGCAAGCCAGAGTATGCAGCACGAAATCACAGGATATCGAAATGATGTGCGGTGTCCCCCAAAGCTCTGTGCTTGGGCCACTGCTGCTGTTGATTACAGCGGTAGACTCACTTAGCAAACGACTTAATGAGATTCCAGTCTTGATGCATGGCTTCTTTGTCGATGATCTCACGATAATATGCATACGCACAGATATGCCGGAGATTCAGGAGACGACGGAGAAGGCCATGGATTGGATCACCAGTTGGTCAGAGGAGCGCCTTATGGAAGTCTCAGTGGGGAAGACGGAGTACACGCTGTTTCGATCCCGCGACAAAAATATGCTGAAGCTGGAAGTGGGCCAGAGTCGAACTTTCATTGGCAATGAGCGGAGACAGCTTTGCACAGACTGCAATAGGGGAACGTATGGCGGCTTGGCCGAGAGTTTTGCTGGTGCCTTATGGTGTATCTGCACTCCAGGATAATGTGCAGCTGTTAGGGAATTCTGCGGATTGTGCGTGTTGGAGCCCAAAGGCACCCAGACCGGTGCACAGGTGGAGGGAAAAACAGCTCTTCTCCAGAACGCGTTGGACCAGTTCAACCAAAGTGCCCTTATGGAAGGGGGAAGGAGCCCCACACAAGGGACACTGTGGGCGCCTTCGAATAAGCCGATCGGAGAGCACTGGATCCTTGGAGACCGAGTCCGAGTGGCAGAGACACCTTTTTCAACTTAGGAGAGCCGGTTGGAAAAAACGGCTGTAGTGGCCTACCGCATGGAAAGATCTTTGGTGTCGCCTATCAAACGGTGTGGAGTAGAGACGGGTCCAACGTCCATATTCCCTGAGCAGATCCTATGACGAGCGTTCTTCCCCGTATCCAAGTAGCATCGGAACAAGAACTGCCTCATGCCACTTTGGCAAAAACCCTTTCCCAGACCACTACCCGACAGAACCGGAAGACCTCGAGAGCCCTGAGCCCTTTTATTCCGTCCCCCAAAACACCACCACAGCAGAAGAGCATACGGAAGAAATCCACATCCCGAGAAATTCGTCACCAGAACATCCATCAAAACTAACGAGCCGTCCCCGACAGTCCACCACCGAAGGCCCCACCAGCCCATCGAACACCTCCCCTGACAACACCTACGACAAACCCGTAATGCTGGACCTCACGGCCGCCCCTTTTCCTCTTCCTGAAATTATGCCCCCTGACTCTCTTCGTGACTACCGCTGGCCTTTTATACCAACAACACCCACCTCGAAGGTTCTCCGCTCATG
Source organism: Trypanosoma congolense (assembly GCA_002287245.1). Taxonomy (NCBI): domain Eukaryota; phylum Euglenozoa; class Kinetoplastea; order Trypanosomatida; family Trypanosomatidae; genus Trypanosoma; species Trypanosoma congolense. Next base: position 13,072 of record NHOR01000344.1, on the reverse strand, counting down.
CCCCCACTTTAATGGATACAGCAGGTTCGATAGGAGAAGAGGGTGATCAGAAAAAATTATCCCTCCAAAGTATTCCCTTCTTAAAATTTTTTCTTTCTTTTCAAAAACCCTCTCTTCAACCGAATCTCGTGATTTTGCGAAATTCCCATTTTTACGAAATTCCCTTTTTTCCCAAATTCCCTTTTTTGCCCAATTCCCTTTTTTCAAAAAAAAAATCCCTTTTTTTCGAAATTCCATTTTTTTGCCAAATTCACCTTTTAAGCGAATCTCGGGTTTTTGTGGAAATTACTCTTTCTGAGACTATCTCGGGATTTGTGAAAAATATTTTTTTGAAAAATTGGAAGGAGCGTGGTCACGTGTCCTGCGAGAGCAGTTTAGTGGAGGGGGAGAGTGGTATCATTTATTACCGATGAATGATGGAAGTAACAAATGTGTCAGGGGGAAAGCAAATGGAGGGGTGTTCTTTGGTTGCTGTGTGGTGTTTCTGTTTGGTGTTATCTTGACGGATCTTTGAAGATGAAGATCTGTTCTTTTTTGAAGATTGGTTTTCAGTTTTGATCGTGAAGGAAAGAGAAGATGGAATGAAGAAGCTTTGGATGGTGGCATTGGCGATGTCTTTTGGAGGACTGTGCGTGAGAGCATCCAAATTTAATGCAGAAGAACATGATGCCCTGTGTAACGTGCTCGTGGCGGCGGTGGAATTGTGGGAGATAGAGGAGAGCCCTGAGAGCCAGCTTCCGAGTGCTTTAAAAACAGCCATAAACCAAGCCATTTTTGGAAAAGAAAAAGGAGGCAATTTGGAAGACATGAATGAAACTTTACCCGACGTGTACGAGCACCCCGGGGACCGCGAAGAGTGGTGTGGGAAATGTAGCTAATGGGATCACACCGATCCCTATCCCGGAAAATCCATCCCACACGACCTCATGTGCTTGTGCACACCGGGAAAACATGGAGTGCCATTTTACACACCTTCCGACTCGTCCTGGCTCTGGCGCTGGAGATACAACACTTTGTGCGGGAAACGTGAGTGGGAGTTGGGTGCCGAAAAATATGAGGTGTGGTATTCATTAACTTATGGAAGTGCCGTGTGGGATTTGCGCAAACCATGGCACTCCGTCGTCTGGGGGTGTTTGAGAGAAGCTGCTCGGACGACCGATGCCACAAAGGAAACGATTGGAGAGAAACTGATAATGCGGAACGATACCCTGCATTTCTTCAAAACAAAATTGGTTGATGATGGGTATGGTAAACCTAAACTGGGGGGCCACCCTGATGATCGCGAGGAAAGCAACGGCCTCTCAGCAGCCAACCTCAACGTGCGTTACGGTTCTTGCGGAACGTTGCATAATGGCGGTCCCAAGAAGAGACCTTGGTGGAAACAATTAAGTGCCGCACTCCACGATCAAAAATCCATACAACCCCTGGTGAAAACCGACGGCTGGTTCAGTTGGTGGTGGAGGAGGCACAGTATAATTAGTGGAAAGTTTCACTGACTCTTTGCAAACGCGGCTTCCCTATAACCAGCCCGAAATGGCCCCTCCTGGCCGCGTTGATTTTCCAACATTATAGCATTCCCAACTGCCTCAGAAGACGCTCGCCGCACGCAAAAGAGGCGCCTCTGTCCTATCTCACCCCCTCGTTTTATTTTATCTCCTCCAGAAACCTCAATAACAAATGATCATGGAAAACACTCAAGAAAGCAACCCGATAACAAAACGGTTGACTATGGAGAGTACCGTGGTGGCGATCTTGGAGAGGGCCCGGGACGACTGGGGTGCCGTCTGTGCGTGGAACTTTTTCAGTATTTACTACGGCCACCCGTACGACGTGCACAGCCACCCGTCGTGACCAATGAACCACTTCTGGAAAATCCAGAGCTTTATATTCCCGACCCGGCCACCAGAATCACATACAACATGGCTTCAAACTCCAACACGCACTCATACAAAAGCACCTCCAACGCGACCTCGAAAACCTGAAAACTGCTGCAAACATTATGTCCCTGGAAGAGTGGCAAACCAACCAAGTATCACGGTGGATCTCCAACCGATGACGCGCACGGTCCTTTCCAACGCGTTCGTCCAAGTGTTCCAAGAAAATCCACCAAAGGGGTCCCCAAGAAAGAAACCCTTAAAAAGAGGAGTAGGGAAATTGAATGGCATGGCTATCTTTTGAGCTTTGGTGTTTTTCTAAGTATCTTCTGTAGCATCATCATCCCACATCCCCATTATTCTTCTATGTGAGTATCCTTCCCCTAATAATCCCCCTAACCCATTCCCTTCTCTCCCTCAACCAGAAGAAGTCATGATGTCTGGAAGCCCCTCCTCGCCATCCCCTGAAGGCATGGCCAAAAATAACACCCAATGGAGCATGGAAAAAGATGTGGTCGAGGTACTGTTAAAAAACCTTGGAGACCCAAAAAAAATCAGCTTGTACCCCTTTCTGCAGCCCGCCTATCCATGGATGCATTCGTACGTTTCCCGGTACAGTTTGATAGATTTCGCCCGGAACCCGTGGCGATGCGTGGGAGACCCCGAGGGACGGGAAAAAGTATGGCAAGAGTTCCCCCGCTTGCTATGGCAATTCCGAGTGCTGGCTTTGAAGTTGGTCTATTATGCGGGGCTGCCGGAGGGTTGGGGGCCACGGGAATGGGAGGTGTGGCGGGAGTTTCTCAAGCTGGATGAGACGGACCATGATATTATGGAGGGGATGGTATGGGCGGTGTGTCGCATGCCACCGCAAACCCGTGGGTTCCTGGAAGCGCCGTACCCGATTGGATACCCCGGGCCCCTTCCCATGCCTCACTTCCCAGAGCCTGGATCTTCCCCATAGAGATATTGTTTTCTGAAAGTTTTTCCCCCCGATAGTTTTGTTATGTTTCGGGAATTATTATGGGAGGGAATGAATTACTCTCCTGTTTGTTGTTCTTGTTTTCTTTGAGGAAAGGTTAGAAGGGAAAAAATATGATGGCAATGATCACGTGTCTGCCGGTAGTCGTAAAATTCTGGGGGAGAGTAGTACTGTTAATAAGGGGAGGGGATAGAAAGATCCTTACGCTTGTTAGACCCCCTCGGTCATCAAGGCCCTATCGCTTTGCAGCTAGTGTATATTTTACCCGATGCTCCAACCCTTACCCTAACCCGTAGGAGGGATGAAGGATGTGGGCGTAAGTGGTGCAGGTGGATCCGCCGCTTGTCCTTTAACTCATGGAGCAGCACGTCTTCCACGGTGCTGGATGTTGTCCAGGGGGTACCCGCCTTCCTGTGCCTACCGTACTGCGGTGTGTGGACCTTTAGGAACACCGATTCCTCTCATTCCATTCTTAAGCGCCGGTCTCTTGACCTTCCTGTAGAAAAGTGTTGTGGGGAACGAGAAAGAGAGAGGAGGGAGGATGAGGGGAGTGGTGGAAGGGTTTGTTTTATTTGAAGTGCCCACGACTCAGGGGAAAGGAAGGGTAGAGCTTAGGACCTATGAAGCAGAAACCCCGTTTAGGGGGATTTCGATGAGGGCATCTGTGCCCAAGCTTAGGTCTGGTCACGTTCCTGTTGCTGTTGGACCTTCCGAACAGCCTCGTCCAGCAGTGTCCGCACAATCACTTCCATTGGTGCGTACGTCCCTCTCCGCGCCCAGTCCTCCAGCGTCAGGACGTTGCGCGAGCTCAGCTGCCACGTGCGCAGGAGCATCCTTTCGCGCAGGGCCTTACGGAGCTGAGGGACATTTCGGAGGACCTCCTCCAGCTGGTACGGCGCCACAAGGTCTGCCTTCGGGTTCCCCAAAAAGTCGGCCAGGGTCAACGGGCTGAGAGGCGGTTGGATATGAGGGTACGTTGGCTTGAGAAAGTGGTAAAGGTTCAAACGGTGTGGGTCCCCACTGAGCTCCATGAGCACCACCCCGACATCGCTTTGCATGGTCCAAAGAATGAGACTCTTCCGGGGGATGGAGAATGGCGGTGTTGGTGGCGTGGGGGGACGTGGTGGGGAGATCACCACTACTTCCGTGTCCAAGGAGGAGGCGGGACTGTCCTCCACCACATGCAGTGTGCGGCGGGGTGCTGCTGGGTCTGTAACCGCCGGTTCCGGTAGGGTGGGCAACGGCCCTCGCTTCCGCTTCCGTGAGGTTTGGGCTTCTCCTGTTGCTTTTCTTTTTCCTTGGTCTTGGGACATGGGCGATCTCCGCGTAATCTCCGTGTGGCTTTGTGTCTTGGGTATCCTTGGTTTCGGGATGTGCTTCCTAGTGAGTAAGGGTGTGAGAAAAAAGAAAGGTTTCCTTCGGAGATGTATGGGTTGGGGGGAGTTCTGCAGAGCAAACACGGTGTGTATCTCTTTGCGAAGCAGGATGAAAAGGGGTCCTTTAACTCTTACGGATTTATGGGCTGGGGCTGTACCTCCATTTAAAACCTCCATTTCCTGCGGGGCGACCTCTTGTCGCTTCAGTGGTAGGGGGAACTCAACCAAAAACTCCACATCCGACGAGAGGCTGTTTTCTGGACGAAGCCCTGGAGCAAGTGAAGGAAACACGCACTAAAGCGGAAGAGCCGGTGCAAAGCAAACCACGCGGTCCAAGGCAGGGGCCGTGGTTTCCTTCACCTGCTCCAGGGATCGGTCCAGGAGGCTCCGGGCAATAGGCTCCACAGTTTCTTTCCTTCCCCTCCGGACCCAGTCTTCCAGCGTCTGGATATGACACAAGAATAAGCAGTACGAGGTATGGAGCAGTCTTTCACGCAGCCGCGCCCGCATCATATTCAGGCCCATCCCAATATTGCTTCGCCAGAGCTTGTCCTCTATGCACCGCTCGGGGTTTCTGAGAAAGTCCCCCACGGTGAAGCGGGCCACATTCTCTGGGACATCCCGGTAGTAGGGATAGAGGAAGTCGAAGAGGTTCAGGTTATGGGGTCCTTGATACCTTCGACCAGCACCTCTCGGATCGTACTCCGCATCGTCCATGAGGGGTTCCTGATTTCTTGTCTCCCTGTTCGAATTGCCACCATCCACTCGTCGTCCTCGGGGAGTGGCGCTGCTTCTTCCTCCCTTGATATCTCCGTTACCGGCCCGGTACACAGGAGTCGTGGTCCACTGTACCGGGACTCCAAGCCAAGTGTTTGGGCATGCGTCGAGATATTCCTTAGTGTTTTTTAATTTCTATGAGATGGAATTTGGTGAACCCAGCGGGAAGAGTGTATGTGAAAAACAACTTTAAATCCTACAAAAACAATTGAGTATAAAGGTATGGTAAAAAATACCCACGTAAAAAATCACACACGCATGCAAGCAACCCCGTTCCCTTTTCCTTTCTTATTCATTTATATTAGTTTTTCTTTTTCAGAATTCCCCTCGGCGAACTGCTGTGAAACGCTTGTTGGAACGCATCGGCCAGTACCGTGCGCGCCATGATTCCAAGGTCGATACGTTACCCCTCACACTGCCACTCTTCCAGAGAAGTAATACGGGCGTCGTGCAGCGTGGAGAAGTCACGTTCTAGGTGCTTCTGCATGTGCTAGCACTTGAGCTTCAGGCCGAGTTCGATGTGTTTTCGGGTGGCTGGATCAGGAATATAGAGCTCCGGCTATTCGAGATACTGCTACATGGTCATGGATGTATGGTGGTACATGCTATAATGGCTGCCGTAGTAGTGGTTGAAAAGGTTCCAGGCAGTGAGCGGGCTTCAGTCCTCACGAACAGTCTGCAAAATTTACTCGACAGGGGTTTCCATGGTCAGCTGTCTCCCTCTTGGTGAATTGGCGGAAGTGGTTTCCATATTAAATCTCCCCTAGCTTTGACACCTAAAAAAGAAGGGACTAAGGAATAAGAAAACTAAAAGGCATAAAGGGCGGACCCTCACACATCTTTTCTTCTTAGAGGCCGTTTGTGTGTCCGCAGCGGAGGGAGGGTAGGAGCTTCCCGGAAGAATTGCCTTTTTTTAGCAAAGCCAAGCGGCGACCATGAAGAGATCGAATGGCTGAAATGGGGTGGGCCGCAGAGGAGCAAGTGTGTCTGAACCGTCTTCAAGAAGAAGGGAGGTGTTGTAAGAAGGGTGTCCTCCTGGAAGTCGGGCTCCCGCTCGTTATCCTAGAAGTAGGCTCGGAGATCCGTTGTGACGGTGTGGTATGACTGGGATGGTCGCTGACTCAATGTGTGGGGTCTTCGCTATGATTGTACGGGGGATAGACTCCGGGTCCCCAGGAGTTTCTTGACCTCCCGATTCAGCGGAGACTTTGGGTGCTGAAAGGTTTTTTGGTTCTGGAGAAGACGCCATTTTTGGAGCAGCAGTTTGTGTGGGGGATGCCTTTAGGTTTTTCAGAGAGTCTCCTATTTAGGTTATCCAGGGTATGTGGGTGGTTCTGTCGTTTTGTTCCAACCCCGGTTGTAGGCTACAGAAACGTCATTTTGACTGATACTACTGCGGACGTTCCATCCAAGTACCCCTCCCAAATAAAAGACGCTGCTTTGGCTTACCTTACCTTCTCTCAAAGCACTCCTGAGTTCTTGTACAGACGTTTCTAAGGAACTCAGTTTGTCTAATTGCTCTGCTGCTAATTTGGCTTTCCGTAAGGGGCCATTGCTGAACTTTCCCCCACACTTTTTTAAAATCTCGTTTATTCTGTACCCTTCCGCCCGACCAGGTGTCTGTGGGTTACAACGGGCTCAGTCCACACAGTCCACCGTCGCCATGGCCTGGAGTGCCGGCACACATAGTGCAAAGACAAAGCTCTCCACAAAGCAGATATAACGTAATGAAGCCCCGTTGTAATAAGTGTAAAGCAGTTCTCTTTTAGTCTGGAGGTTGCGCATCCCTTCCCTTGTCACTGGACCCTCTCTACTAAATAACACCCTATTCCTTGACCCATAAAAGGTTTGCTCTAGCTAACCCTTTCGACACGTGACGTTCAAAACCCTCTTTGTATGCCTCAACACCGCGCAGAGTCCATGAAAAGCATCTTTATTGTATCCGCAGAGGACATGCTCACCACCGAGAGCGTCCCATCCAAGAGCATCTTTCCCAAGTGCATCTTCCCTGAACCTTACCATGGGAAAGCAGGGGGCGCTTTTGATAAGGTGGCAGAGATGCTGGAAAACACCTCCACACCCAGGGGCAGAGACTGGTAAAAAGTACTAATTTTAACTTAAATTGTCACGATGGCCCAGAAGAACCCCAAGAAGCGTGTTAAAATAGAGCCCTCTTCTTTGTCAAAAGGTGGGAAAGCGTATGCTTGCTGTTGCGCTTGTGACGCCGGCGCATGCTGGGGTGGCCGTGCTGGGCGCCTTCGTTAGAGTCCCTGTGGGTGACAAGCTCCTCCCCGACTTCCTCCTTGTCGAGGGTGTGGTTGAGGAAATAGGCGGTGGCATTCAGGTCGGCGGTGTAGTTGAAGTCCGCGGTTTTTAAAGGTTCGTGCAAAGTATTTCGCCACAGCAGATTTTCTTCTCTCCTGCTCGGCTTCCGTAAGGGGCACATAGGGTTGCCCATGTTCCTCTGCAGGAATGGTGCCCTTTTGACCAGATTGGATTGCTGTACCCGTCTACCAGCCCCGGCATTTACCTCAGAATATTTCGCGCCCTCTCTAAATAAAGGCTCAATCCCTTTCCCAAGCAGTACTTGACTACAGCATTCCACGTGGCATTGGCATGCTGTTTAGCTTACCCGTCTCTGCTAGACGTGTCCTAGCCAGTTCGTCCATTACCACTATAGCACCCATTTCCTTGGTTCTGATCACGTCCCAATTCCTTAGTACTCATTCCTCATAAAGTAATGGTGGCGGTTGAGCCGAGATGATAAGGGTGCCCTTCTACACCAACGGTTCACAGGCAAATTCGGTCATGTGTGATAGACCATCCAGGGTATTGTTTCCCGTCGCTTTACATGTAACACGCACACGAGTTTTCACGGTTCTCGAGCTTGTGGTGTGTGTCTGGAAGCCAAGCCAATGGTGTGCTGAGGTTTCCTCCATTCTCATTTCCAAATAGTGCCCACCTCAAAGTGCCATGCAAATTCTTCCCGCCTCGACCACTGCGGTACGGCGCCACCGCTGCCGAAAACAGGGTGCACAGTGCCTCATGTTTTTATTTTTTGTGGTGTTCGCTTGGGTGTGTGCCACCCGCCGCACACATCCGGAAAACCCCGATCACCATCACCACCATCCAAAGCCGTATCCCCCTCGTCTTCATATCCCTTATATTCCTTACTACCCTTACCTTATCTCCTCTGCAACAGTGTAGGAAAGAAAAAAAAACAAGCCCCTTAAGCATCACACACACAGGGAAGAAAGGATGACCGGAAAGAGTTCAGAGAACTATTACCGGCGCAGCGCTCCCCGTACAGGGACACATTTTTTTTGGTGGTTTTGTGGGAGAACTTGAAGAAGAAAAGATTTTATTGAAGAAAAGAGGCGGCCGTAAAAAGATGAGGTAGAATAGAACCGGATGCATGGCTTCCCGATGGGTTTTGGGTGTCGTGCATTTCGTCCCTTCCGCGAGTATCTTGTTCAGAGAGCTGTCCCCCGTTTGCTGCGTCGCCAGGGAGGCCGTCCTCCACACGAAACACGGCCGCTTCGTGACCTGCATCGTCTACAAACACCCCGGGTGGAGGTGGCAGGATAGTGACATGGATGACCCCGAGGAAAATGAGGCCTCTGAGTTTGGTTGAGGCAGCGTCTCTGGGGTCACTTGCGTGTAAGAAGAATCCATCGATGCGGTCTCTTAATCCTTACGCCCACTGTCATGGTTCACTTGCCTATAGATATCCTGCAGCATATCTCGAAGGCGTTGCTCCAACGGTACCTCCTATTGTCCCAATTCGCTATGGTACACCGCACAATCGTCCCATGCGTTCTGGCCGGAGCAGCCAGCTATGTCGCGGATGTCCCCTAGGAATACACACGCCCTCAGCTCGCTCGGTGCAACCGTGCGGCATTCCCCACCGGAGTGCTTCAACGGCTTATACAAGTTGCCCACGCGGATTCTGCCGTCCTAACTTTTCTTAGTGCACACTCTAAATTTCCGGATTACCTCGTCCCACACTTCCTGGATCAGTAAGTAATCGACTGTGACCTTGCCAAAGTCCTGGCCCGCACCCTGCATTGCCAACCGTGCCGCACCCACATAATTTGGCATAGGTTTTCGTGATGGTCGGCCCACCATAGTGCAGCAACTTGGAAGCAAGGTGGCGATACTTCCACATCACGCGGAGCAAGCATTATAAAATCTCTTCGTGCTAGTACGCTTCTTCGGTGCATTGCTCTGGACTTTTCACAAATTCACCCTTGGTGAAGCGGGCAACTTCCGCCTTGAGGTCGAGTAAGTCGGCTCGAGAAAATGTAAAAGGTTGATGTTTTCATGGGTCACACTTCCTTCCTGGAGCACCTCCACCACATCCTTCTCCATACTCCAAGGTCCCTCCTGTGACCTGGATTCTTCTGCTTCGTGGATTACCTGACAGTCGTCGGATGTGCTTCTTAACATGATTTTGCTTCATAATCTTTTTGACCTACATTCTTCCATGAAGAATAAAATAAACATGTCGCATGGATCCATTTCCTTCTTTACCACTATTTTACATTCTGGGTGGTGGACTTCTCTGGTGGCTTTCTAGAGTATAGTTTCCTCTTATATCATCCATATTCTCTAGGAGAGTCACTGCTGGAGTCCAGGTCGTCGGGGTCGGAGGCGCTGTCGACGAGGATTGGGAAGGGTGAGGCCGGCCGCTGGCGTGTGCCCTGGGTGCCATTCTGCAGGACTCTCCGTGGAATACCATCAAAAAATTCGTACGGGTGTCTCACAGCTTAGCCTTGCGGCGCTCGGGCATTGCGCATACAAAATATAGAATGGTCCTGAGAATATATGCGATCACCTCATCAATGCACCGCTCGGGACTCTCGAAAAAGCACCCAGGATGAAGTGGGTGAGGTCCTGCTGAATGTCACGGTAGAACGGATGTATAAAATAGAAAAGGTTAATGTTATTCTTGTTCTTTATACAATGTAGAAGAGCCTGACAGAACTCCTTCTCCATGGTCAACATGGAGGTTCCTTCCAAGGGTCACACTCTGGTTTCCATGAGGTGTATAAGTCCCCTAAAGCCCAAGCTCGTCTCCTTAAGCTAACCTCCCGGACCTCACTAGCGCGAAACCACTCTCGCCTCCATGTGGGGAGACCGCCCTCCCGTACCCCTAACCCTTTCTGGAGTCTCCTTCATGAGACTCTCGGCTCCACACCACGACTTTCCCTGGAATAATCTCACATCCCTTGTGTTCTCGGGTGAGGCTTGCGGGTCCTCCCTCTAATCAGCACCAAACATGATTTGGCCCGCTTTTACTCAGTGCTTTTACCAAAGATAAAAAAGAGAGAAAAAACAAGATGAAACAGCATTCCACACCGGTATGCCTTCCTTATGGGACAACTTTCTTGGATGAAAAAGAGGGATGGACTAGGGAAAGGTTTCTAATCACCTATATTTTTGTGATCGGTTAATTATTCAGACAAAATGTACAACATACCACTTAAAGGGGCTCTCCCTTCTTCCTTTCCCTGGACAGCTGACCATCTTATAGTATGCTCCATAATTGTAGGGGAGGAGGAATGCGGAGAATCGGGCTTGTCCTATCACTCATTACTCATACTCATGCACCACACTTCCCTCGCGCGGAAGGCAAACCCGCAGTCTAAGATCCCTCTCGTCACGAGGTCCATGGGCACAGCGTTCGGGTTATACGCAAAGTCCCCCAGCACATAAAGGCGCTTCTTCCTTAGCGAACGGATCTTCTGCGAAATGTTGGCCCTTATCTCCCAAATCCTGCAACGGAAATAAGGTATTGTGGAATATCGCTTTATTACTGTTTTCATGTAATACTCAATTAAAATGCTCATGCCAATAATTTTTCTTGAACATCCTGTTCTGTAATCGGCCGTATCGATGACACCAAGACAGTTCAGCAAAATTCATTTCCTCAAAGCGCTATCACTCCTTGCTCACGCCATGACAAACGATCTTTACGCATTACATTGGGAGAAAACTATCTGGCTCCTTCCTCGTACCACACATACTTGGACACAGGAATCAAAGATTATATAGACCCACCGCAGAAGTCTTTTACACCTCACACAACCTTCAAACTCGGAAAGTTCCCTTTGCTTTAGCTTCACTTGCATTGGACTTCTTAGTTTCATCTGTAAATTGTTATAAAATTATAGGAAACACGTAGCCCTATTGTCCGACATGCGCGTCACAGCAATTTCCCATTCCCCCCCCGCATCGCATACTCTTACACCTGTAATACGTGTTAGCATAAATGACACTGAGTCTCAACCTTTACACCATCAATGAAAATCCCCTCAAGAAAGCCCCAAAGCAGGTCACGCAAATGGCCTACTCACAGACTTACCACTAAATCCCAAAACCAACTCTCCATCAGGCAACCATCGTCTTTTATGTACCAATTCTACTTGAATTTCTGAGTGTTTTTTTTTTGCCAACAAATAAATGACTCTAAACCTCACGTTCCTATTTGCAACCATTTAGCTACTCCTCATGTATTTCAATTTCACTACACTCCTACAACTAACCACCACGATAATGAATCTCCTTTTTTCTCACCTGAGTGAATCAATATACAAATTCTCATAACTAAATAATAGCAATAACTTGTAAGAGAGGCGAAAGCGAAACGACACGCTGTGTCACCGTTTCTATAATTAAAAGAATGGTGAGTCGTTCCTTCCGACTCTCTTGTGACTGTACCATTCAATGTGTACAGATAAAATCCTAAGCAACACCTAATACTCTCACATTGGGATGCAAATAAAACAATACACTGTATTGTTCTAATTGCATTGTCTTGGATAATAACAGGTGAAACTCATGTGAGCATTAATGAATAACGCTGACAAGTGCACTTTGCGCTGGTTTGACTCTGCCTCAATAACACTTAAATGCATATAAAGTCATTTCCCTGCATATGGACAATTATTATCAAAAATTTATTCAACCGCAAGCACCATTCCAGAAACTTCTTTGCTCTCCTTATTACAACCTCGATATCTAAATATCCTCCTCGCTTCCTATTTTTTTCAACTGAAAATAAAAGGCCAAGTCCTCGCATTTCTACTTCTATAGAATTGATTATTGTTCCTGCTTCAAGAAAACGTAAGACACGATCATATACAGTACGACTTGTGACTGGATCATTCAAGATATAGTTCTGACAACTAAGCGATAAATAACTATAACTTTAAAATTGAACGTAAAGCGGGTTTACACTTTCAAGTTGGTGAAGTAACTAATTCCTTTTACAAGACCCTTATGCGGTGTGTCATTCTACTTGAATAATTAGAATTGAAAAAGCTCATCCATTCACCCACACTCTGAAACATAAAAACAAAATATTGTCTTACTTCTATTGATAGTATTTCACACATTCAAATACGTGAAGTGTATTAAGTACTTATGTACCAACAAACATATCTCAGCCCTCATAACCACTTCCTTTATCATCATATGAGCACTTTAACCTAGAAGAGTCACATCCTCATGCCAAATAAAATCAAGAATTCTCTTCACTCCACATTTACCCTTTGACACATCTGTGTTTTCCACATGCTTCTTTGCATTCTCTACTATATTCCCTCTGATCCCAATAAATAACCCATGAATAAGTTTTGTTACTAAAGTTCACCGGAATAAAGGAAAATGGAAGAAAAACCTATTTTGTAAAAGTTGTTTCTGTTTGGCTAAGAAGCGAGGTGAAAAAAACGTTTTGGAGGAAATTGCATTAGGCCATTCCGGAAAAGGAATAAATTTTTATCAGGTCGGTTTGTCCTATTGGGGGGGGGTCATGGTGTGATTGCCTTCTCATTCCTTCACACTTGCCAACCCACTTCGAACCCATCACCACAAGTGCAATGTTTTCAGCGAGAAGTAAAAATACTGTGTTTTTTCCATACACCATTTTCCTCTGATCACCTCGAAGACGCATTTGACGGGTCCAGGTCCTCCACAGCTGTGGCCGTATGCTCGGGACACCTTGCTGTTCTGGGCACAGCGAATCCACAGGAAAGCGATCACATCCTACCAATACTATACAC
>NHOR01000400.1:0-27899 GCA_002287245.1 Trypanosoma congolense | reverse complement strand
ATTCGTTCAAGAGAGGGTTTTTGAAAAAAATGAAATTTTTTTTTAAGAAGGGAATTTTGGGGAAAATATTTTCGGATAACCCTCTTCCCCTCTCGTTGATAAGCCCCCCAAGGGGGCCGTTTCCGTTTTTAGAGAATATGTGTACCCCGGCCCGGCGTTCCCACCAGGGGTCGAGGGGGTGGGTCCCAGAGTCGGGATGGCCCTCGACAGGTGTGTTTTCGGGGTTTTAGGGGGAATGTACCTAGGGGTGGGTTGGGGTGGTTATATAGGGGTTTGAGATGCCGGGGTCGTGGTGGGAGCACGGAGGGGCATGGCTGAGATCCCCCCTATTGTTGGGGAGTCCGTGTTCCTCTGATATGCCTCGATAAGCGGGATCAGGGAAAAAGGGAGGAGACTGGGTCAGAAAAGCTTCGAGAGTGGTCATTTTTAAATGAAAGGCAAGTGGTGATTGAGAGGATGTCCTCCAGGGCCTTATGTTGTCAGGGAAGTGTTGGTGCCTTCCGCTGTCGATTGCCTGCGCCTGTTCTTGGTGCTTCCTTCCTGTTCTGTGGTTTTTTCTGTGAGATGCGAGACTTTAGCAGTATCACCTTCCATGGTGTTGGTTGGGGGACCGGTTCTCCGGGTTCGGCGGGGGCCTTGGGTACTGATAGAGTTTCTGCAATGTTTGTGGTGGGTGGGTCAGTTGTTTGCCTCTCTTTTGGTATCCGGGATATCGGTCTCCCCCGGTGAGGGATGTTTGGATGTTTGGAATACCCGTGCCTATAGGGACTTCCGTAATCATCCTTAGCTTAGCGATTGCACGTGCTTGGTGGGATGGATGAGGATCATCCTCCGAATGCACGCCGGCACGAAATGGGAGGCGTTTCGCCGGTCATCTCGGGGGGGGAATTTTGGGTTCTCAGTCGGCCCAAAAACTTCAGCGGATGCGAACGCCTTGAGGGTGGGTATGGTTGCCGCCAAGGGGCTTGCGTCGCTTTGGGAATCTTACGCGCTTTTAAAGTTGGGAAAGGCTTTCTGGATGGCGGCCCATTCGGGAATGGGGATGGTGCATGAGTTGTGGATGTGGTTTGTGTTCCTACGCCAGTGGTGGGTGAACGTGATGTCCTCTGGGCGAGTGGTACCACTGCGCTAGGCAAACACCACTTGCACATCCCGCACTACTATGAAAAAACAGATGGGTGCCGGGCCTCAGAGCTCCCCTCAAGGCATCCAGGTCTGCTTCCAAGAACGTCGCGTCGGGGATTGTAGGGGAGGTCCCGCTTTCTTTACCCCGGAGGCACGTCCTTCTTATGTGATCGCCAATGTTCGGAAAAGTATCTCTCTTGGCTTTCCGTTTCGCACCGGCGCCCGTGCGTCGGATCTGGACATTGCCAACCTTTCAGAATTCCTTACCACCATCTCATGGTGTGCGAGTGCACCATGAGGCCCCGGGTAGACTCTGGCCAAGCCGCCATACGGTCTCCTATTGCAGTCGGTGCAAAGCTGGCCTCCGTTCTTGTGGCCATTGCAAGTTCCAGTCCAGCCCACTTCCAGCTTCAGCGTATTTTTGCCACGGGAGCCAAGCAACGTGTACTCCGTCCCCTTCGCTGTCACCTCCATGTAATGTTTCTCCGACCAACTGGTGATCCAAACGATGGCCTTCTCCGTCGTTTCTGAATCTGCGGCATATCTCGGCGTGTATGCATATTATCGTGAAATCATCGGTGGGGAAGCGATGCATGAGGCCTTGGGGGTCATTGCATGTCGTTTAGGTGTCTTCCGATTTCATGATGCTTACATTTACTGGCACTGTACGTCCCTGCAAGAGCCGCGCCATCCATGCCACGAGATGCGCTTCTACTCACAATGCCTTCCGTACCTCAATTACGCACCCATGGTCCACTGAATCAAACGCCCTTTCATATTCAATGAATACTGCTGTTGCCTTCTCTCCATTTTCCCCCTGCCGGACGGCACTCGTCACCTGCATGAGCGTATCTAGCGTCGATCGTGCCGGCCTGAACACGGCCTGCTGTGACTGCAACTTGTCCTTCATGCAGTCCCTTACCCTACGCGCTACGATGCGTTCCATCAACTTGCACAGTGTGCTGGTGAGCGTGACGGGTCTGAAGGACGCCATGCTGGTTGCTGGCTTGTTCAGTTTCAACAATGGTACAATAACTTCCTGCTTCCATTTCCCTGGAACTTGGCTGCAATTGAATCATCGAAGTACGCACTTTCTGCCAATACTGCCCATGTGTTGGAGCTCTTCGGAATGAATTCCGTCATTTCCCGGCGCCATGCTTGTTCAGAGCTCTCGCAGCACAACTTCCAGTTATGCTTCCATAATTGGCTTAAATGTCCCAAGCCTGGCGAGGTGCTCGGGAGTTGCATATGTGGTGCCTCCGGTGCTTTTGTGAACCGCTCCCAGTACATCCTTTCCAGTGCCAGTGCCAATTCCTGTTGGAGCTTTGTCAATGTATGACCGTCAACTGCTGGCACTGGTGAGTGGAGCGGACGATTGGCATAAATAGATTTGACAAGATTCCAGCCGATTGGGTCTGTGACTTCCAGTCTTGACATTCTTTTTCACCGCCTTCCTGCTTTGTCTGGCAGCACCTTCCTTCTCCAGCGGATCCGTACATCTCTCTTCCGCTCGTTTCTGCACTGTTGCACCATCTTGTCAAGCTTTGTTAGTTCGTCTGTCCAGAAAGGCACCACCCCTCCATCGCCTTTGTGTATTGCTTTTTTAATGGCCATACCAACCGCATCCACACCCTTTCACGGACCTCTTCATTGTTTGGAACAGGAGCTTATCACTGATAGGTCGGAACTCGCTCCACCTTGCCCTGTTACACAACTACAGTGCACGTACAGGTTTGGAGGGAGCCATCACGTCCAGGCTGGTACCCACAAAAACATCGAATGGGATCCAATGGTGGCCAGTGTCCGGGCTCAGTGCGGCCTTCCAGTTTGAGATCTCACAGTCTCTGCACAGCGTGATTTCCGGTGACGACCGTGTTACCGTGCCAGGCTGTCACCTGGTGGACAATCCAGTATGAGCGATCCTCATATCGTTCTGGACACCAATCCACATTGCACTCACTCTTGTCGTCACTCGGACGCAACGGATCCCACAACACGTGGTGTGACTTCACGTCTGCTCCTATCATCATTGACACGCTTGCAACCGCTTACTGTTCTAACGATATGCGGGAAACTTCAGCCTTCCTGGGGAATTAAGCCGATGTGATCGTGAGACTCACATCAGCCGAGAACCTCCGTGTCACTGTAGCTCTCTCCGGAACCTTCCTTCTCTAGTACGCTCACCTCTACTCCCATCCCATCTCTTACCAAAATAGATACCCCGCCCCCGTGAGGAGTTCTCGCCTGCCCCACGTGCTGGTATCCACCTGTTTTTAACGCAGCGTTCCGCTGACGCCAGGTGGGTCTCCTGCAAGAAACAAAACAAAACCATGTCCTCGTGAAGCTTCCTCTCCAAGGCATCTCGCTTCGCCTGAGAGAGACCCCAGCATTCCACTGAGCTCCACGAATCATGGGTCCTGGATTACGCTCAACGACACTTCTCATAAGCAGCAGGATACGCCGCGCATCCAATGTAACACGCCTGAACGTGCACAATAGCATTTTCATAATAACATCCACCCCAGAGTGCCGGTGATGCTGCATACTGCCTCTTTGGTATGTGTCCGCCTCTTGTCTGCCCCCGTCCTGCCAGACCCGGCGTAATGCGGGCGCTTGGCTTCCTCCTGGACGGAGTACTAGACCCTGGCACCACGTTGAGGTGACCGGTGTCACTAAGGTGTAATTGGTTTAAAGAAAACCCAGGGGATAGCCGTTGAAGTCCCGATGGGTGCGGGTATCGAGGGGGTGTGTTGTGGTAGAAAAGAGCAGCACTGGGCACGAAGAAATCCATGGGTGTATGTCGGCTACTAGGTCAGGAAGAGTAAAAGGTGAGGCCGCATGTGCAGGATTCCGTGCATGTCGGTGTTGGAGGTGTTGTTGGGTGCAGTGCTGGTGACTTCCGGGCCTTCTGTGGTGAATCGTCGGGTCGGGCTCTTTGAATTTCTGGATGTTCTGTTGGTGATGGAGTACCTGGTGTGTCGGTTTCTTCCGTCTTCTCTTCTTCTGTGGTGCTGGTTGGGTGGAGGGATCGGAGGGATCAGTGGGGAAAATGGTTTGAGTGCCAGTTGAGGTGGTGGCACTGGCTACGGGGTGGCTTGCACAGAAACTGCTTCAGGCGCTTTTGGTTTCAATGCCTTTTAAAGATCTGGAATTGTATTTTTGATAGTATCCGCCCAGGGAATGTGGACGGTGTGTTTTCTTTACCCTTTCCCCGATGGTAGGCGGCACAGACATCAACCGGACTGGTGCCACTGCAGGGGCCATTTCATCCAGGCCGCCCTCCTAAATGGAAAAACAGATGGCATTGTTTAAAAGTATTCCCAGATCTTTGTAAAGAGTTTTCCAAGTCACTCACATTGACTGCCGTGTGGGTCGGGCTACTTCCATCTCCATGCTGACATCTGTTTCGGGCTTGGTCCCAGATTCTCTGAAAAAGATCCCCTTTTCCCTCCACATCTGCACCGGTCTAGGTGCCAAGCCAGCAGAATTCCCTACCGCCTCCATTTTGGCCAGGCGTACATGTGCACAGTAAAGTGCCAACCAGGCTTTCGGCAAAACAACCATACATTCCTGAACCCCCTCCGTAGTAGGTGCAAAACAACCCTCTGTTAGTCTGACAGTTATTGTTTCTGGTCACGCACACTTTTCCATCTTTCACCGTGAAGACTTTGCCATGCTTCCCATAAAGGGCTTGCTCCAATCCACTTTTGGACGGCTCACTTATGGTCGTTGTATTCAGCACCCTTTCCTCATGCCTTATTACCGCGCAAAGTGTCTGGAATGCATCATCATTTTGGCTACTCCCCAAACTCATTCCTGCTCACCACCACCATTTCCAAGACAGCCGCCTTCAACCCCAACAAGGGCCTCATCCTACTTACTCCCTAAAAAAAAGAAAAAAAGATTGGGAGAAAGGGCTCTTTACGGGCTTAGGGTATACATGGGGGAGGTCGTCTTGGCGGTAAGATATTGGTTTCTAGAGCATTAAAGCCGGGAGGCGAGAGCACCAAAGGGCCATGAAGTGGCCGGTAATAGAAAGCTGCGGTAGTGATTGGAAAAGAGGGTAAGGAGGCGGCTGAGGGGTTCTTCGGGATTGGGCGTTGTAGAACCGGCTTGTTGCGACGAAGAAGTAGACGCGCCACCGGCTCCATGGCCCCCGTGGACGCCTTCAAGGTTGTGGTCCATATCCAGGCAGGCGTGAAGGAAGCATGTGGAGTTCAGTTAGGCGGGCGTGAGGTTGGGAGTTCTGAGGGTTGCCTCTAATGGCTCTCATCGCCACTTGGGGAAGTCAGATTGAGTGGCGCACCGAGCGCTGTAGCTCACGTGGACGATCCCCTTTTCCCCGCAGCCATTGTGCACACGTGCCCAGGTTGGGCTGCTCTGATATTCAACGTTTAGTTTTTCCAGCAAAGTCTTATTTGCAGCCTCTAGAGTGAGAGCAAGCCCGTTTTCCAAACACGGTTTGGCTACACTATTCCATGTGGCTTCCACATGCCTTTGAGCCTGCTCGTGGTGATGCTTGGCCTCCGTCCACCCATGGCTATTAGAGCACCCATTACTTCCCACGCCACCACATCCCAATTCCGTGGCAGGCTTCCCACATAACGTTTTGGCACCACTCTCGTGAGAGTAATGAGTAAACGGGTGCCCAGGTTCCCCCACCGTGCAGATGCAAAGGATCTCATGCGGTATGGATTTCCCGGGGTAGTGGCTCTCATCGCTGTATCTACATTCCCCACATCAATTCTTGCGGTTTTCAGGGTTTTGGTGCGTACTGGGAAGCCCAGCCAAAAGTGTTTTGATGTCGCACCGATCAAGCTTTCCAAAAATAGCCCGCACCAGGACTTTTCTGGCACCAGGGTGGTTCGTCGTTTTCTATTTCTGCACGGCTGCCATCAGAAAACCGCAGAGAGTTGCATGGTGATCTCCATTGTGATCGGTCTGAGTCCCCATTTCCATACGGATCCTTCCCACGACACTTACCACCCCCACGAGCAGCCCCCCATTCTCCTCCACACAAAGTTCATCTTCCTTACACCTTTCCTTCGGAAAAGGTGGGGAAACGTTTATGGGGTGGTGAGGAAATGGGGAAAGCACCCTCAGAACAAGGGACCCCCGTGGTGTGCACTGGAAGGCAAAGCGGGGCTAGCCTTACAAGGTTGGAAACGGCTTGTGTTGTTCGCGCTAGGCTGGCCTACTCGGCAGGTAGTCCAGACAGGTGTCATGAGGATGCGCTCCCGCTGTCGTCGCTTATGAAGAAACCGCGTCCTAGGGCACAGCGGGCGGTACCATCGGTTTCCACATAGAGTGCTTCCCGCAGCGTGTCCCGGGCCTTCTGGACATCCCGATCTACTTCCCTCGCTCAGGCCGTCGGGAGGACTACAGTTTTCCACGTGGCGGCTCCATGCCCCGGCGCCGCTTTCCGGTGTTGAGCGCCGTCCACCCCG
The DNA here is from genome assembly GCA_002287245.1 of Trypanosoma congolense. NCBI lineage: Eukaryota > Euglenozoa > Kinetoplastea > Trypanosomatida > Trypanosomatidae > Trypanosoma > Trypanosoma congolense. The sequence continues at coordinate 21,327 of NHOR01000400.1, read as the reverse complement.
GATCCTCACGAACACTCGGGCGCTCTCCTCCACGCTCATCCTCTCCACCCTTCTTCGTACACCACACACGGCATGGACCCCGTCGTCGGTAAAGGGTGCACTCTTTCTCTCTCCCAGTGAACCCATACAGAGCAGGTCATGGGAATGTATTTTCTGGGATCCTGGTCGTCTTCGCGGCGGGCCGTGCCGGAGTCACACGAGTATTCACGGTTACCAGGGGCGCCGTGGGTGAGGGGAACTTCAGGACGTCGTACGGCTCCTCTTTCTTATGCGCCTCGCCAAAGAGGAGGGCTGGATTCAAAGCTTTCCGGAGGGGGTCTCCGTTTTGACCACGGCTCCTCGGAATGGGGATGGGTAAGACACTCGTAGACTCTAAACACTGAAAATCACCACCACCACCACCATCCAAGGCCTCACCATCCCAACGTTCATTGCTTTATTCTTGTCGACCCACTGGTGACCCGGAGTGCACTCTTCCTTCAGCACCAAAACCAAAAACAAAGCACGGAGGTTCCTGGGGAGAGTTTGTGAAACTGTGTGCATGGCTGGGGAGGGAAGACGGGTTCCCTACAGTTGGGGAGACCCGCCCTAAACAGAGTACGGTGCACACTAAGAAAAAGGAATGAGAGGGCCTATCAAGAGGGAGGGGGACAAGCCGTTGGACCTCACTTTCTTCTTTGGGATGGTGTGAAGTTCTTATGAGTATGTGTGGTTGGAGGGTGGAAGGAACGCCTATGAGAGGGGATGGGTCTCGGGTTTGGTAAGGTACGGTCGCCCTCGTTGCTCACTGTGCTCCCAGCTCCACACTTGTGAAGGACAGGAAGCCAAAATGCATGAAGCAGGAAGATGTCCACTCTAACACGATTGAAATCGACCGACGATGCTGTCCGGTTCCACTGAGGGTGTGTCTCGAGAGTACCTGTGCAGCGGGTGCCGGAGTTGTTGGGGATGGGTGGGGTAAGGGCATGGTAAAGTTAAAGACAACGACAAAAACAAGGGTTCAAAAGAGGCTCTCGGTCAGCGTGCTGTTCTGTGTGCTCACTGGGCGCACTCCATGAGGACTTTTATGGTAGTACTTGCTGCCCTTCTGGACGCGTTGCCGTTTTGCTTCCTTGGAAGAAGAAGAAACCTGTCCTCGGAACCTCACCTTCCGTCTTCGGTGAAATGCACGCCGAGGGGACTCCTCCATACACGGCAGGATTTACGTTTTCCTGGAGATTCTTTGAAAAAAATTAAAAAGCTCCCGTTTATCTTCCATGGTTCCGAGCACATCCCAGAAAAGCGGGGCCTCAACATCGTACGGAGCCTTCCAAAGGGTTGGTGCATGGTACACTCTCGGTCACGTTCCTCTCCCATGCCCAAGAAAGCACCATGTCACCTTTTCCCTCATCACCACCACCACTCCTTACTCCGTTATTCTTCTTGCCTCATTGATCACTCGAAGAGAGGGAGTAGTACGCGCCGTATGCTTAGTGTGCCGTGTGTGTGGTGTGGGGCAAGCCAAAGGTACGGGAAGGAAGCACACCCAAGGGGGATAACTCGGAAAAAGGGCGGTCGTCTATGGTATGGGACCCAAGACCGGCTCAAGAGAGTGGGAGAAAAAGAAGAAAGGCTCCAAGGGGGACTTTGGGAAGAAGATAAGCCTGAGACCCGCACGTTGTGGAGCGCTTGTTTCCATGCATTACCTCGAGAGATGGGGGGAAATAGGAAAGGGAGGAGATGGACACACGGGAGGAGACTGAAGTGCCGCTGCCTGCGTGGAAGCGACCCGGGCTTGGGCCCTTCAGACACGTTTCCATGTTTCCCTCGATGGTGTGGATTTTGGAGTGGATGCTGGCTTAGAGTGTTCGGAAAGAATGGAAGGCGTCCGAGGCGTTCCGATGATGCGCTCTGAGCGTGCCGGGGTCTGGTGTCCACGGAGCGTTGCTGTCGTATGCGTTGGGGATTTTGCCGGGGCCAAGGTGCTGCTGTTGAACTCCCCTCTGAGTACTTTCCCTATTATCAAGATGCCGCCACCACTACGGAAGGGATTTTCCCAGTCCAGCACACTGCAGAATTCAACCAGTGCCACCCTTAATCCAGCTGCAGCCGCGGCTCACTCTCCCTGTGAAATGGGACTTTGAGGCACTGTGCTGGATGCCCTCGATGCTGGAACCCAGGTTGGGTTCCTGTGCACTTGCCCTTTCGCTCGTACCCACCAAACTTTCTTCACCGAAATGGGCCCCACCAAAGCAGTCTCTCCATGGTTTGGGTGTGGATGCTTTAGGGTCTCCTATACCGAAACTACTACCACCATCATTTCTTGCATGGGGAACTACCGTCATGAACTCGTCCAGGCGCTCCGCGGAATGGGCAGAGAAGGCAGCAGCTTTGGATGCATCCCTTTCTAATTGCTCCACTTCTTTCCTGGTTTTCTCTATCTCCTTACGCATCTGTCTGAACAGGAAGCCGGTCATTTTGCACGTCTCCGAGCCTTTGCCCTGTGCTTTGGACTGCACCCATTTCGTCTGCCACTCGAGCAACTTCATTTCAATGTGCGTAACCTTTGCGGCTCCGTCCTCTACCTGCTGGGTTGTCCAGGGTGTGACGTCCTTTAAGGTTTTGCTAAGTGTGCATATGGCCGCGCCGGCTATGGTGGGGATGGCTTGGGGTCCTGTACCTCACGCCGCCTCCGGAAATAACAACATAAAAGCGGAAGAAAACAGCCAAGCCACACACGACCCCATCACCATCACCTTGAGTGAATTCCTTCTGTGTGTATTCTTTCTTCTAGAATCCTGCAGGTGCGGAAAGAAAATCTTTATGTTTTCAATATCTACGACACGGATAAAATAATGCCACAACATCGAAGATTGTATATTCCGTTTTGCAATATCTTTAGAGTGAAAAAGCAAAGGAAACCAGACATTCATGACGCTGTGAGAGTGGAGTGTCGAGGTGCTTCCGGAAGGCAGTGGCCCCTTCTCTTTATGATAGCGTGCCTAAAGGGTGATGGCAGCCTGCCATTCCGCGTTGAGCTTTACGGCCCTTTGGAAGCAAGGCTGATGGGGAGTATGCTCTTCCATGGTTTCATCGGATAGGCAAGGCTCAATATGATTTTTTATTTTTCGATTTCTGTATACTTTTTAGAAATTCTCGTTATAACACCTTTGAAAGCCTGGAAGGCAGAGAGGGTTTTTTTGAGGTGCAGCATGTTGTGTGTGGAGGCTGTCCGGAAGCACTTATCGCGGGCGTCTTTGCAGGCATTGGCGATTTCACCGGCATTAAATGCAGGTTTTCTATTCTCACTCCCGAACGTTTCCCCGATGGTCATCATGCTGCCGCCACACCCGAGCGGACCGCTGAGGTTGGCTCCGAGGATTCCATCGCCTGCCCCGTTGATCCGGTCGCAGTTGGTATTCATGTCCGGTGCATCTTTGTATCAATGTTGAGACAAGGCACTATAAGTGATATTTTCAATGACGGGAGCCCAAATCGGTTCGCCTCCATCGGCCACTCGTACAGGAACTTTGGCCCCGTGGTGTTCCACATTTCGAATCTCGCACCTTCCGGAAAGCAGTCCTGCAAATCGGCCGTCGTGGCGGGGCCGTCCCCATCATCCTTCCAACGATCGTGGGCTCTTTCCAGGGTGCCCGTTCTCCATCTGGCCATCGCGAACACGGTGATGAACTCTCCCAGACGCTCACCGTACTTGAAAGCAAGAGCGGTCGCACGGATGATCTTTGGAGAGAGTCGGCTCCTTGGTTGGTTAACCTTTTCGAGAAAATTCCGAACATCCTCCAAGAGGCTTTCCGTTTCTCGGGTAATCGGGAGACCCATGAAAGTGGAGCTCTCCGTGAAACAAATTGAATGCATGCGCGGAATGGGTCTTCTGAAACTTGGACAGCCTCCCGGCTACGCAGGGCACGACATCGTTTAAATTCCTGTTGAGTGTACAAAGGGCTCCGCTGGTTTCGGAGGGGATGGCTTGGGGATAAGATGAACCTGCACGTGGTACCGGTAACGAGGCCACCACCACAACCACCAGCATGATCCTCCACCCCACCCTATCCCATCCAGACTTTTCGTTTTTCTCCGTAAGAAATGAAAAGAGGAAGGGTGTGGAGTGGTTTCAATCGGCGTACCGAGTGCACCAGCCGCATGAGAAGGATGAGTGGGGGCCATGTTCCTTGAGAGGTGCGTCGGTGAGGAGCACGGTCTTGCTGTGGGTGGGTGGGGGAGGGGGATGGTAGGGCTCGTTGCCATTGCCGTGGCGATATCTATGCGGAGTGTCCAACGCCCTTCCGCATCTCTCCGAGTACTTGGAATGCATCCTCATGAGCAGTCCTCTATGCCTTGGATGCCTCAGACCAAACTCAAACAAACACACATGTACGGCAGAGAGCGTGGGAAAAGTTGAGAGAGAGAAGGATAATTCGAAAAAGAGAGAGAACGGGGACCACGGGGGAGGGCCATAGAAGGTGGTATGGACCAGGGTAGGAAGGCGAAATCACCACTCCGAAGGAGATGGAAGTGGAAGCGGTTCAGGCTAGGGTCGGGATGCTGAAGCGTATCGTGGATGGCCGCGTCCTCCACAACATCTTCTTCTCCACCCACAGGGTCCTCCGCTTTCTCGGGAGGGGCGGCGGCCGTGGGGTGGAAATGATCGATGCAGGATCAGTTGGGATGGATATGTTGTCTCCGCCTCCTTAGGCGTCTTCCACTATGGGGTCCGAATGCCATCGACAGCCTTATTTTTTAGGGGGCGGTCGCGCAAATCAGCTTAGGAGGACCATCGGAAACCTTGAGAAATTGGGTAAAATGGTATGGGGTGGCATTCCAGTGCTGACAACATTTTCTTCTAAGGTTGTATCCCCAGTGCCGCTTGGACTCGTATTCAGGCTATTGTGGAGGCACTCCCTGGAGACAGCCTCCCAGGACCTCTCGGAGCCTGGAGCGAGCCTCCGCTTGTTATGGGTGTACTACCCACATGCCGATGCCAGAACATGTCGTCTCTCCTTCTCCTCGACCATGCAAAAGGAAGCAGCGGCGACGGAAACCCGCCTGGAAGCTTCCGTATTCGATGCAGTGACCAGGGGTGTGGAGAGATGGGAAAAGGTCATGAGGATGGATTTCCGGGTGTGGGCGCGCTTCTCCGGGTTATGGCAACAAGTGCCGAGCTTCCACCAGCAATGGCCGGGGTCCAGGGTTCGGGAGAGCATCCATACGGGGGAAAGCTTTGGTTGCGAAGAGGGTGTGGGTCACGGCCTGTTCGAGACCCCTTTCCAGTCTTCTCCGGGTGGTACTCCGGAAAGCATTCCTCACGTCCAGACCAGCCTGAAAGACATAACTTATTGCAGCACCCGTCCTCCGGTTGAAATCATACTCCAGCGGGGGTAATCCAAGCAATGCACCCAAACAATCCCGTGAGTACCACCAAGCCGAGCCCCCTCTCGATGATCATTCTTGTAGGCTCTCTTTTCTTCAAAGAAAAGACACCGCCGTCCTCATCTTGAAAGGAGGGAAAGGAATGCCCACAAGAAGCGCTACAGGGGGACAACCTTTCCACTGTTTGGCGTTGTGGCACTTGAATTCTCATTACCTACCTTTTGCCAGGGGAGGGGGCCGTTGCTCCTCTGGCGCACGTAATTGGGGGTGCGTTTCCGTTCCCTTGGGTAGGAAATCGATTCATAGGGGGGCTCCAGGAGAGGGGACAACGAAGGCTCCACCGGCTGCGGGTGTTGGGGGCTCCGGGTGGAGGGTTGCTCCAATATGTATCGTGGAGTCGCGTCCTGTTGTTCTTCTTTTCCAATCGGAGCGGTGTCCGGCGGCGCTGGGATGCGCTTCGAGGAATAATCGATAGCCTTTAACATCAGCTCTCCAAACCATTGCTGATGCATGTGGGGTGCGTTATTATTATGCGACGTGGCGGCGAGCTCGCTGTTGGATGAAAGCATCGGGGTCGGGCCTGTAAGCAAGCACGGTGAAACAGCGGAACAGTAGATTCAGATATGGGTTATGGAAGGCTTGCTTCTGCCGATGGATCCTCGGGAGTGGGGAAATCCAAGTCTTCAATTTCCAAGGAAGTCTCTTGTCCCAGGAAAAAATTATCTTCCCTTTGTTTTTTGTGAGTATCCTCAGCAGCGGCAAAAATACCATGGCGCGGCTTTCTGGCTTGAGCGAGGAGTTGCTCCCGATTCCGACATGAGGATTCCGTGAAGAGGAAAAGACCGTCTGCATTTTCACGCAGTCCTTGAGAACCTTGCTCCTCCATCATGTGACTGTCACCATTTGACTTTCCTTGGTTCGGCTTGTATAAATTAAAAAAAACATATGAAATTGAGTGTGGAGAGGCACTTCTCGAGTATCAAGAAATTGGATGAGAGTGGTTCTTGATGAAGTACACCCTTCCCTATGGAAAGATATGGGGCTCACGTTTTCGATTGTTGTCGCCCTCTCTTACCCTCAGTTGCCCCGGGAAGACTGGGGAATTGATTGGAATGGTTAGTCTCTCACTAAAAACAAATTATTATTTTTGACAATGCACTCGATGACTTTCTGGTAAGGTGCTGGGAAGGTTATATGGGAATTTGGCTATTGGGCCGCGCGGACTGACTGGAAGAGCTGAGGCTGACCTCCCCTATCAGACCTTCCTTACTCCATGCGAGGGGTAGAGGTGGAGTGGTGGGTATGACCCCTCTGTGACACGGTTGGCGGACTGTTCCAAAACGAAATGGGGTTATACCTCGGTGACACCGGCTCGCTCCACGGGGTTCAGGGACTGCGTAGCGCTTGTATTATATTTGATGAAAATGAATGGGTGTGGAAAAGAGACTGACGGCTGCCAGAGAGGTAGCATGCAGCATCACCGGCACTCTGGGGTAGATGTTATTATGAAAATGCTATTGTACACGTTCAGGCTTGTTACATTGGATGCGCGGCGTATCCTGCTGCTTATGAGAAGTGTCGTTGAGCGTAATCCAGGAACCATGATTCGTGGAGCTCAGTGGAATGCTGGGGTCTCTCCCAGGCGAAGCGAATTGCCTTGGAGAGAAAGCTTCACGAGGATGTGGTTTTATTTTGGTTATTGCAGGAGACACACCTGGAGTCGGGAGAATGTGCAGCTCTCTAGATAAGCGGATACCAGCACGTGTGGAAAGCGTGGACTCCTCACGGGGGCTGGGTATCGATTTTGGTGATAGATGGGGTTGGGGTTGCAGTGGGCATAATAGGGAAGGAAGGTTCCGGAGAGAGCTACACTGACACTGAGGTTCTCGGCCGACATGAGTCTCACGATCACATCGGCCTACTTCCCCAGGAAGGCTGACGTTCCCAGCGAGTCGCTGGACACCTTGCTGGGAGAAACCGGATCAATGGTGATGGGAGCAGACGTGAACTCACACCATGTGTTGTGGGATCCGTTGCGCCCGAGTGACGACAAGAGTGAGTGCAATGTGGACTGGTGCGTCCAGAACAATAGGAGGATCGCCAACACCGGTGAATGTACCCGCAGGCAGCCATGTACGGTCTGTCGTCACCGGACGTCATTCTCCACAGAGATCGTGAGATCTCAAACTGGAAGGCCGCACTGAGCCCGGACACTCACCACCATTGGATCATGTTCGATGTTTTTGTGGGCACCAGCCTAGACGTGATGGCTCCCTCCAAACATGTGCGTGCACTGCACTCGTGGAACAGGGCGCAATGGGACGAGTTCCGACCTATCAGTGATAAGCCCACCTCCCAAAGAATGAAGAGATCCGTAAAAGGTGTGGATGCCGTTGATATGGCCATCAAAAAAGCAATACACAATGGCATTGGACTGGCACTACTTTTCTGGACACACGTGCTGATGAAGCTGAAAGTGATGTTGCAGCGGTGCAGGAACGAGCGGAAGAGAGATGCACGGATTCGATGGAGAAGTAAAGTGCTTTTGGTACACACGACAATCAGGGGATGGGAGGATAACGTGTCGAAGTTGTCCACCACGGATTCAGCAAGCTGGAATCCTGTCAAATCTACTGATGCCCCCCGTCCGCCCCCCTCACCAGTGCCAGCAGTTGACGGTCATATATTGACAAAGCTCCAACAGGAATTGGCACTGGCACTGTCAAGAATGTACAAGGAGCAGTTAACGAAGGCACCAAAAGCGACACACATGCAAATCCCCAGCACCAGGCATGGGACATTTAAGCCAATCACGGAGGCATAACTGGAAGCAGTGCTGCGTGAGCCCTCAAGAGGCACAGCTCGGGGAATGACGGAATTCATTCCGAAGAGCTCCAACAGATGGGTAATATTGACAGGAAGTGCGTACTTCGATGATTCAATCACAGACTGAATATTAGCCAAGTTCCGGAGAAATTGAAGCAGGGAGTTTTTGTGCCACTGTTGAAGCCGAGCATGCCTGCAGGCAGCGTGGCCTCCTTCAGACCCGTGACGATGAGCAGCACACTGTGTAAGCTCATAGAAAGAATAGTTGCGCATAGAATACGTGACTGCATTGAAGGCAGATTGAAACCGCAAGCCATATGGCTTTAGTCTCACAAGGTCAACACTGGATACGCTCATGCAGGTAATGAGTGCAGTGCGACAAAGGGAAAATAGAGAGAAGGCAACAGCAGTATTCATTGAATATGAAAGGGCGTTTGATTCAGTGGACCATGGTTGCGTAATTGAGGTACGGAAGGTATTTGGAGTAGAAGTGTATCCTATGGCATGGATGGCCCGGTTCTTGCAGGGACGTACGGCGCAAGTACGAGTAAGCATCATGAAATCAGAGGATATCGAAATGATGTGCGGTGTCCCCCAAGGCTCTGTGCTTGGGCCACTGCTGCTGTTGATTACAGTGGTAGACTCGCCTAGTAAACGACTTAATGAGATTCCAGGCTTCATGCATGGCTTCCCCACCGATGATCTCACGATAATATGCATACACGCCGAGATATGCCGGAGATTCAGGAAACGACTAAGAAGGGTCTGGATTGCATCACCAATTGGTCAGAGGAGCACTTGATGGAGGTCTTAGCGGGGAAGACGGAGTACACGTTGCTTGGCTCCCGTGGCAAAAATACGCTGAAGTTGGAAGTGGGCTGGACTTGAACTTGCAATGGCCACAAGAACGGAGCCCAGCTTTGCACCGACTGCAATAGGAGACCGTATGGCGGCTTGGCCGAGAGTCTACCCGGGGCCTCATGGTGCACTCGCACACCAGGGGATGGTGGTAAGGAATTCTGAAGGGTTGGCAATGTCCAGATCCGACGCACGGGCGCCGGTGCGAAACGGAAAGCCAAGAGAGATACTTTTCCGAACATTGGCGATCACATAAGAAGGACGTGCCTCCGGGGTAAAGAAAGCGGGACCTCCCCTACAATCCCCGACGCGACGTTCTTGGAAGCAGACCTGGATGCCTTGAGGGGAGCTCTGAGGCCCGGCACCCATCTGTTTTTTTCATAGTAGTGCGGGATGTGCAAGTGGTGTATGGCCATTGCGGTGGTGCCACTCGCCCAGAGGACATCACGTTCACCCACCACTGGCGTAGGAACCCAAACGAAAACCAAAGCGCCATCCCCATTCCCGAATGGGCCGCCATCTAGAAAGCCTTTCACAACTTTAAAAGCGCGTAAGATTCCCAAAGCGACGCAAGCCCCCTTGGCGGCAACCATACCCACCCTCAAGGCGTTCGCATCCGCTGAAGTTTTTGGGCCGACTGAGAACCCAAAATTCCCCCCCCCCGAGATGACCGGCGAACGCCTCCCATTTCGTGCCGGCGTGCATTCGGAGGATGATCCTCATCCATCCCACCAAGCACGTGCAATCGCTAAGCTAAGGATGATTACGGAAGTCCCTATAGGCACGGGTATTCCAAACATCCAAACATCCCTCACCGGGGGAGACCGATATCCCGGATACCAAAAGAGAGGCACAACCTGACCCACCCACCACAAACATTGCAGAAACTCTATCAGTACCCAAGGCCCCCGCCGAACCCGGAGAACCGGTCCCCCAACCAACACCATGGAAGGTGATACTGCTAAAGTCTCGCATCTCACAGAAAAAACCACAGAACAGGAAGGAAGCACCAAGAACAGGCGCAGGCAATCGACAGCGGAAGGCACCAACACTTCCCCTGACAACATAAGGCCCTGGAGGACATCCTCTCAATCACCACTTGCCTTTTATTTAAAAAATAACCTCTACTCGAATAGTGCCCATGTCTCCCCTTTCCCCTGACCCCCTTATCCAGGCACATCATAGGAACAAGGACTCCCCATGACGACCCCGGTATCCCAAGCCCTATATAACCACCCCAACCCACTCGTACACACCTTCCCCCCTAAAACTGGGAAAACATACCTGTCGAGGGGCCATCCCGACTCTGGGACCCACCCCCTCGACCCCTGGTGGGAACGCCGGGCCGGGGTACACCTTTCTCTTTCAAAGCTCGAAACGGCCCCCTTGGGGGGCTTATCAACGAGAGGGGAAGAGGGTTATCCGAAAATATTTTACCAAAAAACTTGTCTTCTTAAAAGTCTCTTTTTCTTATGTCCCTTTTTTATGAAAAAGACCCCTAGCCTATATAACCAACAAAACTCACCCCCACACACCTTCCCCCCTAAAACTGGGAAAACATACCTGTGGGTGCGATATTTTGCCCCACATTTCCCCCCTTCCTCTCCCCCCTTCCTCTGGTGGGTATGCCGTGCCGAGGAACTTAAACAGAAATTCGAAACGGCCCCCTTGGGGGCTTATTTAAAAGAGGGGAAGAGGGTTATCCGAAAAATGAGCGAGACACTTTTCATTACCTTCTTCCTTTTCTCTCTCTTTTTTAAACGTTTAGGAGGAAGGCTATGCGCATCTTAGAATTTTTATTTTTCATGATTTTTTTTGGGGGGGCAAGCAGCAGTACGAACAGTAATGAACAGTACAACGCCGCGGAATTCAAACACCTGTGCAAAATCTTAAGGGTCGCCGAAGGGGAGCCGGCACCAATCCCCGATGAACTCGGAAAATTTTTGGAGACGCGAAAAATTTTGGAAAAGCTGCTCCGCGCCACGAAGACCTCGATGGCCACCTACGAACAAGTGATGGCGCTGAAAAATAGGGACAAGGAGGACGCCGAGTTTGTTTCCTACACCGTCAAGAGGAGGATCGCCAACGAGAAAATCAAGCATGCGATGGAAAAGGCGAAGGATGTTTACAGTCGAATGGAGGAGGAGCTGATCCAAGCGAAAAAAGAACGCACGCTCGCGCGAAATAATTTGGTGCACGCGATTTACGGCGTGCAGGTGGGGGCGATACCGAAGGAGGAGGAAATCACCAACGTGCTGAGAAACGTCAGCAAAGCCAGTATTTTTAATCGCTGGGGAGGGGAGCTGAAGGTGAATGTCCACGCCAGTCCTCCGTCGGAACCCACTTGTGGCGCGACAACAGGCGAGGGGGCTGGATTCACGCTCATCAACGATTTTTACTGTTTGTGCGTGGGAAAGGACAATAATCACACAGCGTGCCATGAAGACATCAGGGGTCCTGGGAAGTGGAAGGCCGACGGGAGGGATTGGCATGCAGAAACAGAATGTAATTGTAATGGCAATTGTGGTAATTGCCCATGTTGTAATGGACAGTGTGGTACTAATGGAAAATGTTATTGTGACCATAGTTGTAAGTGTGAGAGCAATAATTGCTGCTGTTGTAAGGAAGGTTGCGGTCAATGTAGTGATGGTAAATGTTGCTGCAGACCTACACCCTATGGCTACCTACAAGGCACGTGGACCCACCTCAATGTCACGGTAAAGGGTGAAAACCAAACGTTGGACCTCCCTGAGGGCTGGCCGCACATTCGGAAGGCATGCAGTGAAGTTTTCAAAGATCCCATCAACACCACCGCCGAGAGCATCCAAGAGGTGCTCGATGGCTTCAATAAATTATTGGGGAGTAACAGCAGTAAGAAAGGAATCACGACCGGTGGTTCTGACGCCGAAAACGAGTCCCGTCGAATGGTTGTTTTGGGTTATGTAAAGAATATGGACCAACGTTACAACTCCTGTACGGGGGCCCATAAGCATACCCAAAAAGGTGACATGGCTCTCTGCGTAGACTACTGGACCGTCTTGAACAACCGTCACGGCATTGTGTGGGAAACGTTTATGGTCCAGGCGCAGAAGCACCTCCACGCCATGGACAAGCACGTCCAAAAAGCCCAGCAACTCTCCACCATGATCCAAAAACTCAAAGAGTCCGCTGAAGAGAGCTACCGCAAGATTACCCATGGCAACGAGGCCTGGGAGGACGGCTATGGGTTTAGAGGACATCCCTTTTTTAATTTACTGATCTTTGGGGTTGGTTGGTTTTAATGTTTTTATTCCCACTTTTTTTGATGCTGCATATACACCAAATGTATTGCGACACTACAAGAAATTTCTCCCTTACTCCAGTGGAAATAGAGAAATGCTTCGGAGGAGAGCGACGCTATTATTATTTTTACTATTATTACTTTTAAGACTCCCAAGTGGGCTGGCCAATAAAGAGAACGCCGGTGAAGCCGAGCTCTTTTGCCGAATTCGTCTGCTGGCCGAGAACGACCCCGAGAAGCTTGTCTATGGCAATGAGGAGCGGGAGAAACAAATCATGCGGCACATCGAGAAGATGGGTCCAGAGATTCGCACCCTCGTCGGGAAAGCTGATCAACGTGATGCCAGCCTCATTACGCAGTTCAACAATCTTGTGAAGGAGGCCAAAAAGCTCATGGAAAATATGAGGGACCTGCGACGGAAGGCAGCCGAAAAACGTGTCTCCGCAAAAAGACATTTGCATCAAGTCATTTTCGGGGAGTACGGGGGCGAGGGGAAGGGGGAGCTGGACACATCAAAGGAGACCATCAAGAAGATTTTTAACAATGAAAAATTTGAAGAGTCCTGCGGTGGGAGCGGGAACAAACCAGCCGGGAAAAGCCTCATCAACGATTTTATTTGCCTTTGTGCTAAATGGATAAAATTGGATCCCGTATTTAACTCACATCATGACCACAGCATCTGCAAATACGGCGTGACCACGGCGGTAATGCCTGATTTTTCAAACTGGACGGAGGTGTGGCATTGGAACAAACACCGCATCTGCATCAACACGGCTCCGCCCATCCCGACGCCTCAAAATATCAACTACCTTGTAGCGCACTTCACGAGGTTTCTGGAACGCGAGCAGCAAAATTTCCAGGTCAAGAATGTGTTAGGGTATGTAAAAGCCACAGACAAAGGCGAAGCAAGCGTTTGTGACGGAAACACTACCGGTACCGAAGGCTTCTGCGTCAACTACAATCACGCCCTGGCAAATGGCGGCATCGAATGGGTCAACCAACTCAAGAACGCTTCCAAAGACCTCGAAGATATGGCACGCTACGCGGAAGAATCGGAAACTAGTCTGCCTCAGCTGGAGATGCTAGAATACAATGCGCTCCTCCTCTATGAAGAAGCCAAATACTCCACGCATCTTCCCCATGCCACTCCTTCTAACGAGACCGACACAAATTCCTCCAATGAAAGCTACGAGGGGGGCTCTCCCAACGCCTCTGAAGAAGAGAAGCTGGAGGAGGAAGATATCGAAGAGAACAAGGACGGCACGTGGAAAGGAGGGCCGTCGTGGCTTATATTTGTTTTTTTCCTTTTTGATTTTTGAAAAAATGTCTGAATGAGCCTTGCCTTGCTCGTGAGACGGACCACGGTGGAAGCATGGTGTCGTCGAAGTTTTTTTCATTTTTAAATTTGCGTGTAGGAAGGGAAAATGCTGATTAAAATTGCACTTTTGGGGCTGGTTCTCGGAGTGGGTTTCGGCTCCGCATTTCCCAGTAAAGATGAATTCAAGTTGTTTTGCCGCATCCTGGAGGAGGCCGACCGCATGATGACGGAGACGAACTACTACGTGTATGACGAACAGGTCGATCGAGAAATTATCAAAGAGATGGTGGTACTTTACAATGCCACCACGGACAACATGAATGAATTTCGAAAAATGCTGTGGGAAACCAAGGATTTTTTCGAAGCGCATCCGCCGCCTACGCAACCGAAGAATCGGCGAGACGCGCACCGTGAAATAGGAAAGTTGATTGAAGAGGGGGGGAAGAAAATCGAAGAGAATCGAGGACTTTCGGGGAAGGTCAACGAGAAAATCGAGGCGGCGAAACTGTCGGTGCTGCAGGGGATATACGGAGAGCATGTTACCGAGGTGCCGAGGCAGGATGGAAAATTATCAGACTTTCTACGCAAACCCGAGAGTACCTTTAATCATCTTAAAAACGTGAGTGAGAGCTGCGGGAGCGGAAGCAAGGAAACTGGCAAAACCCTCATCAACGATTTTTTTGTGTGTGCGTGGGGGAAGGCAACACGAGTGGTACGAGTGAACCACCATGCCACTGGAAACTCAGACCTCCCAAGAAAGTGAAATGCGAGAAGAATAGCTGCTGCACAAAAGATTGCTGTGTCCCGCCGCCACAGGGCTGCTGCGCTGGTGATAATAATAACTGTTGCAAATGCGGCACGTGGACTCAAATGAAGTACGAGAAGGATGAAGAAAATGCCCTTAACCTCACAGAATCCTTCCAGAAAATAGAGGGGGTGTGTCGGGAGGAACTTATGAAGGACGTGAAGCAGACAAAAGACATGAGCGGCTTGCTGGACGAGTACGTGAAGATGATTGGGCACGGAGGAGCCAAGAAGAATCAGAGTAAGACACATATGTTCGGGCAAAGTGGATGGGGCGCTGACGATAGCCAGAAAAAAGTTGACTTTACAGGCTGCACGGGAGGTGGGGATAATGGGAGTAAAAGTGGTGTTAGTGGTAGTTGGTCAAACAACAATAACATGTGCGTCGATTACAGCAAACATTTCAGCAATGGCCAATACGCCATCCCCTGGCACGAAAAATTCAAAAACTACACCCATCTCATGAAACAATCCCAAACCCTCCAAGACCAAATTCTCAAAAACCGCGCCGATCTCCTCCTCCTCAAAGGCCAGGCCTGGCTCGCCTACAACCGCGAAAAGGATGACGAAACCTCCAACCTGGACGATATGAATGCGAGTAATCTTTTGGATGGCACCCAACTTCCTCCTTCACTGCAACTGTTTTACTTATCCATTTTCCTCTAAAGCCAACACCCTCCTACACTTTTTATACTTTCCTGTGAATGGTTCTTATCTGCCTCCTTTGTGACTGATGAAATACCATTTCTGATCCCTTCTTTTCTCTGGGTATCTCCAAGTTAGACACAATAGATCATGGAAGGAACTCCTTTCCCTGGAGCATGGAAAAAGATGTCGCCGATGTACTCTTAGATGGTGTCACATCACCGGATAGGATCAACTTGTACTGGTTTCTGAGACCCGTGTTAGCCGGCCTCCCGGTAGACCTCATTCGTTTCACTCTGGGTGATTTTGTCCGAAGCCCTCGACACTGCATACCCGAAGCGAATGTGTGTGACAGTTTATGGCAGTACCTTCCCTATCTGTTGTGGAAGTTTAGAATGTCTGCCACACGGCTCGTGAAACATTTTGGGCCCACTGAGACATGGACGAAGTGGCACTGGGATTCGTGGAAAATTTATATCGATATGGATGAAACGCCCCTGGAAGCCATCGACGAGGAGATCTGGTGTCGGTGCAGGAGGCCACCACCTCTACCTCAGTACCAACCCTACCAGGGAGTCGTTTTTCTCGGAGGGACAGCTTCGTTCATCCAGGTCCCGTATTCCACCATGGGGTATCTCTTTCCTATTCCACTTTCTCCCCAACAACTCCCTGAGTTATAAAACATGTAAATTTCATTTTCATGAGCAACTTGTTTCTTTTTGGATACACATGCTGGTGTAAAATTAGAATACAGTTAGAAATACATTCTCTCTCTATATTTTATTTTCGGGAAGGGTGATCAAGGGAAAAAACAATGATAATGGCGCCTGTCCTTTGGGAGGGGAATAAATGGGAAAATAAAACGATCACCCGTGCCCACCACCATCCCATCTTCATTTCATAAAGCAGTTAGCATCCATACTGACTATACGTCCACCAATATTTGTTTCTGGATTTCATTTTCTACCAACATTCTTTTCCTTTCTAGAAACCCCAACAAGGTAGTGCACATTATGCCCCGCTGGTGGTTCACCCATGGTGGAATGTGGAACTTTTTCGCTTTGCCCTCATAGTTGTCGCGTTTCTATTTCTCGTGTGATCATATGTCGGGGATGGATTTACTAAAACAGCGAGGGACCCGATACAAAAAACTCTTCACACCCTTTCTCTAGGAATGCGGGACATCGAGAAAAGGTTTCCCAGGGGAGTTGTTATTTTGGGAACCACGATGATTGGTGAAAATGACTCTTGTTGAGATTATCTCTGGAGGAGAGCGTGGTTGCGTGTTATGCGAGAGGAGTTGAATGGAGGGGGAGAGTAGTTTAGTGGAGGAGGAGAACAGTTCTTCAAGTAATGAGAGTGGGGGATAGTTAGACACTATCGCTTGCTAGCCCCTCTCGCTCACCATTGCATCCCCCCCAAATGCATTTCCCGATGATTGCATCTTTGGGTTAGTTTGAGAGAAATTGTTTCTCTATGAGAATGAACTTATTGAAGGTGATCATTGATCACCGAGGAATGAGGGAAAGTGTGTTGGGGGGGAGTGGGAGGGTGGGCAATATTTCCATGTCATGGGAATTTTATTTTGTGATGAGTGGTGATTGTTCAATGATCCTCTATTATTGTACCACCCTATCTTATGATGGTGCATTTCTCCCCCATTGAATATTCCTCTTCCAGTTCATTTTTCTTAAAACAGGGAACAGAGTTAAAGAAAGAATAATCAGCTATGTCGAACAACCTTCAGAGGGACAACATGTCGGATGACAGCTGGTCAGTGGATGAGGGAAGCTTTTGGGATGATGGTGAGAGCAGTATCATAAGTGACCACTCTCTGGAAGACAGTAATGATGACAGTGTATCCCTCTTCTCGATCAATCTTCGGAGGTACGCGGATATCTTGGAAAGGCTGTTCCCACTGTCGAGGATTAACGATTTCAGGGAGGAGGAGTGAGGGACCACAGTCGTTGGAGGAATATGGCATTTGGTATGGAAAGTTTTAAGACGCTATGCCATAATAGTTGTCCATAGAGTTTGGTTTTTGTGATTGGGTGATGACTGTACAGTAATCCTCTGTAATGGGACTACTCTCGGTTTAAAATGACAAGTTACCACCACCCATATACTCTTCTCTGGTAATAAATTGAAGGGTGAAATCAGGTGCCGAATAAACTTGAGGATGTCGTTTTTGTTCTCTGGGGAGTTTTTAGTGTTAGGGGATTGTGGAATAATTTGATGTGATAGGTCCTTGATTATTTGCGAGTTGCGTTTTTGTGATGTTGTGTGGTGAATTTTGGTGCTGGGAATTGATTATTTTTATTCACGTTTGTTTCTGTGATGATAGAAAGGTTTCACGGATAATGAGAATGATGAAGGGTTGGATGGTTTTGGCTACGCTGATGTTTGGTGTTGCTGCTAAGAATCATAATGAGGAGGCGCACAGTGCACTCTGCAATTTGCTTCAGTTGGCGGTGCGTAAGTGGGAGGAAGAAACAAGTCTTTCGGATCCGTTGAAGAGGGCATTGGGGAAAACAATTTTTGGAGAAGGGGACAAACAGGATCTTTCAGTGCTGAGAGAAAATCTGCCAGGGGATTATAACGACGTCGAAGGAACCGACTCATCCCGTGGAAACTGGTGCGGGCAGCCGCGCCATGGAGGCGAGTGGATGGGGGATAATCTACGGCGTTGGTCTGGCCACTCCGCTTCTCACGACATGGTTTGTTTGTGCACGGTGGGGAACCTCGGGTGGCCAGTCAATGAAAGCGAGGACGACAAACTTTGCGGGAAGGATAAAGACGCCTTAGGGGCAAGCGACAAACAGGGGTGGACAGGAAGTACAAGGGCAACCGGAGCAAAACATGTAGCAGCAACATGGAAAGTAACTGTCACGCCGTGCTTGCAGGGTGGTGGAAAGGAAGATTTGAAAGAAGCCCTGGACATATTCTTAGGGAAACTTGTAAACGAGTCGGGGACAGCCAACCCAAGCAGATACCAACTAGGAGATGGTACGCCCAGTGACCTCTATGCGTGCACTGGATATTCTACTTACGGAGTCTGTGTTGAGTACTATAACTCGACGAAAGCGTACTACCCACAGCCCTGGTGGAAGGTGCTAAAAGACGCTATCAAAGAAGACGAAAAAATAAAGGAGGAAAGGAGGCACGAAGAAGAAGAAAAAATGAGACAGCAACAGGAAGCGAAAAAAGAAGAACCACGCGTCGAACCCCTAAAATCCACACCAACGACAACAAACCAGACCAAAGAATCCCACAACGACAACTTCACCGATAAACTCCGCAGACTCAACCTAACCAGCGGCACACCCATATCCCGGCCATCCTCATGGCTCCTCAGTGTCGTTCTTTTGATCTAAAACAACATCCCTAAAAACAATCCCTGCCTAAACATAAATATGACTCCGCTCTACACTATCCTATTTTTCCCAAAACAATCCCCCTAACCCATTCCCTTTTCTCCTCAACCAGAAGAAGTCACGATGTCTGGCAAACCCTCCACTGAAGGCATGGCCAAAGATAACACCCCATGGAGCATGGAAAAAGATGTGGTCGAAGTACTGTTTAAAAACCTTGGAGACCCAAAGAAGATCAGCTTGTACCCCTTACTGCAGCCCGCCTATCCATGGATGCCTCGGTACACTTCTCGGTACAGTATCACTGATTTCGCCCGGGACCCGTGGCGATGCGTGGGAGACCCCGAGGGAAGGGAAAAAGTATGGCAGGAGTTCCCCGCTTGTTATGGCAATTCCGTGTGCTGGCGTTGAAGTTGACCTATTATGCGGGGCTGCCGGAGGGTTGGGGGCCACGGGAATGGGAGGTGTGGCGGGAGTTTCTCAAGCTGGATGAGACGGACCATGATGTGATGGAGGGGATGGTATGGGCAGTCTGTCGCATGCCACCGCAAACCCGTGGGTTCCTGGAGGCGCCGTACCCGATTGGATACCCGGGGCCGCTTCCCATGCCGCACGTCCAAGAGCCTGGTACCTCCCTATAGAAATTTATTTTCTGAAAGAATTTGTTTTCCTCAAAATATGTTTTTTGTGTGTGATTGTCATGGGAGAAGAATAAATTGTTCTACTATTTTTTGTTTGAGAAGGGTTAGAAGGAAAAGATGATGAAACATTGGATGGTGTGTTTGGTGGTCATGGGAGGCTGGGTGAGAGAGTGGAGAGCGATGGCTAATGCCGATATCTCTGTTGTTCAAGGCGACAATAAAGAACCCTTTGAGCTTCTCTGCAAGATCTATAATGTGGCCCACTATCCTCCGATCAAGCCCGTGAGTACGAAGGAGTATCAGAAAATTGTTGATGATATCAACGCGCTCAGTGCTGCAGTCAACGGGAAAGAAAGAGTCAGCACCCAAACCGAAGAGACAAAGTCCGCTCAAACACAGCTCCTTGGTATCACTCGAGAGGCGCAAAGACTTTTGGATGGAATTAAAAGGGTCAATCCAGAGGGACAAGCGGAAAGTGCAAGGCATACATTCAACCAAGTTATTTTTGGTGAGCATGGAAAAGAGGGGGACCTATCCCAGAGAGGGCTGGAAGTAGAAGGCAGTCGCCCAAATGCCTGTGGGGGTAGCAATCTGAAGAACGGAGAGACTGCCGGCAAGAACCTCATCGTAGATTTTTTCTGCCTGTGCGCGCAACATAACGATGTTACCGAAGGGGTGGACAAGGTATGCGGAGTGAGTGTTGGCAACAGTAAAGACTCAGGTTGGAGCGGTTCGAACCTTCAATCTATAGATACAATGTGGGATGAGGTTAAAGAAGGATGCAAAAGCGTTGCCAAAAATGGCGTGACATCAACACAAGACGGATATTCTCTTGTAAGCCAATTTCTGGTGAAAGTTAAAGCTGGGGGAAACGTTAAACTCAATAACTCAGGTACCGTTCAACAACCCGGTATGCTTGGAACTGCGGTGAGTCTTGTAGGCAACATCAACTTCAACTGCAACGGACAAAAACATTTCCCACAAGGCTCTCGTCTGGCAGCGGAAGTTGTGTTTTCTACGGCGTAGGAAAAGTGAACGAGGGTATCACATGGCTAAAGAAATTCAAAAGCGGCCTCCAACTCATCGACAAACTCAACACCGAAACAGCCTCATGGCAACACCAGCTCACCACCCTCCTCAATCGCGCCCGAGAGTTGTATGAGAAGATCAAGGCAAATACACAACTCGAAGAGGAGAAAACGCAAGAACCTACAGAAGCACAACATCCAAACCCAGACGAAAACGAGAATGCCGACAGTACCACACGGAGCCAGCGTCACAGCCTCCTGGCATGGGCGCTGCTCTTACAATAACACAAATAAGAGAAAAAAATAACACTCCAATAAATACACAACCCACATGATGCAACATAATTTCTAAACCATAAGAGAAACCTGCTTCCTCAGTGCTGTCTAATATATAGTCACTCATTCTTCTCTCTCATTTTAGAAAGCGGTAATCCAGATTCTTTATGTCATTTTATACCATCACCTCCCCAAGGACTATTCCCTGGAGCATGGAACGAGATGTCGCCGATGTACTCTTAGAAGGTGTCACCTCCCCCGACCGGATTAATTTGTACTGGTTTCTGAGACCCGTGTTAGCCGGCCTCACAGTGGATCTCGTTTGTTTCACCCTCGGAGATTTTGTAAGAAACCCTCGACACTGCATACCCGAAGCCAATGTGTGCCACAGTTTGTGGCAATACCTTCCCTATCTGTTGTGGAAATTTAGAATGTCTGCCACTCCACTCGTAAAACATTTTGGGCCCACTGAGACTTGGAAGCAGTGGCAATGGGATTCGTGGAAAATTTACATCGATATGGACGAAACGCCTCTGGAAGCCATCAAAGAGGAGACCTGGAGTCGGGTGTCGGAGGCCACCACCTATACCTCAGTACAAACCCTACCAGGGTGTCGTTTTGGTCGGAACAACTGCTTCGTTCATTCAGGTCCCGTATTCCACCATGGGGTATCTCGTCCCTATTCCACTTTCTCCCCAACAATTCCGTGGGTTATAAAACATGCAAATTATTTCCATGATCCAGATGTTTTCAAACAAATTCGGTGTAAAATGAGTAGATAGCTAGAAATACATTCTCTCTTTATATTTTATTTTCGGGAGGGTTATCAAGGGAAAAAACAATGATGGCAATGCCCATCTGTCCTTTTAGAGGAGAATAACTGGGGAGATAAAACGATAACCCGTGCCCAATA
>NHOR01000288.1:0-29456 GCA_002287245.1 Trypanosoma congolense | reverse complement strand
AGCCAGTGGAGCCAGAGAAGCCAGTGGAACCTGAGAAGCCAGTGGAACCGGAGGAGCCAGTGGAGCCAGGAAGAAGCCAGTGGAGCCAGAGAAGCCAGTGGAACCTGAGAAGCCAGTGGAGGAGGAGCCGTGGAGCCAGAGAAGCCAGTGGAGCCCGAGAAGCCAGTGGAACCTGAGAAGCCAGTGGAGCCGAGAAGCCAGGTGGAACCTGAGGAGCCAGTGGAACCCGAGAAGTCGGCCGATGTGTGAATTCCCCTGCTGAAAAGCAGAGGCCCTGCCGTTGGAAGCGACCGTGGATAAGGAGGCTGTAAGTTTGTCGCTGTGTGTTTGTTTTTCTTGGCTTGCTTTTTGATTTGTGTTGAAGTTTGGCTGTCGCAGCTGATGTGAAGTGTTTTGTTGCTGATAGTTTTTTTTGCATATCTTCCTAGTTGTTTGCCTTTATTCTAGTGTTGAATTTAGACAGTGGCTTGTGGGTATTTGTTTTCTTTATGTCTTATGCTTTTTTTTGTTTTCCACGCTGTTGCCCCGCCTCATGTGGTTATTATATACCCCAATGTGGTTTTATTATTTTGCTTTGTTCTTTTGAATTGTGTGATGCCGATGCCAACCCGCAGCCCGGAGGGATGTGCTTCCACTGGCCTGGACGGCAGTACCGAGCGGTGCAGAGATGTGGTTGTGACTGAATGCTATGGCGCATCTCATCGCTCGGTGCCGTGGGCATTGTAACACGATTTGCTTGTTTGCTGTTGCTTCTTTAATTGTCAACCACCCGCGCACAGAGGGCCCCGCGCTGTTCCCATACTTTTCCTTTCCGTTACTTTCCTTCTGCTTTGCCTCTCTGTCTTTCTGCCCTTTAGAACTCAGAGCTGAATAGGAAAGGAACCAATGGGGCCCGGGAGTCGCTTTGCCTTGCTTTTCCTCGCACTCATGGTTTGCGGCGTGTGGACGGGAAATGGTTTGACCATGTTGTTTAAGGCGAGATATTGTGTTGGGTTGAAGGTTGCTTATGCGCGGTTGAATGTTCGTCTGCTAAATGTTTGGAAGTCGGTGGAATATTCCCTTGAAAAGGCGGTTTCTGCCAAGCAAAGGTGCGGCAAAATATTAAAATTTTTGGGGAATGAGGATAAGCTGGATGTTGTTAATATAGGTAAGGCAAAGAGGGTGGAGGAGTCCTACCACCACATATCTGCCATTGAACATCGTATCGCAATTTTGGAGAAGAGTGTACACAACTCGTTCGACAAGGTTTTGGATTTTTGCGACAACTCCCGTGTGATAGGTAAGTTCTCTCTGAAGGTGATGTTTGCATTGAAAATCGGATATCGTGAAGCAAATGGAAGTGTCTTGGATGCGGAGGCTCTAAGTATTACCGCCCAAAAGCGGTCGGCCGAAGCGCATGAGGAAAACTGTTCTTCTGAGCATTTTTGGGAGGTTCTAGACGATCCGGACGATGATCAACATTTGGTGAACGGCTCCGAGGTCACAGTGGGCCAGTAGACGTCCTAATGGTGGGTTGTCGTCCCTTTTGATTTAACTCCGGTTCACGGAGGGCACGCCGAGGTGGCTGGAAAAGCGGCCTGCTGACTATTCGTTTCTCTGGGAATCTCTTGCAGTTTTAGTGTTTTTTTTTCAACCTTCATTTTTCTTGTAATTTTGCTTATTTAGAGTTACCGCATTCGGGAGACCCATTCACTTTTGGTTAAACGGAACGTGGGGTTAGCTTCGGCTCGGATGCACATATACATTTATCCGTGTAGTGGCGTAGCAGCACGTGCGTACATCCACTAAAATGCCATGGGAGGCTATGAGCAGTACGGTGTTGAGTTATTGCCCGTGCCCTGGCATCACTTCTGTGTATTGCTTTCTTCTCGTTGCTACTTTAACTGAACCTTTCCAATGCGCAGGGCTGCGTGACGGCCTGTGTGGGCACAGCATTCCCCCTCCAACCGGCAGCTCAATAGTTTGCCTTTCATGTGTATCTCTTCCTTTTCCTTGCCTCTCCTCAAGGTGTGTCGTAGCGCGGGCACCGCAAGGCGGTGGCTGGGCCACTGATGCCGTTGGACCTGCACCCGCAGCGGGATAAAAGCCCCGCCGCAACGGAGCGCTACCACGCCCGGCGGCCCGTAGCGTATCTCCGCTTTGGAACGCCTCCGTGGGAAGGTGAAGCACTGGGAATCGTTAACGCGTGATGTCGTGAAATTGTTCGAGGAGTCTCAGGTCATGGGGCCCTGCGGTTGGCGTAAATCCACTGCCTTCAACAAAATCCTATGGGAGGGAGGGATGAGGGCCACAGTCACAGTAGTTTCTAGGGATGGCTTTCCCTCTGCCTTGCGGAGCTTCGGCCGAATAAAGACGATCCGGCTTGCACACCATTAGTGGTCGTGTCACTGCCTGGATCGACCCGTTGGGTTGCTTTCTCTTTCTTGCTAGTTTCCCCTTGCTTTTAAGGCGGCTCCCACCAACTCGAGACACCCAGCACGTTATTGCGTACAGGCGGTAGTTCGAGATTGCCTTCCTTTGGCCCCACGTGGGCGCCGAGACGCCCAACACCCGAACAACCAGCCTTCGCATGGGAAAACCGTCCGCCACACACTGGCGAGGCAGCGCAGGTGCGAATCACGCCCTTCAGGCGGGTTGTAAACGCTGCTTCTCCGTAATCATCCAGCGGCCCCACCTCCCGTGGTAACTACCGCCCACCCGCTTCACCGCGCAAAGCGCCACGCGGGTCTAAGCATTCGAAGCTCTTCCCTAGGCATCGGTTCGCCCCGGTGACCCGGAAACGCCGCCGTACTCCCGCTTCAACTGGACTAACAAATGTGCGAAAGGCCGATTGAACCAAACGTGCCTGCACTGTTGACGTGCCACCCCACGTGATTTACGAAGGGGAAAGCGGTGGTTTGGTGCGCAGCGTCGCTCCGGGCAAGTCCAACCTTTGCGAGATGGGTGCTTGCTTCACTTCCCGCCCCGTCCCCCGATGCACCGCGCTGGTCTCATGAGGCACGCTGCGGCAGAGGGTGGGGTTTCCCGCTGTGCCGTCTTAACTCGAGTTCCCTAAGACGGGGTTCCCCACTCCCTTCGCGGCGCTAAAGCCGCCCCTTTCGGGAGGAGAACCCGAGTGAACGAACTACGCTCCGTGAACTGAAGGCGCAGAGTCCGAAGAGGGGCTTGTACCCCTGGGGCCTCCGCCACTCTTGAAGGGACCTGGATGCCTTCGGTCGCCGGCGGAAAGAAAATGTAAACCGTTAGATCTTCAGCGGGTGTGCCGGGCCGCCCGTTGCGGGTGGGGTGCTTCGTGTATGCGGGGTTGAAACGCTGCGGTTGACGACCCCCATTTAGGAGTAGTGAGGGGCCCGCGGGAACGAGGCTTCACAGCGCTCAGGAACACGGCGGCCGCGGCGAGGCGGGCCTTTGGGTTGAACCCGTAAAACGCAGCGGTGATACCAAAGCAAACCGAGCGCCGCGCTGTAGTAGGGACACGCCCGGGTACCAAGTTCCCGGTTGGAACATGTTAGGGAGAGGGCGGGCTTGGTGCGGTGTGGTGTGGTGGAGCTCTGGAAGTGCGTTTTCTAACGGCGGCCTGCCACAGGAGAAGTTGTCTTGGCTGTGTGTGGCGCGCCGCCTTGCTCGAGGCGCGCTAGGAAACGAGCTGCAACCGGTGCGGGGACATAACCCCGAGTTGCCTCGCTGGAGGCGATCTTTTCCAAGGCCCGTTGCAGGGGGAACCGTCGCGGAGCTGCCGGCGATGCCGCAGCACGAGCCCGAGCCACCCCCGTGGTGCTTAGAGCACCCTGCCGACACCAACCGCCGCTGAACAAACCAATTCCGACGGAAGGCCTTTGACCCGTAGGTACGTGAGATGTTAAGTTGCGGACGCCATACGCATCCCGCGCACACCTTCCCACGGAGGCGTTCCAAAGCGGAGATACGCTACGGGCCGCCGGGCGTGGTAGCGCTCCGTTGCGGCGGGGCTTTTATCCCGCTGCGGGTGCAGGTCCAACGGCATCAGTGGCCCAGCCACCGCCTTGCGGTGCCCGCGCTACGACACACCTTGAGGAGAGGCAAGGAAAAGGAAGAGATACACATGAAAGGCAAACTATTGAGCTGCCGGTTGGAGGGGGAATGCTGTGCCCACACAGGCCGTCACGCAGCCCTGCGCATTGGAAAGGTTCAGTTAAAGTAGCAACGAGAAGAAAGCAATTCGAGTCATAGGACCCAAAACATGGGAGTGTGGGGTGCGCAGCGCCTCAGCGACGGCGCGCTTATTAATGATGGGGAAGACCCTATGACTCCTTTCCGTTTGTACCGGTTGGATGAGACCGAGGCGGGGGGAATAGACTGGGATGCCCGCCCGCAAGGCACTTAGTGTTACACTTCCGACTGGCTGAAGGGTGTGTCACAACGGTTTTATCTGGTGATGGCGGGACTGTTACACGTCCCTTGCTGTCTACTCGCTTTCTCCAGCTTTGTCGTATTCCTCTTCCATCGCGGAGCCACCCGCGTCATTCATCTCCACGCACATATCGGCTTCAGTTTTATCCACAAGTGACTCAACCTTACCGCGAAGTTCCTCAACAAACCTCAGAAGGGACCTTGCTTCTAACAGCTTGCTCTTTGTAGTACGTTTGAAGGTTGGTGTTATTGGCATGAAAGACAGCCAGAAATCACATCTTCCTACGACTTCGTTGACCAATTCACGCAACTTCTTATCATACGATTCAATTTGGTTTTCAGTGTCGTGGATCACGAAGTGGAGTGGCTCCATCAACGTTTCCTTGTCGGTGGCTCCCAAAGAGTTACGACCTTTTGGTTCAACCCGTGGAACCGCATGCCCACAGCGAATACTCAGAGATTTTATCCGCGCAACCGCGCCTTCTACTCCCTGCCACGCATCCGAATAATGTTTATTAATTTTTCTGACCACGTTCATCACCTTGGCACAGTACGCCCGCCTGCTCTCCCTTCCGTGAAAAGACACACCCTCCCCGCACACACCGCAAACCATGAGTGCGAGGAAAAGCAAGGCAAAGCGACTCCCGGGCCCCATTGGTTCCTTTCCTATTCAGCTCTGAGTTCTAAAGGGCAGAAAGACAGAGAGGCAAAACAGAAGGAAAGTAACGGAAAGGAAAAGTATGGGAACAGCGCGGGGTCCTCTGTGCGCGGGTGGTTGACAATTAAAGAAGCAACAGCAAACAAGCAAATCGTGTTACAATGCCCACGGCACCGAGCGATGAGATGCGCCATAGCATTCAGTCACAACCACATCTCTGCACCGCTCGGTACTGCCGTCCAGGCCAGTGGAAGCACATCCCTCCGGGCTGCGGGTTGGCATCGGCATCACACAATTCAAAAGAACAAAGCAAAATAATAAAACCACATTGGGGTATATAATAACCACATGAGGCGGGGCAACAGCGTGGAAAACAAAAAAAAGCATAAGACATAAAGAAAACAAATACCCACAAGCCACTGTCTAAATTCAACACTAGAATAAAGGCAAACAACTAGGAAGATATGCAAAAAAAACTATCAGCAACAAAACACTTCACATCAGCTGCGACAGCCAAACTTCAACACAAATCAAAAAGCAAGCCAAGAAAAACAAACACACAGCGACAAACTTACAGCCTCCTTATCCACGGTCGCTTCCAACGGCAGGGCCTCTGCTTTTCAGCAGGGGAATTCACACATCGGCCGACTTCTCGGGTTCCACTGGCTCCTCAGGTTCCACTGGCTTCTCTGGCTCCACTGGCTCCTCCGGTTCCACTGGCTTCTCAGGTTCCACTGGCTTCTCGGGTTCCACTGGCTTTTCAGGTTCCACTGGCTTCTCTGGCTCCACTGGCTTCTCAGGTTCCACTGGCTTCTCGGGCTCCACTGGCTTCTCGGGCTCCACTGGCTTCTCGGGCTCCACTGGCTTCTCGGGTTCCACTGGCTTCTCAGGTTCCACTGGCTTCTCGGGTTCCACTGGCTTCTCGGGCTCCACTGGCTTCTCAGGTTCCACTGGCTTCTCGGGCTCCACTGGCTTCTCGGGCTCCACTGGCTTCTCAGGTTCCACTGGCTTCTCGGGTTCCACTGGCTTCTCAGGTTCCACTGGCTCCTCCGGTTCCACTGGCTTCTCAGGTTCCACTGGCTTCTCGGGCTCCACTGGCTTCTCAGGCTGCACTGGTTTCTCAGGTTCCTCTGGCTTCTCCGCTTCCCCTGACGGTTTCTCTCCAGACGGTCGCTTCTTGCGAGAGGGTTTTTTCTTTTTATTGGGGGGCTTCGCCTCGGTGGGTTTCTCAGGCTCCGCTGGCTTCTCAGGTTCCCCTGACGGTTTCTCTCCAGACGGTCGCTTCTTGCGAGAGGGTTTTTTCTTTTTATTGGGGGGCTTCGCCTCGGTGGGTTTCTCAGGCTCCGCTGGTTTCTCAGGCTCCGCTGGCTTCTCAGGTTCCACTGGCTTCTCCGCTTCCCCTGACGGTTTCTCTCCAGACGGCCGCTTCTTGCGAGAGGGTTTTTTCTTTTTATTGGGGGGCTTCGCCTCGGTGGGTTTCTCAGGCTCCGCTGGTTTCTCAGGTTCCACTGGTTTCTCAGGTTCCACTGGCTTCTCAGGTTCCACTGGCTTCTCCGCTTCCCCTGACGGTTTCTCTCCAGACGGCCGCTTCTTGCGAGAGGGTTTTTTCTTTTTATTGGGGGGCTTCGCCTCGGTGGGTTTCTCAGGCTCCGCTGGTTTCTCAGGCTCCACTGGCTTCTCCGCTTCCCCTGACGGTTTCTCTCCAGACGGCCGCTTCTTGCGAGAGGGTTTTTTCTTTTTATTGGGGGGCTTCGCCTCGGTGGGCTTCTCAGGCTCCGTCGATTCCACTGGCTTCTCAGTTTTATCCGCTTCGGTGGTTTTCTTTGGTTTTCTGGTTTTCTTTCTGCTCGGCTTTTTGTCGTGTTTGGATTGGTCGTCTTTTGGTGCTTTCTGTTCGTCAGCGGTTGTCTTTTTTTGTTTGGCTTCAGTCGTCTTCTTTTCTCCTTTTTCTGTGGGGTTTTCTGTGTTGTTGGTTGATGTTGAGGCTGTGTGTGTGTTATTGTATTTCACTGTTTCGGATGAGCTATTATCTTTTGGTTTGGTTTCCTTATTCGTCTTTGGTTTGTCGTGCTCAGTTTTGTTTCTTACATTTTCTTTCTTTCCTGTGGTCTCTTTTTCTAACTCCTCTAGTGTGTATATACTGTCGTCTCCGCACTGTAGTTCTTCCATTTTTCTTGTGTATCCCTTGGCGTCGGTGGTGAGAGCTTCTATTACGTACGTAATGTTGTTCATCTCCTTGAGGACATTTGCCATTCTTTTCTTGGATGCTTCTGATACCGGTTTAAAGGAAATCCAGAAACCGCATTCATCCATCACCTCACCAAGAAAGTCGTTCAGCCGCTCTTTAGCCTGGCTAATTTGACTTTGGATGCTCTTAATGGCACCATAATAAGCCTTCACCAGTGCCTTTTGCTGAATTCCCATTGAATGTTTTAATCCATCGCGTCGGTTTGCCTTTAACATATTAACACATTTTCCCAACAACGATTCAGAAACTTGCAAATCTTTGTTAAACTCGTTAACAAAAATTAATATATTTTGCTCAACGTCGTTAGTAGCTACCTTGACTCTTGCACAATGCCTTGCCCTGCTTTGGAAGCCTGAAAAACCGTATCCCGTCCACACGCCGCAAACCATGAGTGCGAGGAAAAGCAAGGCAAAGCGACTCCCGGGCCCCATTGGTTCCTTTCCTATTCAGCTCTGAGTTCTAAAGGGCAGAAAGACAGAGAGGCAAAGCAGAAGGAAAGTAACGGAAAGGAAAAGTATGGGAACAGCGCGGGGCCCTCTGTGCGCGGGTGGTTGACAATTAAAGAAGCAACAGCAAACAAGCAAATCGTGTTACAATGCCCACGGCACCGAGCGATGAGATGCGCCATAGCATTCAGTCACAACCACATCTCTGCACCGCTCGGTACCGCCGTCCAGGCCAGTGGAAGCACATCCCTCCGCATTTCGACAGGCCTCCCACAGACGCTGGGAAGGGCGTCAATATTTACTTTCGTAGCAATTTCTTTGAGGGTTAAAGAGCAAAAAGAAAACATCAACAGATGAATAATGTAATAGGAAAACGGACATTGCTAAATGGAAATGTGTTATGCAGACGGTTGAGCCTGCAAGCGCCCTCGTTTCTTGTTGAAGTTTCGGTGACCACTTTTGTTTGATGTGCTACCGGCATCACGGTCCCCCTCTAAACTCGGTGCATAAGGACCATCGCTTGCTGTGTCAGCGACTTGTTCTTCATCTGTATAATTGGCCTTGGTAGTGTCAGGCGTTGCAGTTTCACTCGAACCAGCGTCTTCCACGCCCGCGGGAGGCACTTGCACAGGGTCGTTCTTTTCCTCCTGGGACTGACTTTTAGCGCTCCTCATACAACCACGGTTCGAAGCCAAAATGCTATACTGCTTCGCTTTCTGGCTAAGTGTGAGGATATGCATTGCAGCATCATTTACCCTAGCTAGGTTCCTCCGCGCACTGCGCCTAAACGATGTTGTCAAAGGCGCGAGTGATGACAGGAAATTGCACTCACTTTGCAGCTCAGCGTTTAATCTTTGTACTTCCACTTCATAGCCCCTTATCTGCGGTTGGATAAATAGGATGGCAGTGTGGTACTCTTCCACTGCTCTCGTTCTCTCTTTATTTTCGGCGAGTTCCTGGTCTGTAAGGTTTTTAGAAATGAGGTAACATTTATTCCTAACGTTCTTCGTGCTCATGAGGGAACTCTCAAAGACGCTCTTCGCAAACGAGATCCGTCGGTTCAGTGTTGCCAATGACTTCTTGACAGAAATACAGTAGGCTTCTCTCGTTGCTCTTTTCGAAAAGGCAGTGCTTTTGGAGGTCATAAGCAGCAACAAAACAATTAAACACCGCATAACTCCGGCCATGGCTTCCATTGGTTCCTTTCCTATTCAGCTCTGAGTTCTAAAGGGCAGAAAGGCAGAGAGGCAAAGCAGAAGGAAAGTAACGGAAAGGAAAGGTATGGGAACAGCGCGGGACCCTCTGTGCGCGGGTGGTTGACAATTAAAGCGAGAGTTGGGGTTTACTCAGTCGCTTATGGATTTTAGAGCCGCTTGGGAGGTGCGCCGACACCTTTCTTGTGCTCCGCGCTGTGCATCGCGGAGGTCATGCCCACATACTCAAGCCCTGTGTGAGGCCGTGTTGGTGCTGATGGTCAGGCAGTCATTGGGGCGGCGTACTTCCCGAAGCGCGCAAGCCGTTGTCACAACGGGGTGATACGAGTTGCGCACTACCGTGAAATCACGACGCTACCGTATTCTCCTTGCACTGGCAAAGGCTCACACGCGTTCACACAAGAATCAGAAGAACATGGCCAGTTGAGGAGGCGATGACAGAGTAAAATCCCACAGAACAAGAGTGAATGTGCCTGGGACACGGCCGGTTTAGGTGCCGCTGATGTTGTTTTCAATTTTTCACGTTGAAGCAAGGGGTGAATCAATCCCAATGATATTTCACCGAGGGGTCGTTTCAGCGTGTTGGTGCGATGGTCGTCACCCCAAACGTTCACTGCACCTCCATCCTTTCGACCTCTAGCGAGGCGGGGTCTCGTGTATCGCTTCATAGCCCATTATAATAATCTTTCTTACGTTGGAGAGACGCGTTTGAGGCCTTGGGTCACCATTAACCGGTGATATGATTAGGCGGTACTAGCTACGTCCGGTTACTGCTTTAATCTCCTTTGCGAGCGCGGCAGCAGCAGACCAGCAACAACCTTGCCAACTGCTGAAGATGTGGCCCCATGTTCCCTTCCTGATCGTTTTCATCATTGAACCATTCGACAAGCGCCGCGGCGCTCCTCAAGCAGTATGTCACCGTGCCGGAAACCCGGGCATATGCCAATACCCGTCCCAAGAAGCCCTCCTCCATTGTGTGTTGTTGCAGTTCCCGAACTGGCCTCCACGTCGAGAAGGGGTGTGTAAGATCACTTGCAATCTCGATTTCTGAAGTAAGTCTAATATGGACAACCTTGTTTCGGCACACGGACTTGGAAGATGATGCCGCTCCACAGTCGATAACAACTTCCGCCTCTTCCCTGAGATAGCTAAGCCAACTGAGGGGGTCTTCTGGGCTCAGCAGCATCACGCCACCCGTTTCAAGCCACGACAAACTATCTATCACTGCTGCCGCAGTTGGCCGCAGCCACCTATCGGCCGCCAAGAAGTAGAGTCTCCAGGGATAGAGAAATCGCTGCAATGCACGCTGATATGTTAGGGTAGACGACCCTGTACCGCTTACTCCCGGAAGGAAAACAACAACCCGTTTCCACCGTCCTTTGTTTCCAATTGCTTGCAGGGGCAATGTGTCCTTAAGAATGGCTTGTATTGCGCAAAATAGCGGCGAAAGTTCCTCACCAAGGAAGTGGCCGTCACACACGACTCGTCTTCGGAGGCCTTCCAACAGTTTCAAACCCCCAGATGCTGCGATGGCAGTGGAAAGTGCGGGACTAAAAACATTTCCGGTAGCTATAGCCTGGATAGCGGCGGGAGAGGTGCCGGAGTCACACGACCCCCCACTGCCTTCACACTGTGGATATTCTTCTGACGTTGCCTCTTCCTTGCTCGCCATACCATGTGCTTTGATAAATGCTGAAAATAAATTGATCTGCGGCACTGATACAGGGAGGCATAGTTCTAGTGCGGTCCCGCTGCACTTCGGCACCGAAGAACGGCACCGCTCTCCCAGCTCTGCTGAAGCTGACGCAGCACTTTTGTCGATTGCTAGAGAGCTCGCTTGTAACTCATCCTCATCCGGGCAATCACACAGATAGGATTTTATCAGGATCTGGGCATTGGTTACAGAGATGAGAATTTTCCCCACGGTGTCTTCCCTATAGGAACCAGTTAAGCGTCTTTTTTCCCCAGCTTCCTCACCTTGTTTTCCAATGAATTGGATAATTCCGACGATGCCCGAATTACCGCGGCATCGACTCACACTCGTGTCTCCCTCCTCCTTTCCAAAAGAGGCCCACCTTCCAACTAAGGTGGCGGCGCTGTGCTCATCCTCGACATCATCGGCCAGTGCACAGAGCCAAATGAAATCGAGCCCACGGGCCTTTGATGTTTCAGGCACTTGTCGTTCCTCACATGCAATGGAGCGGGCGACGCCATCAACAAGTTCCACCTGGTAACCACGAAGAGTCATGTATGTCTCAAACTTGTGCAGGGTGCCGTAGGCCGTGAAAACACAGAGGATCATCCATTTCCCTCCAAGAAGGGTTGCCTCAGGACGACACTTGCACGCTAGGAGGCACGTGGTGCCAAAGGCATGGGCATAAAAGGCATCTACCCCTTCGTCTTTGCGGTAGAAGAACAGAATGGTCCAGTCGCCTCCATTGAGCATGACCTTGGGTTGCACGCTAAACGTAGGTATTTCCGTCCCCAGCCGTGCCGCCTCGGTGACCTGCGGTCTTGCGATGCAACATGTGGTACTGGTCTTTCTAGGCGAAGCTGCTCTGGAACTCCCTGTTGAAGGCGCTACGGGGGGCACTACTGCGCCAACTCCGAAGATGTGCTTAATAACGGCTGGAGAACGGTCGAGTTCTTTAGCGCTGGGAATTGGCAAAGCGGCACGTGGGCACGGCACTAACGTGTACATTGGAAGTGCTTTATCATCTACACCGGGCTCACCTCCAGGGAAGACAACAGTTGCCGTGCCAGACTGCGCTTGAATGCCTGTAACCTCGGCAAGCGTGTAACTGACGGAGTTAGCTTTATGATGCACTGGGGCGTACACGACATCACCTATACCGAATCCAGCGGACCTAGACCACGAACAAGGCCTCTCGTTTATTGACGAATCGTCACCTCCAGAGCATGACGTCGACATTCCCTCATACCACCTTTGCGCGTCTTCCTACGGATGATCTCGTGCATTGCAAGAGGAGGGGGAAAAGGATAGGGGCGTCAAGCAGAATGAAAGTTCAGCAAAATTTGTGAGGTCAGACAGGTCGCAGCACCAAGATATGGTGCAAGGAAGGTGCAACATGCAGGTCTGTTTGTCCCATAAAAGTGGACGCAGCTCCCGGAGGCAAAGGATGAAACTCCTCAGCCTTTTAAAGATCTTATTGGCCCAGGGAAAGGGATGCCAAAATAACTAAGATGTTATTCATTTAAGACACGAACCCCCCACCAAAACAACGGCGTCGGGCGCATGCTTGCGCGGGCGGGGGGAGGAAATAAGGACCGCAAGCACAGCCCCTGGCTCCCGAAGGCGCCACCTAAACACCTGGCGTAAACTCCACACAACACACTTCTCACTGAGATCAATACTCAAAATGCAGCGCCGCTGAAGCAGTTGCTGAATACTGCTGCATGGCGTACCCACTTCACACAGGCACATCCGCTTCCAGTTTCCCTGCCATAAGGGTGTCGTGACATTCATTCCCTCTCTTTCGCTCCAGTTGCGGTGATACGTATCACTGGAATAGAAAAGATGGGAACCACTTCCCACAAAAAGCGTGCATGCCCTTGTCAGGTGCATTGCCTTCGTTTCCCTTCTTCCTTTTCATAACAAGCTTGTAAAATAACGTATTTTTCCGTGTTTAACTGCAGCGATGAGCAGTGGAGCTGCCTGTGTCAGGCCGTGCTCCCTCTAGCGCGATGCATGCTGAAACCTTTGTACTTGAAAACCCTCCAGCAACGGCAGTGTTTCGGGCTGTGGACCCTAGAAAGGGCTTCACGGATACGATAAGTCCTACACTCTGGCGCGCACCCTCGGAGGCTCTTGCTTGGCTCCACCACTGCACCGCAGAATTTTATGCAAGTGCACTCAGGTCCTGCCGCTGCAGCGCTCAGTGCGCACGGGGGCCATTACGACGTGAGCGAGCAGTGTGGATATAATTATCTGGCGTACCACTCTTACGCCGAGCGGCACGAGGTGCGCGAAGTTCTTTCGCTTTAGTGCATAACCATGTACAAACTTGATTATGTGCCTATTTTCGTGGTTGGGTCATATTTCAGGTGCATGCCTTCGTTTCTTCTTCATCGATTTTCTCTTTTCTCTTCCCTAACACTAACGCCATATAGCTTTTCTGGCGGAAAGATTCAAGTATGCACGGAGACTAACGGCGGATCACAATGAGTGGATCGCTGACAAGCATGCACAGCCGCAACCCGTCCGACCTTCAATGACGCCATGTTACGTTGATTTCATCTGTACGGAAGCGTTGCGTCACCGTTGCGTCTCGCAATGGGGTGAAGCCCCCTGCAATAAATTCGAGTATCCCAGCGTATGCAATCATACATCCATTATCAATACAGTACCGCGCGTCCATGTCAAAGCAACGGCCCCCACGGGACTCGGCCATCTGCCGCATCATTTCTTGTAGACGGACATTGCACCCAACACCCCCAACTATAAGTACTTCATTGGATGAACACTGGGCCATGGCACGCTCTGTAACTTCCGTGAGAATAGCAAATATCGTCTCTTGCAATGAGTAACAAATATCATCGACTCCGAATGGCTCTGTCACTGCGCTTTGCACAGCAGCAGGCAGCGCTTTACGCTGCGTGGAGGAGCCATCACCCGTACCAGACCGCGCTATTTTATTTGTGTCTGTGAACAGTGGATGCTGCAGGAGCGCCTCCACAAAGGACAATAGACCACTGAATGACATGTCCATGCCTTTTACAATGTATGGAAGCTCAATAAAAACACGACCCCGTTTTGCACATTGCTCGATATTATACCCTGGTGCGGGATCGTTGGAAAGGTTCAGAAGACGTGCTGTGCGATCCAGACAGTTTCCTACTGCAATATCAATCGTTTCTCCAAAGATACGGTAGCGGCGCTCTGCGTAAGCAATCACCTGTGTGTTACCTCCACTCACATAGAGCACGATTGGGTTCTCACTTCCGGTGACAACGCGTCCCATTTCGATATGTCCCACGCAATGATTCACTCCCACTAAAGGTACAGACCACAGCAGGGAGAGTGTTTTAGCGACTGTGCAGCCCACTGAAAGCGGAGCGCCCATCCCTGGGCCTTTGGTGTAGCATATGACGCTGATGTCCGAGGGATTAATCGCTGCCGCCTTTAGGGCGGCTTGCACAAGCTGCAGAACGTGGGCCTTGTGATGCTGAGCCGTTTCACGCGGTAAAAAGCCGGTCCCAGGTGGGGTTATGTACGTTTTTCGTTCATTTGAGAGTACGTTTCCTTCCTTGTCAACCACTCCAACCGCAATCTTGTTTGCGCTTCCCTCAATTCCCAGAGCTAGAACCCGCTGTTTGGTGTTCATGAACAAATTACAAAGCAGTATGAAGCCAGCGTCGCACTCTCAGTACCTCCAAGTATAGGTTCAGGTATCTCTTGAAGTCTAGCCCGTACTGGAAACGCTGTAGCGAACTCATGAGGAGTGGAATAAGGGGGGAAAAAGTATTGAAATAACACAGAAGCTAAGTGCCCAGGTCATCAAAGGAAAATTTCACCAGCAGTGCGAACCTTGATGAGCACAACATTCTCACAAAACATACGCGCTTAACATGAGGACTAACATCACCGAATTATCACAGATGAGTGCCCCATAATAAGACCCCTAGAACGTACGACAGTTAACAATGCACACCGCGATACACACTTCCTGAGAAGTTAGTAATATTAAACCCAATCAACCATGCTTGGTTGTGCAAAACTAACCGAAAACACTCCGGTGTTCGTCATATCATTTACACTCACTGTATTCCTTATGAGAGGCAGCACGTATAAATGATAGCACATTTGTGTTGCTTTATTCCTCCTCTTCTTTCTACTGTCATAACACAGCTACATTATTCTGGTGATTGGACAACCACGTGGAAAACCGAACAAGTTTACAGTGAGGCCTCGTACGATTGCATTGACTTCAGAGGGAACGTAGCCCCACTGTTTCGCCTGACACACCGCGTCACTTGCTGCCTCCCATATTGAGTTTCGCTCTAGCGGCATCTGAGATCAGTTTTACTTTGGCTGAGTATTTCTCTTGCCTCTCCTTGTGACCCCTCCTGCGGGCTAGCCGCGTTGATGCGGTGGAGTACATCGCCACTGCCAATTGATAGTCACTAACTGGTCGCTCTGTTGCTGCCGCGAAGGCAGCTGAATATCCAAGTGTGTCCGCATGAGCTTGCCTTTGAATTTGGCGGAGTACTGCGGTGATTCGCCACATAACCTCTCCGTCAGACAAAACGGTGTATTTATAATCACAAAAATAATAGTTATGTGATAAGGCTCTTCCTGATGAGCGGCTGAAGGGGCCGGTAGAGATGATATTTGCAATATGTGATTCACAAACCCATGAATGAGTTGAAGTAGTAACAGATTAAACTTCACAACGCACTGCCTGCAGACGTCTCATACCATGTGCGTATATATATATATATATATATATATATACGGTAGAATTAAAAGGCCTCTGCTTTCTTGAAGCCCCCCCCAAAAAAACAGACGTATCAACATCATTGCATGCACCACTTCACGAGCAGCACTACTCGGCCAATCGGTACACGCACC
The DNA here is from genome assembly GCA_002287245.1 of Trypanosoma congolense. NCBI lineage: Eukaryota > Euglenozoa > Kinetoplastea > Trypanosomatida > Trypanosomatidae > Trypanosoma > Trypanosoma congolense. The sequence goes on along the minus strand of NHOR01000288.1, from coordinate 13,909 downwards.
CACGTCAGTACATAAGGCTGCAGACCAGCCTTCCCCGCCAGAAGCCCAATATCGCAAATCCTCAGATACTACGGGGGCCCACCTCGTGCTGCTTTCTCACAAAGGAAATAACAAGGCATGCAAAAAAAAATGGAATGATGAATGTATACTTTACCCCCTCGAGGAAGTGCATATTAAAACTGAGAGCTAAAGTGTCCTCGTACTGCTGCCCATTGGGCAGTGTCATAACGACGGAGACGATACCGTACATTCGCTCCAGTGGGGCGTGCATTGTGATGGCATACGTTCCAGGTGCTGTGTAAACATTCCTGTGAACAAGAATGCGTGGTCCAATTGTTATAACGATATCATACACCCTCGCAACACCAGGGCCCGTGCGCCTGTCATGGATACTCACTAGCAGTGCAAAGGTTTCACCTCGAATGTCGCGTGGCACCCGACTACTTGGATGTATAAAGACCCCAACACGTCCCTCTGATGCGGTAAAACCATTTAGTGACTTCACCCTGCTAGGCCATGCTTTGAGTGGGTGGAACTTCGCGGACGTTTCAAATACCATAATGCTTCCACTGAGTGTGCTCACAACAAGGTCCAGCATTCCATTTCCAGTGATATCGTCAGCTAGAACCATGGCGGATGATTTTTCATCAATGTCAATGGCATCAATGCAACCGCTTGTACCCGATGCGATATAGAGAACTCCATCATGAGAAGGGACGACAACATGCAGTCCCCTGCTATCGACCTCATCATACTCTTCACCTGATGTGGCGTTGAGATTGACGAGCAATGGCGAAGCGAGAATGGGCCCACCCGTTGCTATGGGGAAATGTGGCAGTATAGTGCCATCGTGCCCCCGCACAGCATAAATCAAGCCAGTTGCTGTGCCAAACGTCATGTCAATCTTTCCATCACCGTCCACATCTCCAAAAGTAATATGGTCCCCCATAGCACCAGAGAACCGTTTGCTCCATATTTGTTTTCCATCATTAGTGAAGCATGCAACATAGCCGAGGGCGTCTCCCGCGCATACATCGATCACACCGTCATTGTCGACGTCCTCTAGAGAGGGAGAGGCGGTCACTGAACTGTTCATCCACACTGGCCAACCCTTCATCGGCCTTCCATCGCCCTTAAAGCCAAATATAGCTCCCGCTGTTGTCGTCACAAAAACATCACGCTTCCTCCTTTTATCAGACCCCCCAATGACTGGTGATGATAGAGCAAAGGCTGGAGTCCGATCACTTTGTGTTGTGAGATGGAGCACTTTCAACCATTTAAGCTCCCCACTCACTAGGTCGATCGACACCAAGACGTCGGCAACGTATTCGTCAAAGTTTACGCCTTCAAAAAAGCGTTCATCTCTTTCACTCGTGTCGTAATCTCTAAGATCGAAAAAGTAACTAACGTGCACAACAACATTAACGTTGCCATTTCCATCAACATCTGCAATAGTGGGCGTTGACATTATATGTGGATCAACAACTACATCATCGTCGGAGACGCTCACGTTAAATGGACTCAGGATGTTATGGTAGCTGAAAGGGTCACTTTCTTCGTGGTTGAAGCTGCTCTTATACAACTCCGGGTGATACAACAGATCCATCGAAGCCCTTGCCTCTGGACTAAGCCGGCCATCGGTTCCTATACTGCGCGAGCCTTGCAGTCCTTCCTTGTGAGAAGCATCTGCGTCGCTAAACGGCACTTCCATACGATTTCCATTGGAATCAATAAAGTCAAACGTCTCAGGATCTTCATCCTCCACTTTGTCATGAGCATTTTTGTGTATAACCCCTTCCGCAGCCGTGATATTCCCCTTTGCAATAATCTCGTCTCCTTTTCCCACAGCCTCAGCGTTAATTATTTCCCGTTTTCTCATTTCGGCCACGCTGCTATTGTTCGGCCTTTGCCTCCAAAAACTCAAATCTTCTATGCGCCTTTGCCGAAGCATCTGGTGCAACCATGTATTCATGTTTATTTTTTCAGTTAAGGTTGTATTCACTGCACTATCCTTACCGAGCTTGTGGCGTGCCCAGTCCCTTTTAACCGGAAGTGGCGGTACCATCGCTGCCCCTTGTGCATCTCCGTCTTCGCTGAATACCATAAGTTCCCCTGTATACATGGCAACAAGCCACTTCGTTGTCCCATCCCCAATAACGTCCACGGGAACCGGACTGGCATATGTCTTGAATCTAGGGTGAGCAAACGGAAAACCTGCGACATCCCCGCCACGAGCCCCATCGATCGCTTCGAGATACTGTGAATATGTTGGTACAAGTATCTCCTTGTTGCCATCGTGATTCAGATCAACAACCCGTGGAGTCGCTAATGCGCTACTTCCTACATGTGTTGTCCATTCAAGGTGCACACCGGTACGACACATATGCACTGCATCACTCCCATCTCGTGGAGTAGCCTTTTCCTCGTGGGGCATGAGATCCTCATGCAAAGTTACGTGTCGCGGTGGCTTGTAAGCAGGTATTCCTTCCCACTGCACTGCAGCTCCAGTGGCTGTGGCGGGAAAAAAGAAAACAAATCCAGATAATATGGCTACAATGATATTAATGCGAGATACGTCCCGAATGCAGGTTCCAACAAAAACATCGAGTAGAACATCCACTTTCATTGCTACAGAGTTTTAAGGGATAGCAACAATAACTATGTTCCTTTGTCTGGCTCCAAAAATAAAAGATAACAGGAGTGCGGCAAAAGTTGAAAAAAATTGCAGGGAATTTTGTAGACTTAGGAAACAGCGCGCAGGCTTCACTGTGTACCACCCAGAAGATAAGTGCGGTGCATGTACACATACATTAGTGGATTATTTCCGTCCGATGAGCATATGCCACCGATTTAGATAACCGCTGAACATATTAATTATGAAATTATCCCTTTCCCCTTTTTTATGAAATGAGGGCGTTTCAAGGTTTTAATTAATACTTAGACATTATCACATGATTATAGGGTAAAACCGTGTTGTCATTCCCTTGCCACGCCCTCACTGCTCTCGATTCTCAACCTTCGACAAGCATATCTGCCTCAGCTACAGCCCCGCTTGTTGCGTACGCGTTGCTCTTGTGCTTTGGCGTAAACTTAAACTTGTCACCCGCTGGCCCCAACAACATTTCACTAATGCGGATCCAGTCAACAACATTGTCACTCGCCATTAGAGTTTCTAGCTCGTCTCGACCCTCATAGTATGGTGGTCTCTCATTGATGCGCTGCGGTTGCCGCTCAAGCAGACCAACGGGGACGTACCGACATAGGAACGAAAGCCATTCACACAGAAACCGACGAGTGTTCATGACTCCACGCTCGTCAGATCCCCAATGCGAGAGACCAAAGTCGCAGAAACGGCGCAGCATTTCAAATCGCTCATGACTGCTAATATCCCAAACACGTTCCGATTTTATTTCTTCAAATATCCAGGGCTTTATAAGTGCACCACGCCCAATCATAAAAGAGCTTATATGCTTATACTGTGTTCGACGCTCCAATATATCTTCGTATGAGAAGATATCACCGTTGCCAATAACTGGGAGCGATGTTTGTGACGCACAGTCGTCGATGTACATCCAGTTGGCCAAATTTGTGTACCTTTGCTTGCGGGAACGCCCATGAATAGTCACTGCGGCTGCTCCCCAGCCCTCGTAGTCCGAAATGTACTTGTGGAGTACCGGGGTTTCCTCATTAGGACCTATTCGGCACTTAATAGTGACAGGCCTCGACTGATGCTTTATCAACGACTGTACAACATTTTGAAGACGATTACCCTTTCGCTCCCACAAACCACAACCACACCCAGAAAGCACAACCCTATCAACAGGACACCCACAGTTGATGTCGACGAAATCGTATGAGAACTCAGACTCAACTATCGCCTGTGCCCACGTGGCGGCATCCTGTGGCCGTGAAACGGCGATTTGCAAACCAAATATATCTTCCGATGAGTGGCGGCGCAGAAGTGACCATTCAGACTTCCGGAGTTGATTCAGACTATGGACTATTGCCATCTCACTTACAGTAATATCTGCTCCATAACCTTTGCACACACGGCGAAATGGTAAATTTCCTACTGTTGTGAGAGGGGCCAACACTAGCTTATTAGCGAATAGTGCTTCGCGCCGCGCGGCGTTTTCACGAAGAGTTTCATCAGTGTTGCTAACCTTTATCACAGTGCCACTTCTTGTTCCCATATGAGTATCGCAGCCGCAATCCTGAGGAAGGATTGGATTTTCGTCTTCATTGTTGTCGTTGTTTTGATTCCCTGACTCTCCATTTGTCGCTGGTTCCTTCGTAGAAGATTCATCAACACGGGAACGCTTTGCATCCGACTTCCTCATGCGCACCACAGCTTTTATCCTCTGCAGTACTTCTCCATGGAAAAAGTTAGATTCCCCCTCCAGGGTGGGACGTTGTGTCCCTTCAACAAAACTGCAACGGGATCTATCTGCCCCTTTATTCATTCCCTTTGTACGACCACCACAATCAAGTGTTACACGCACTGGCGCCGGTCGAAGAAACTCCTGCTTAATTGCACAAACTCCACGGGAGACCGGGGTATTTTTGGAGGTTGTACCCCCTTCACCAACGCCCCCATCCGTAACTTCTTTCAACATAAACCGCAACAATGAAGAGCTACTTCCACCGTTTCCTGCGCTAAGTCATCGGTAGAGCACGAAAAGAAATGTAGGCAGTAAGGAAGAAAAACTATAGCTGCGTAGCCCCTAATCAAAAAAGGGGACAGTCCCTCCCAAATTAGCGCAGCTACGAAACGGCCCCGCTCTAGCTGGGCAAAAAAATCCTGTTTTTAGATGATGACACTGAATACCTTAGGGTTTCCAAAGCAGATCAGCACAAAAAACACCCACTTATTTGCCCCTAAAGGACTTACTGTAACGCCGATCTAACAAAGAACATGATAGATATGCGAGTCAGGGCAGACAAAATGTAGTTTTCGGCCCGTTCCATCGATAAAAGTAGAAAAAAAGAGCTGTGGATGGGAGGGAGAGAAATCTCTTGAAATGAACGCACCAATACACGCTTCTAATAAAGCTACAGTTTCTGCCTCAGCAGTGCCATCAACGACAACGTACTGCTGAGGATAGCACACATTGAGAACGAATTCAGTCAACCTTTTGCAATGCTTTCAGTTCAGTTAGTCAAAGGAGCCAACCTGAAGCAGAACGGTTAGACAAGGCATTTTTGCCAGTCTCGTTATGGTTTTCCATAAAAAGCATATAAACATAGCAATAAAGCAGGGGGCTCGTTGGATGCTTTAAAATACCTCCATTATGCACCTGCACTGCAATCATCAAGTATTCCTGATTCTGAATCAGACATAAAAAGCCTGCCGTACACAGCAAAGTAAGCATATACTACGCTGGCACACTTTTCGTCGTTCTTCACCTCGTTGGTGATCAAACAAGTAAAGAAAAACATGTGTTCAACCGAGCGCAAAAAAAAGTTTTACTGTGTCTTAAATTGAGAAACATGTGCAGTACCTTCAGAAGCAAATTGTAACTGAACCTTTACCGTAAAATATGAGGCGACCCGAAATCTTGCAAGGGTTAATTACAAGCTTTTTTAAAACCACATTCCACACCGTCTGTGTAAATCGATAGAGACCACAATTTGAAAACAAAAAAATAAAGAGTACCTGCGACCGTACCCTGATGGTACCGGAACCTCACAATCTCGCAGTTCGTACATTCATGAACAGCGAGAAGAAAACATGTAACTGTAACACAGAGCACAACTGTTTCCCCTTGAAGAATTAGAGGGCTAACATTGACTACATACAATCTTGTTCTTATAAGTCAAATGAGTAACCGGCAACACCTTTAAACTGTGAGGGCGGGACACTTCGACAGGGTGGAAACAGCTCAACAGCACACCCCTAGGAATGCTCATTAGTATAGTCCAGAGGGCGAGGATGCCTACATCCACTTATAGACGCGTTTAACACTTCATTTTAACTCCTATAAATACACAAAAATAGTTGCTTTAGATACTTTACTATCAACCATAGTCGGCAATACTCATCTTTCCTTGTTAAGTAACCTGGCAACAGGTGGCACAGGAAAGAATAGAACGTTTTTGCAGGTGATCAAGGCAGTTTGGCATTCCGTAAGAAGCGGATGAAGATGTAGTGTACCATTGTCATTAGTAAAGCAAGTTTAGCATGTGAAAACCATTACACATTTGTCACGCGTAATGTTCACAAGATCATTCAAGAGAAAAGTAGCAACATGGTTTTTTTCTTACCTGTCAAATTATTTCTTCTTCATTATCAACAGGGCAGAAAGCATAATTATACCTAACATTATAAGTATATAGAAGCAAATAACAATTCTGTCGGCCGTTATCTGTTTGATAAATTCTGCAACTTCCTTCCGAGCCCGCCTTGCTTCAGAATCCAACGCCTCTACGTGATCTCTTACTTGGCGTATTTGCTCCGTCTGTGCAAGCAACCTTGTTGTGGCATTCATACTAACATTTTCCGTTCCAAGTAAAGTCCTCTCGGCAAGTGTCAAGGTGCCTAGGGTTGTATTCTGAACAAAAGCAACATTATGAGCGACACGCCGTACATCGTTCCTTTCACCATTCGTGGGTAAAGCTGGAGCTAACACAGAATTACCGTGACTTCCATTGGCACCGGGGTCAGATGCCTTTTCCAACTGCAGTGTTCTCTTTAATTTAGCTATTGCATGAGAATGTTCTTGCTCGCATTTATCGTAGAAGTCTCGCTCACTACCTTCCAGAAGTTGCACCTCAGTTCTCAATAGCTGGTGTATTTGCTGAAGTTCTTTAAGGGCCTCTTGAGCACTTGTATGACACTCCAGCCTCCGAAGGGGGTCCACCACTGTTTGTAGGTCACAAAGAATACTTTGAACCTGACTCTCCAAAACCTTGAGTTTACCATCGTATGCTGCAGCGCTCGACATTATGCACCTTCAGAATGGTTGGAATAGAGAATTTAACATCGAAGAGAAAAGAAGATCACATAGGGAAGTAAGACAAGGGAGGACACAGAACCGAATATGGTGTTAGAAGAAAACCAACTGAATCTGGTTGTGACAAAAAGACCATCAACGCCACTGCGTCACAATGTTACGGTAGAAACGAGCATTCTTCAGATGCGAATATCGAACTTTACCGTCCAACATGTGCGGAGTTCAATTCCCACGGCTGCATGGCATACCACGCTCCATGTGGCCAAAATATGACTTCGCATTGTAGTGCACTAAAGTAATAACTCCTCCGCGAAATGGAGATGCTAAAAAAAAGAACCAGCTTGCTCTTGCCATGTGTTCTCCTCCTGTGCCGTACATTTTACTCTTCACACAACCAGCTTCCATTCATAGCGCATTCCAGGTGACAGTGGCCACGATCGTCTCTGTGCTGAAACTAAGCATCGCTGTGCGAGAACAACAAGAGCCGCGATCACCTCATGGCAATGGGCAGTGCCACTTGTTCAGACTTTTCTCGTGGTACGACGGGGCGCCCACACACAATACCGTACAACGTCACACCCACCACACCCACAACTTCCACGAAATGCGGGGGTGAGCTGCCGGAAGCAGGAAAACCGCCACAGAGCAACGACTAACCAGGAAGGGACAGTCAAAGACTTCCGTAGAAGGCTCAAAACAAAAGATGAGCCAGTCGTTCTCCAGGTTAGGCCTGCGGATGGAACCACCCCACCTTGCTACAGGGCTAGCTACGCATACACTGCGCGGACGCTTTGAATAAGGTGAAGTCGCACATACCATTTAACAGCGGCTTCATAGGAATAATAAAGGGTAAACGCCACGCGTTGCCACGAATTGTTGCGCAATCCCCACGCACTCAGCTGGGGACCCCTGGAGAAGTGATTCACCTTCGCAGTGCGGTACGATGGCTGCACGACACCTCCAATGAAATAGGGGAAAATAGCCTGACGCATCGCAGCACCACACCACTATGCTTACGTGGGGGACGCGTCCCTTGGAGACAAGTTGGTATGCCATACCCCTTGGCATCCTAGAGTCCACTTGGCAGACTGGAGGACGAGGCGAGGGCGCGCCCGCTCGCCTAGCACGTCAATCTATGGGGGCGGCCGCCTCCATTTTCCTTCCGGAGTGCCCACCGAATTCCCTCCGCTTTCACACACGTTTTTTAGGGGTTCACTCCTACCTCTTGTCAGTCTCCAGACGGGAAGTAGAGGGCACCGGTGTTCTCGACGAGCTTTTCTGGAGCTACTCTAATACCGCAGTGCCTGTGTTACAACACTCATTGTTGCCGTCAGGTGGGAGTGTGGATCGTCGGCCACAGAGCCTATAGGGACAAGTAACTGCGGGTCACTGCCCGTCATGGCCTTGCGCAACGTAAGAGCTTACAGCCCTTGCTCCACTTCTCTTTGTTCATATTTTCGGCATTAATTGGCGCGGGGAGTGGGTGATAAACATAGTCTCATTGAGGGGTCTCAGTCCCCTGTTCAGTGTTGGACTGTGTAGTGCATTAGCTAGGCACTGAGGCGACCTCAACGGAGTTGAAATCGATAGCTATGACAGGGAGCAAAGTACTTACAAATGCCACAATAAGCTTTGCCTGCTTGATTCTATTCTTTCATCCTGCAGGTGTTGCTCAGGAGTTTAATTATTTCCGGATTATTGCATGGGGCGACGACCATCTACGCTTATCTCTAAATTCGTTATTTTACAAGGTTTACTGCCACATGCCCCCGGGCGGTGCCCATTTGCGTTCTGTTTACTTCTCTGGAAGGACTCCAACGCTTTGCATCCTTTGCATGCGTACGATGGCCTTCCGTTCACCAATATGACCTTCTTTTCAGGTTGTTGTTGGGTTGGGGTCTATATGTTGCATAGCGCCCTCACATCCAATGCGTACATTTAATGGAAAATTGTGGATTTCCATTAAAACGGTACAGCTTCCTCATGAAGTTGTTCGGATCGAATGCGGCTCCTACGCGGCTAAGATTTCACACCACGGCAAATACACTGACAATTTATTGAGGTTCTCTCGAAAGGCATTGCCTACCACCCCTTTTTGCTCCGGTGGCCTCTTTCCCTGAGAAGGAGCCCTTAAGATTTGAGCCACAGCTAGGGGATTGGTGGGAACGCCGACTCGGCCTTGGCGCCGTCGGTGTCACTTTTGGAGAATCTTCTTCAGCATAAGATGACTTACGCTGCGTCTTTGATTACAGCAGTAGGAAGTTATGAGTAGCATAAACCTCGTCAATCCTGTGCAAAAGGGGATATCGTGTTGTTTTTTCTATTCCAGGCCACTGAAGCGGCCAGTGCTGTTGGACTTTCCACATTTACGATAGGGAGAAGGAAGAACGCATCAGCCGCACTTCGTGAAGTGGCCATGCCCGTCTTCTTTACCGCGGTATGACGGTCCGCTCGGACTCCACACCAAGTTATTATCACTATTCGCATCCGTGGGGGCGTGTCTGGTGCGCCGTTCGAACATCTTTTTTACAGAACTGGTGTGCGGGCGCTAGGTGTAGAGCTATGAAATACGTTAAATTTTGAGGGCTTCGGTTCTGCCGCGGGGGTTCCCTGTTGCGTGCTGCTGCTGCCCTGGGCAGCTTGACGGGCGGTCAGGGGTTCCCGGATAAGCATCGGTGCACTAAGCTGTCCATCCCCATTAGTTGGAGGTGGATGTGTGGGAGGTGCGTGCAGCTTCCCGGCGGTGAAGCAGGGGACTGGCTGTGGGTGCGATTTCAGAGTCTGGAATGGGTTTTCCCGCTTACCATTTTTTGTTACAATTTACGCCAGGAATGGGTGTGCGGTGTTCTTCCGTTCGAGGACGTGAGTGTAGAGGTCTGGTGACCGCTACACCTGAGGGGATGGATGCATACCATTCGCGGCGGTGTTCCGCTGTTTATTTGGCACGGGCTTCGTCACATTGCTCCCAGTCCGCATGGGAGCACCTGTGCGTCTGCTCTCTTGGGCGTGGGCCACTTGTTGTGCACGAAGTGGCTGGCGCTTGGCGTCTGCGGGTGGCATTTGTTCTGCTGTGAGCCGGGGCCGATGTGAACTGCAATGATAACTCGCGGACGTTATGAGGGGTCAGGTATGATTTGTGATACCGCGCCGAGATGAAGGTCACATGCAATCTCCTGATAAGGTTGCTTGCTGTACCTCAGTGAACCCTATCTAACCCTTTCCGACAGGGTATAAGTGTTTTTCGTGTGGTGCACACACTCTGCGCTGCTTTATGGTGGTAAGTTATTGGTTATGTTAGCCAGAGTTCACTGTATGAAATGCGGCCCCGGAGTTGATTGGAGGGGACCGTCTTCTGTGGACTAAGAATCAGGAGGGTGGTCACGTTCGTTGGGTTTTGTCGTTGTATTAGATGTATAGATTTGTTTTTGTTATTATTTCCTCTTTTTGACATTTTCTGAAATTTCCAAAGTCAGTTGCGGTTACAATATTTTTCAGTGAACTGTGTTTTAGGGATTGCTTGTTTCCATACAATTCGCTGCTTTAACTGGTCTTAATTTCTTTTGTTAGGATATGCACGGAAGCTCCGCTCGCCAGATCCTCTTAAATGTAGAGAAGTATGTTGTGTCAGAGGCCGAGATCGCTTCTATGCAAATTAGAACGCCACCTACGGGCAAGGTGGTAATAAAAAGGAGATTATGAATGCAGAAAAGGAAGGATGCTCGGTATCTCAATCAGATCCAGCCGAAAAAGAAATTAATATGGGTACGAGTTCGATGGGGAACGGGATAGTGATTTCGCGCTCTTGCTACAACAAGGCGACCCAAAACAGTACACCCTTTAAAACTCTACTTATACAACAGGGTCAGAGCCACGTGAAGATACGTGGTCAATCTCAGCTGAAACCCTTGATAGGGCAATCCGAAGCAATAGTATAACACTACAACAGCTAAGAGCGTCTCGACGACTATCGTACGCTCTGCGCAAGCCCTCATGCACGGCAGCTGACGTTAACATTTTAACAACGCCAGCCGTGCACACTTTCAGAGGGGTCTCTGGTATTGATCAGGTAACTCTGCAGAATGGAGAAATTTTACCAGCTTATTACCCTTTGATTTGTTTAGATCCATGCGAGAGGCGATAAATACAATTCCTCCAGATGCTTCTGGCAGCTAAAAATGCTGTTATTGCGGCCTATGTTGCTGACTGGGCTCACTTCATTCAGTTTTTTTCATTTTTATTTTGTACTTTACTGCTTTGCCAAGTACGGTGTTGTGGGGCAGGACACCCGCCCTAAGTAGGCGATGTTGTGGCGTGCACTAATAATGATGCTTATTATTATTGCTTTTAGATGACTTGTATCACATAAACTTGTGATTGAGCGTCACAAACAACACTGTTAATGTATGGAGAATGAACTACCTTTTTAACACCTGACGAGGCAGATGGGAAGCCCCTCTTTAGTTTCTATTGTTATTTAGCGCATGTAGCGGTTGTTTATAGCTGGACATGTTTAATCTTACTTAGAGATTTGACTATTATATAGCGAAGAGTATTTCTTAGCAGTATTGTGCACTGACTTATGTAACTGGAACAGGTTACAGACACATAAAGGATTTTCTTTCTTTACACAGCTGGAAAGGAGAACACTACAATAAGATATACACTGTATTCCTTGAAGAAAGCTGCGTATTTATTGTTTACATATCTATCCTCTTTCTTTCAGTAGCAACAACAGAGGCGATGCCCCTCATAAAAAAACATTTCACATTTTTGTGGTTGCTTCTATTATCTAATACAATATAGAAAATTCTCTCTCTAGAATTCTCTTTGGATTGTTGGGGCAAGAAAAAAATCGAGACATTGATTGATTCATCAAAAAACTTTTCTATCGTTCTTCCATACATTGGAATAAATAACCTTCCGTTGGCATTATTACCAGCCCCCATTAGCGTACTTCGCAATGGATAAACAGAGGCACATGCAACACTCCCTACGTTATCTGGCGTTGTATGTCTCAACACTTAGATACTGCACGGAAGTTTTTTTCTTTTACTCTGAGACACCATGATTTACCGACTCTGCTAAGCAACTTTCAGGCTTTCCAATCTCGTTAATCGGCTTCGCCTTTGTGGTAGAGAAAAACGATCAGACGAGATATGGTATATCGCTAACAAAACACTTGTATCACTTGGTGCTATTGGACCGGCGATTATTAACTGTTGACGATTTGTTATTTCGTGTACCACCTGTATTCATTTCAGTTCTGAATATCTTTTCTTTTTGCTATTGTCGTTATTTACTCATGTATACAAGAATATTGATTTTAGGACGTTATTGTCAATAAAGACTGCTATCTGACCGTAACTAAGCAGTTTCACGTATATGAGCGCCATAGTAGCTTGTTCTGAACTGCATCACTTTGTAAACCCGAGCACAGCTGTTGGATGATAACTACTGGTCGGATGTCATAAGATATTGGGACATATCCTTTTTCTCTTTTCCCCAAACGATAAGTATAGGGAAGTTTTGATGGGAGGGACATATCATTATGATATAGATTTGTTGCAATCTGCCGCGGTAGGGTTTCCAATATGTGCACCCTGATTCTCCATTGACAATATTTGGCTTGGTAAGGCTAACCCAATTTCTTGAAACATGCTCACAACAGGACAAGGTGATCATGGTTTCCGAATGTTATTTAGACACCCTGTTATATTAAATTTTTGTCTTTGATAATTGCGGAACTGCACCTGGTTAAACGTACCATCGTATATATTTACCATTTTGGTGCCTTATATCTAATTGACCTACGCGTCGGGGTCACCAACACCATTGAGGTACATAGGCATACTTCGGCTACTTTTCATTAAATGATTTGAAAAGCTTTTTTTTATCGCGCTCTACTCATATTTCTCTTTCTTGTCAGATTTTGAGGTGTTCGTGAATATGAAGGTATGTAACATCCTTTCCGTTTTGTTCATGTGGAAGATGCCATTCACCACCGTTCAACATCTCGTCAGTTTTGCTTGTTTTCCACTGGCTGAAGTAGAGATGCGTCACTCTGCTTAACACACACTAACTGAGCAGTGTGGTTATCTGAAAAAGTTCAGTTGTGCTGCGACTTAGTTACACCATTTCTACACCCTGTGGACATTATTTCTCCCTGCCTCCTTGAATTGACTGAAAGCCTGCGATATGAGTGTTTTTTTTAACTTATGATCTCATGACGAATGTTCCCTATCTCCTACAGCTATCTGCAAAACGTGTAAGTTTTAGAAAACCCACCCGAGCCAACCCTCTCCGCCTCGCGCAGGGGGCGGGTTGAAGACGCTTTCGGCTCTTCCGTTTTGTAAGTATATATTGAGAAACTTATTGATTATAAAACCATGTTGGTCTAACATGAACTTGAAGTATCATGGCCGTGTTCTTTTAACATAAACAGTAATTTTCTTGTATTGTCTATCCGTGATGAAGAAAGATAAGTCCTAAATTACTGCCTTGCATGATTATTTTTTTATCTTAAACTAACGTGAATGTAATTAGATGAATGACTTGGTTCGTTTCGTTGGGAAATAGTTCATTCCTTTTGACGTGGTTTTGTTGAGCGTGATTTGTCAATGAGTTGATAATAGCATAGCTTGTATAAGGGTATCGCACTTTAAAAGAGGCATCCTATGAAGTTCTGAAGCCATGCACCTATGATTAGAAATGAATTCATGTAAAATGAAATTGGTGAACACTTACCTTCCAAAAACCCGTCAGTACAAGCTTTTCGTGCAGAACATGTCATTGTATCACGTCCCTCCCTTAACTGTTAATGAAATATTATTGAAAACAGTTGCTTGTGGGGTGCCACCGTTGTCAAGCATATGCTTTAAGATTGTGGTGGTAGATAAGTTACTGTATTTCCATTTGGGTCCTTCTCACGTAACCCGGTGTCGCATCTTCAAAGCAGA
>NHOR01000100.1:0-43362 GCA_002287245.1 Trypanosoma congolense | reverse complement strand
AAAGTGTGTGGATTCTCTACGTCGAACGACTTCCAGCACAAGGCAGCCAGAATGGCCGGATCCTCAGCGTTCAACCCACGTCTGCTAACTTCTTCGAGAATATCCTTCACATGTTCCTTCGATGTCACACCCAACAGCTCAGCGTAAACCCCCTCGTCCACATCACTGGAGGCGGTTAGTTGTGATATCAAATTGCGCTTCCGACTACCTTTTGCCAACTTTATAGCTGTAGACTGTGCAGTTTCCCAAATTGCTCTCTTCCCATTAACGTTTTAGAGACATGCTCAGACACGGCATTAGCCGCTTCGCTAACTAATGAATGCGACTCCGACAACAGCCGAAGCCCAAGTTGGCCAGTCTTATCAGCAAAACGTTGATGTGACTCATTAAAAACCTCAACAGCTTCCAACCAGCACCCTGACCTCACGAGCACGGAAATTGTTCTTGCCGTTGTGGGAATGTCCAGGGACTCTTTCACGCCGGCTGGCACAGCACGATAGAGTCTAAGAAAGTCATCAAACGGCGCATGCCTCAACTCAAACTTCACCACGTCATCATGAAGTCTTCTTTCCTTGAGTTCTTTTAGTAATATTGTTTTAATGGCATCTCTGTGCACCCACGGAACAGACCGAAGGTGCCTCTCCATAAAATAGATTGCTTGCTTAGATGTTGTGGGAGACAGCTTCTCCGTCTTGGTTAGCAAATTCGTGAAGCTGTGAAGGCAAGCCTCCCAGCCAGTGGAAAAAATATATATTCTCTAACGCGCTCTGAACTTCGTTGACACAAACGGGTCGCAGGCTACCTCGTTTTCTGCTTTTAACCCATTCTTCTCCCAATGCCTTGTGTTCCTCCTCCCGTCTGATCTCCACCCTAACCCTTTCTGCATCTTCTTGGTCCTTTCGCATCTGCTCCAATTCCCGCTCACGTTGAAGCTCCCACACATCAACGGAGATTGTGTCATCCTGGCAGGGGTCAACGCGCTTTTCCGAAACCCCAGACGCCACTACAGAAGATATCGGTACTGAAACCATCGGCTTCACTTGCATAGACACCGCCCTCGTTGCTTTCTCCATCACCACCTGTATGTCTGGGTCAAGCAGCGGGAGCGTCTTCGTCTCAGATCCATCGAAGGAGCCAAACAGAGGTTTGTCTTCCATCACAGTTGCTTTTGGCTCTCTAGTATGCTTACTGCGTTCGGATGGTTGTGCCTCAAACACCTCATTCTCTTTCTGGGCTCCCAATACCGACCTTTCACTAAGAAGATTGTGCACCTCCTGTTTCGCTGATGACTTTTTAGGTCCTGGACTAACGCATTCTAACAACAATGACCCCACCGATGGGCTGGTAGAAGGTGCCCTCAGCGATTCCGTTGCCCCCGGCTGAATCCTCCACGCGGGGCTTCCTTACGTATGAATTCCAAATTAGGTATGTCCTTCGACGGCACCTTTTGCTGGGTTACTGCTTCCTTCTTTTTCGACTGCTGCATTGGTATGTCAATGAGTGGGACTCGCTTGACAAGAGAAGCAGGAAGACGAGTGGGGATTGCCTTTGAGCTCCTCTGAGATTCCAAAAACTCAACGACACTATACGATACACTTCCTAGTGAGCCACCTCTCCGGCGGCTTTGAGTCTGGATCCTTTTCAGCTGCTGGGCATACAGCTTGTTCGTACTGCCTAGTGGTTTCACCGCCCAACCTTTTTGGCAGAATCAAACAGAACCTTTGCCGCGGCTGCAAAACCGGAGGACCCACCTACATTGGAGACCATCCCAGGGAGTCTTCAATTCTTAAGTGCTTAGAAAAAGATATCGGGAAGGAAACGTAAGAAGATTTCAGCGGCAGCCACACCACATACACTGCCTCCGAGAACTTTGAATTTGTCGGAGAGGGGCAAAGACTAACATGCCGCGCGTCTCCCACTATAAAATATGTCATTCGGTACAACCACCCCTACAACTAAACGCGGAAGAGCGGGGATATCTTATCACCAAAAATTTCGTGGAGTTTACATGAGTCGATTACGGTTTGGAAAGGTTGTAGCATCGAGGCATAGGCCTTTTCAGTCGCTTCAAGGAGAGATTGAGCTGCCTTCACAGGGATCCGTTCATCGCCCAACGATATATCAATTAAGGCGACCTCCCGAAGCATCTCCACAACATCAAGATAGGCACAATAGCCCAAAGGAACAATCACAGTTTCGCCAAGAGCTGAGCCAAAGCGTTCCTGGGCCCTTCTAGTGGCTATAAACAGGCTATCTATGGGTATTCGGCTTTCATCAGAATTACTTTGGAATGCTCTAGCCGTCTCCACTGCGATGACAGCTACGCTAATAAATAATATGGGTAGACGAATATTCTGAATAAATTCAACAAAGCGGTCATGAAATATTTGGCGGACAACCGCATGGACATCCCTCACGGTTAGCATACCATCGTGCCCCAAAGGCACCGTATAATCTTCCTCAATCTTCATCATAAATCCACAAATAGCTGCTGAGGCAGATTGTAAAAGACGTCTAACGTCTCCGTAGTGTGATGCCGTCTGGTTACAAAGGTAATTAATTGCTTTATCAGCAAATAAAGTGGGTTTGATGTGACCGACCCTTTTGAGTAATATCTCCTTCAATTCAGACAGACTGTATGGTTCAAAAACCAAACGCTTCGTTATATCCAGTCGGCTCCTTGTTTTTGCATCGGCTGCTAGCTCCATACTGTTAGAGATGGTTATAAGTTTGCAAAAGGAATATGGTAAACTCAACCAATCCACAATCTTAAAAAAGGCTTTATGGTGTTTCTTCAACACCTTATCTACTTCATCAATAACAATAACACACAATGGGGTGAACTATCCCCCCAACCATGTTTGAACCTCTTTTCTATCAGCGCTGGGCATTGATCGGGTGAACAATTTTCCACGCGTCCCAAACGTGTCCTACTCAGATGTGAGTTCAAGGTCCAGTAAATGTCGGAAGTTTTCTGAACGATATATCCATTAAGGAAAACAGCCGTTGGCCTGCATCCTGCTGGGGCTGAGCTGGCTAAGCGAGCAAGAGCATGATTCACGGAGGCTGTCTTACCCGTTCCAGGCATTCCAAAAATCTGCATGACAGGGTGAACTGTGTCTTTCAAAAAATCTAATATAGCATTAACATGAGAATTACGACATACAAGCCCTTTAGAAGCCATGACGTTAGATACGCTTAGTGCAGCAATGCCATCCCTAAGAGCTGAAGTATAATTTGTTGACCTGGCTCTCTTGCGCTTCATGCCTTAAGCTATCACGCATAACTACAAGAAGAAGGGGAAAATACCAGTACATACAAGGAACCCTTCGTTGTGCAGAGTGATCTCAACTTGGGTCACGCCATTATATTTTATAAAATCGCTCATTCCCGACAAGCAGAAAGGAGAATTCAATGTCCCCAAAGGTTATCCGTACCGACACCCCCACGACATCCTTGGTAAAATTAAGGGTTGGAGCTTGGACTACGAAGCTCATTGAATGAGAAACAAAAGGAAAGTGAAGAAGAGATGAACACATGTCGTCATATACAATTCATTACTGAACACGAGAAACAAGATGACATTGTATGGATGCCCCAGACATTACTCATAGATCCCGTTATCATTCATAAAGACGTAGATAGCCTCTTCAACCATACAAATATTCAGATAAACTAGAGACCAAAGAAGCGCAACAAGGATCTATTCTTAAGCTGTTTGTTTGCCGTAACTAGCCGAATACCTTTTTCATCAACAAAATAAATCTCACGCCACATAGGTAGAATACCTAAGCCTTTAAATCCGCTATTTCCATACTCATACATTCCACGGTCCCACCTGAATTTTCTTTGAAACGTGTTTTCATCAATTTTTTCTATAGACACAGGATCTAGATATCCCTTTCTGGTGAACCGAACTTCATCTTTAAGAAAATTACGCACATTTTCTCCGTAATGCATTCCTCCCCATGGACATCCCATGGCTGCGCCCGGTGCAAGCATCCTGTACGCCTCTTCACCACGTCCCTCCCGACGGAGGGAAAGAAATTTTTCAACAACATCCATGTCTCTAAAGTTTAGTGGCTGAGAAAAATGGAAAAAAGTAATGAACCAGTTAAACATTAGAATAAAGAAAATCTTGTCCCATAGTAACTGAAACATTAGATGGACACATGCGATGCGTCACCATGAGTCGTAGAGGAAAGGTACACCCAATGGGTGTATTTGTTATTGCTCAGTGAAGATACGATGAACACCTCATGTTGAAGTGCTCCGTGGTGAAATATCATTAAAACTAATTAGTGACGTTAGTGTGAAAATCCTGCTCGATATCCATGTTTTTCTGAATAGCAACCCTGGCGCGCTCTGCAAGTTCCTGTGGATATCCTTCATCCATTACCATCCGAATAGATTGCGCAACATCGTCCTCATCCTCACCGCTTTGTTCTTGAAGAAGATGCATTAGTCGGTTCCTGTAGTCTTCCCAGTCACCACCGAGCCGCTTCACCTGGTCCTTCAACATGGCGCGCCTCAACCCGTTTATGCTTTTGTTTCTCCAAAACGACGCAACAGGGGAAGGTGGCTGTGAACCAGGTATGTTATGAACATGCGCAAAGTGACATATTGAAGACACCTTGTGCAAAATCCACAACTCACTTCGCATGTGTTTCCTTACTTCCAGAGGAAAGCGATAACGATTCTCCGTTGGCGCGTGAGATAGAGAACCCTTCCCCCCGATTGGCATATCGTAATAATCCAACAAAACCCATCTCGATTTACTTTTATCTCATATTCAATTGGATTTGGTTTGTCTGGGTTCAGAATAGAATTGAGGTTTGTGCAGCACAGTGCAATAACGCCAGTATCCGAAAGGTGTTGTTCAGCCTCTTCGAAGAATTGTTCCAACATCCCAGGGAAACCAGTCAAGCCAGGAGCGTATCCATCTGCTACCCCTGCTAGGAACAGGTTGCACCATCCTTGATCGGGATAAAATACGACGCAATCGTACTTGCGTGAAACTGGTGACTCCTTCAAATTTCCTTGTCTGGAAACAATTCGCCCACACGGAAGCCGATGGTATCAAAGCGGTTCCCGATGCGCTGTGCGTCTCTTCTACTGGATATGATTGCCCTAGGATTGGATCTATACCTCTAACAATTGGAACTCCACTATGTTTGGTAAGAAAGGCAGCGGCGCCGCAACCACTTCTTACACGAGCGCTCTGTTAAGCATCAGAGGTCCTCTAAAGTTACTCAGCCATTTGCTATACAATTGGAGAGGCTCCATGTCAATCCGTGACGGGGTGTGTACTCCAAAAGGTGGATGTACTTTGTATCGTCTTGGCAATAGTGGAAACAATGTTGTACCCTGTTCAAAATGTGAGAAGCTTCTCAATAATTGAAGGTATTCATCATAAGTCAAATGAGTATGATCTGCCACGGGATAGTATTCCTCAACAAAAACTTGAAACCTTTTCCATAGAACCTGGGACCATTTGAAATTATCAAAGTACATGTTTTGTATTCCGAAGCTCGAATTAAGTTCTGGGTCATTGAAGTCATCGAGAGCCCAGAAATCTCGGCGTATAAGCAACCGACTGCATAGCTCCCTCAGTCTGGCCTGTAAACCCACAACGTCAAAGGGGCAACGAATGGGATATTCCGACTGCGCAAGATGCCTAATACCCACGTGAACTCGATGAATTACTTCAATCTTGGCCAATGGTGCCACAAAAACACCATTTTTTACCAAAGTCCACACGCTATCCACTGTTTCAGACCCGTCCAAAGGGACATAGCCTAAGGGATATTTGCCAGGGTTTACGGTAGCTTCGGGACGCAGAATTATCCTCCTTCCTGGTCTCAAAGTGGCAGAACTGTGAAGTCTCCTCATTCTAGTCACAAAAAGGCAAGGGATACTGTAGCAGGATGTTAATTATAAGTGAAGTGAAATTTTAAAAGTGGTGTTACACATAAAATCTAGCTAATTAAAGTATACATAGCCACAACGGTTGAGCTCACAGCTGTAAGTTACACATGAAAATCAAGGCGAAGAGCCAGGTGCTAAGATGACCTTGTGCGCTTTTCCCGTCGGTGTGTAATCTTGTCCTTGATGAAGTATTGTGGAGCCGAAGGCGCCTTGTATGATGAGGAATCTACTAGATCCCCCCAAACAGCGGTGATACCTTTGCATTTTTCGTTGGCGTAGTGCCTACATATGGAAAAATCTCCGACAAAGCCACGCGGAACTAAAGAATAGACAAGAGTGCTCCGTGGAAGAAACAGCGATATATTTTTCGAGAATTTCGTCAGGAACCCAAAAAGTTCGGCGAAGTTTGTGCTAAGAGTCAGTCTAAGTAAACTATCGATATGGAACGAAGGTGCTCCAGTATACAGCTCACCGCCCCACGGAGGAGAACAGTGTACAGCATCAACCACAATTTCTTCTGGTTTCAACTCCCTATAATCAGTACACAAGAAAAGCACACGATCTCCCACATTATACACCTCTGCATTTTTCCTGGCTGCCTTGATTGCTTCTGGATCACTATCAACAGCTATTACCTTGTTATATACCTGAGCCAACTGAATTGTATCACCGCCACATCCACAGAATATGTCGAGCACGCAATCTCTCTTCTTAAGAATACTGTGCAGAGAAGCGTTTGCCTGTGACAGTTTCTCGGGCGTCACTTCCGACCATCCCCTTTCTGTCATCCAGATGCCTTCATCAAAGCGAGACCAAAGACGGTGTCGCTGCCCGTAATACTTTTCCACACTCAACTCCTCGGAGAAAAGTGAGCCTAGTTTGGCCATTAATATGCAGATAATTCCTATAACGCTACAGCGATTCAGGTTAATAGGATATAACCGAAAAACGAAAAGAAATGCTGAGAAAAATAGAAGCAAAAATAAAGGAAAGATGGGGATATTATCCCTCTATCGCCTCGTTACCGAAAAAACAGTGCTTGACAAATAAACGGGAAATAAAACAAACATGTCAGAATATCATAAGGTAAAAATAGTACATAATTTACACACCACCAAGCAGTAACCTATTAATATCCTAAATAGTAACAAATAAAAGGACAATCAGTGTCTGACAGTAATGAATAATTCCCACTACTACAAAAAGATATGTATGAAAAAAAAAAACATCTTCACTTAAAGTATATCAATACTAAATCAATTCACTTCAACCTAAGACAAAAAAAATATACAACAAAATGCAAGACACGCAACAAGTCATCAGTATCCACCCCACACTAAAAGAACCAATAGACAGCAAAACAGTCGCATCACAGTAAAAACACCTGACATACCCAATTAATGACATTCATCCAAAACGCAAAAGCAGATACTCCGATAACAAAACAAAAAAAGCAATGACATTGAAATACCCCAGTAACAAACCACTGAAGAGCAAAATAAAAGCGCAGACCAAGGCATGCAACGCACGCGAAATAGTAGTTAGGCCAGGAACTAAATGATGGATATCGAACCACGGAAAATAGAACAAGCATGGAGGAGACAGAGAAAATATCACACCGAAAAAAAGTGCTATCTCTTAAATAATAAACTAGTAAACGGAAAATAAGGCAAAAAAAAGAGTATACAAGGCCTGCGCAGCACATAAAGCGAAACCCATTAAAGTCAACATAAAAAAGATATACTCAGTAAAATTAAAGATGCGTGCTACGATCCACGGAAACCTACAGAAGCATTGCATCGCTATCCTTCCATGGTTGGGTGTAAGGCCCAATCCTACATCCTTCAAAGAAACAAAAATACCCGCTACACACAGTTAGGTAAGTTATACCTACAAGAAGTCGTCCCTGTTGTGTTAACACAAGACAAGCTAACACCAAACCGTGTGAGCACCCACAAGCGCGCAGGACCAGTGACAAAAACCGATTGTTATCACATATTAGGGTCTTTGTCGCAGCCACCTTCTATCTCCTATGAGAGATCTGCCGACGCAGAAAGTGTCTAGCCCCATAGTATGACAAATTTGCCCCTTAAATGATGGGAACTCTACTGAAGTTAACCCGCCCTCACGATATTGAAAAGAGGCAATACATGTGCGTATGCATGTATATCAATGAAGCCAGAGGTAACAGCACCCCGCGCAACGAATAGCATTAATATCAACGCAAAACCGTCCCAAGTGGGCCTTTAGGGCCAGCGCAAGAGCTGGCAGCAGCAGCCGACCTGACCAATGAGTCTAATCCACCCACAACTAAATTAGCGCCTAGTTGATGTTCTATAGGATCCAGTGCGACACAGTCCCGGTAGTTCATTACTGGGGTCTGCGCGAATACGTGTGCACCTCCTCGGTGGTGCCACTGAGTCCGGTGTTTTTCTTTTTCGGTTCTGTGGTGAAGAAAGAAGCTCACGCCACGGGCGGCATCCCTTCAATGTGGCGTTGGTGCCCAGTACTTCGTATGGGCTGGACCTTGCCAAAAAGCTGAAACTACCGCTATGATTCAGTGCGCAAGGCGCCGTACGCTTCAAAAATAACAGGAACAGGGTGTTGACGGCCTTGCGCGAACCCTAACTTGCACGGAACCGACGTGTGCAACACACTGCGGCAAGCCATTGTCTCAGGAGTCGCCGCTGGAACCTGCACTGGACGCGGGCAACGAAACCGGAGGATGGTGGGACTCCGCGCTACTGCAGCAATTCCCGAACAGCCTCCAGTGGGAAGCACTGCACACCTCGCTTCTGTGTAAGAGGCCGTTGCGGAGCGAAATGTCCCCTCCGCAGAAGTGGGGATGACAACATGGGATGTGGTGCGCGGCGGGGACAGGTGACGAGCCTCCCCTCGGAGGCCGCCCTCTGGGTCGGGCTCTGAGCCACAGTCACTCTTGCCTAGCTTAGCAGGCGAGTTCCAGTAGCAATGTAAAACAGCTGTAGTCTGTATTACCCCCACCCTAAGGGCTGGGCCCCAGATATTTTTGCCCGCTCATCTCTGGGGCCGTCGCTGCAGTATTTTTTCTTCCTCGGCGATGGTGCCGGCACAGCCGTTGCACGCCCCAATGATAACCTAGAGAGGGCAGTGCCGCTACTCGTTTATCTGCCAGGTCAAATGGGAATGTTGCAGCATCTTGCCTCCCTTTACGACTGATGAATGAGTATATATATTTTTTTTTTGCATCATCCAGACTTGGTGCTCTTCCTTGTTTATCTCTGTCAAAATTCACCACAACATCAATTTATTTGCCCCCTTTTGCTTGTGTAAAAGCATATGCCCTTGATTCAGCAGTTCTTTCGATATCCTCTTGGCTTCTGCAGCTTGGTTTGCACTTTTTGGTTATGTGGTTCACGTCTCAGTCAGAGTCATTATGGTACACAGAAAACATGTGTCATATTATTTGATTTTATCACCCACACCATCATACGTAGCACCACATAATCAGGGACGCAAACGGCGCGAAAACGAAGGATGCTGTATAGTTACATGAAAGAAATTCACAATCGGAAGCAAGTAAACATTCAAAAAATACAACCTGCCTGAACATAACCCTGGCGATTCGTCAACCTAGTGTTATCTCTTTGTGCACGTGGTGAGTAGTCGCAAGTTTTACCCTGAGCTTCCGTTTTCCCTGGTAATGGTAGGCGCCTCATCGTGGCGTCAGGGTCTAGTACCTAGGAATTCTTAATTCATAGGGAGGTCAATATTTACTACGCGAAAACATTGGCCTATCGACCATGGGAAATAATCCGATGAAGCCATAGCGCACGGAATTTGTACCTTTTATGGAGAAGAATGATGCAGCGCAAATCTATTCGCGGAGATATGGCTTTTGTGTGTCCAGTGGTTGAGGATCCTGTGTAAGGAGAACCCATCGAGGTTGTACACTTGCCGCTAGCCGTAGGGTAAGTGGTGACTTCAAAGGGTGAAATGCCACAGCGACTATGGAGGGGTAGAGGGTTGAAATGCAGAGCGCCACTCTGAACCAACGTGCGAATCGTAGTCACCATCCGCTTGCGAGGTGGACGGGAAATAATCTCCGCCCAAGGGTGTTTTAGTGGGTAGGTGGCCACGTTCTCCACGGCTGGGTTCCACACTACCACATTGTGAGGCGTGGTGTGCGTAAATGCATTTCCTCCTTTCCACTGGTGTATGGTGATCACGTAGGGCGTGAAGCCGTACAATGAAGAAAAAAAGCTTCCGCTTTAGTCTTGATAGAGAGAAAGCTTTCCCGACTGGACTTCCCCGTTGCCTTTCCCAGAAATAAATTGTTTAATGACTTTCGCTCGGCATTTTCCAACACAAAGCTCCATACTGTGAAAAAAAAAAAAAACAGGCAAAGCTAAGCACAGTAGTACATCTTTTCCGTTGTGCACATAGTTGCTTACACTCGCTTTGAGCATTATATTCTTCTTTTTCCGAGTGACTGTAAGCTAGCTGGTAACTGTTATAATTATCGGAAGGAATTTGGCAACTGGAACGCCCGACGTTTTAGTTCATTTTTCCCTTTGTTTCCGCGCTTGGGTCATGACTCCCTTGGAGCTGAGAATCGGAGTGGATGCTGTGCCATTTTTTGCATTTGAACTTCGACTCATTGTTTTCTACGTCCACACGGAGCTTCCACTACGTTGTAGAATGGTTTTCGCCAAGCATCGATACGTGCCATTCTTGAACCACCAAATGTCTCTGGTGTGAAAAAGAAAGCCACCGCATCATTGTGCAGTTGCCTATCCAGGCCAATTCGCTCCCTTGTGATTTATTCCCGGCATTCCACTGAGCTTCTGAATGTCGGAATTGGTGTCATTCATTGTAGAATTGTCAATAACCTTTTAGTAGATTCCTCAATGTCCCCCGACCAAACACACTCGGTCGCCGGAGGGGAAGCGACACCGTATTCATTCCAAGACCGGTTTCGCATTTTGGACCTTCTTAGTGGTCACATAAAATTTCGCGTTTACTCAATCGTGTCTGAAAGGTGCGGTGCAAATTCTCGGTTTCATTAGGAACGAAACGCTAGGTCACGGTAGTACCACATCGCAGTTGCCACTGTCACCAGTGGGTGGAGAAAATGAGTTTGAGAGAGGTACGCGAAGCAGTAAACTACCAAATCTACAAATGCCAACAGCATCCTGACTGATATATTGCATATTGTCTTTGGTATTTGAGGAATTAGCGGGCGATTGGGAGGTGAAGTATGCATCTGCAGCCGCTAGAATGACAGCAACTCTTCCGAACGGGGGCATAGTTCCAAACAACAAACATAATTGAGGGTGTGGAATGTGTTTGCCGTGTGTGTAAGGCTTCAGTTGCCACAGCATGTCCGGCAGCGGTGATCGGTGACTGCCACATATGAACATTATACCTTCGTTAGACGCCGTGCCAAATTTTTTGCTGCCTCTCAAGTGAAAAATATCACATAAAGGATGCGTTCGTCCTTGATGACTCGGGAAGTGGACGACCTGACTCCCATCTCTCGGGGGATTGATATCATTTATTCTACTTCGCGTAAACGACTACTAGAGGTATGTCATGTAGGAAACTTAGAAAAATTGATTTTCCACTCTGGAAAGCAGGCGTGGAAAGAGTTCCTTCGGCAGGTTTACTTTCTAAACAGAATAATTTATTTCGCAGACAAATAAGGATCCTGAAAAACCTAATTTCTTAAATGCTGATTTCCTTCCTGAGGGGAGGGGAACTCTAAAGGAAAAACATAATTACCCTTACTTCCATATATATATATATTAAGGTTCCGTCGGAAGACGGTGGTGAGATACTTTCTTGTTGACATAAAGTAGCTTGGTGACCATTGGGATAATACCCTTCAGCTCATTCATCATTCTTACCTCCTTCCGTCCACGTTCTCCCCATATTTTCCAAGAGGGCGGATGCCAGACACAGAGTCGCCCTCTAGAACGGTTTACTCGTTACGCTGGAATAATCGTGTCATATGAGGTCAACTCAACGTCAAGATTCACAACCACTCCTCTTAAGTGCCCATGTGCCCTTCGACATCCTAAGGCCAAGCAAGCCTTAGTGATGTGTGAGGTCGGTCACATTTCCTGATTTATGTCTACGCTCTAGGGGTCCCACTTTTCCACAGTCAGTTGACGAACGAGTAGCGGCACTGCCCTCTCTAGGTTATCATTGGGGCGTGCAACGGCTGTGCCGGCACCATCGCCGAGGAAGAAAAAATACTGCAGCGACGGCCCCAGAGATGAGCGGGCAAAAATATCTGGGGCCCAGCCCTTAGGGTGGGGGTAATACAGACTACAGCTGTTTTACATTGCTACTGGAACTCGCCTGCTAAGCTAGGCAAGAGTGACTGTGGCTCAGAGCCCGACCCAGAGGGCGGCCTCCGAGGGGAGGCTCGTCACCTGTCCCCGCCGCGCACCACATCCCATGTTGTCATCCCCACTTCTGCGGAGGGGACATTTCGCTCCGCAACGGCCTCTTACACAGAAGCGAGGTGTGCAGTGCTTCCCACTGGAGGCTGTTCGGGAATTGCTGCAGTAGCGCGGAGTCCCACCATCCTCCGGTTTCGTTGCCCGCGTCCAGTGCAGGTTCCAGCGGCGACTCCTGAGACAATGGCTTGCCGCAGTGTGTTGCACACGTCGGTTCCGTGCAAGTTAGGGTTCGCGCAAGGCCGTCAACACCCTGTTCCTGTTATTTTTGAAGCGTACGGCGCCTTGCGCACTGAATCATAGCGGTAGTTTCAGCTTTTTGGCAAGGTCCAGCCCATACGAAGTACTGGGCACCAACGCCACATTGAAGGGATGCCGCCCGTGGCGTGAGCTTCTTTCTTCACCACAGAACCGAAAAAAGAAAAACACCGGACTCAGTGGCACCACCGAGGAGGTGCACACGTATTCGCGCAGACCCCAGTAATGAACTACCGGGACTGTGTCGCACTGGATCCTATAGAACATCAACTAGGCGCTAATTTAGTTGTGGGTGGATTAGACTCATTGGTCAGGTCGGCTGTTGCTGCCAGCTCTTGCGCTGGCCCTAGAGGCCCACTTGGGACGGTTTTGCGTTGATATTAATGCTATTCGTTGCGCGGGGTGCTGTTACCTCTGGCTTCATTGATATACATGCATACGCACATGTATTGCCTCTTTTCAATATCGTGAGGGCGGGTTAACTTCAGTAGAGTTCCCATCATTTAAGGGGCAAATTTGTCATACTATGGGGCTAGACACTTTCTGCGTCGGCAGATCTCTCATAGGAGATAGAAGGTGGCTGCGACAAAGACCCTAATATGTGATAACAATCGGTTTTTGTCACTGGTCCTGCGCGCTTGTGGGTGCTCACACGGTTTGGTGTTAGCTTGTCTTGTGTTAACACAACAGGGACGACTTCTTGTAGGTATAACTTACCTAACTGTGTGTAGCGGGTATTTTTGTTTCTTTGAAGGATGTAGGATTGGGCCTTACACCCAACCATGGAAGGATAGCGATGCAATGCTTCTGTAGGTTTCCGTGGATCGTAGCACGCATCTTTAATTTTACTGTTCTTAAATCTGCAGAAGGATAACAGTTGGAGTACGGCTTTCTGAGTTGAGTTTTTGTGCAATTTTGTTTTGTTTGTGAGTATTTTTGAAGGACACTATGCAGCGTACTAAAGGAGTGGTGCGGGGTTGCTGCCGGTATCCGCGGTGTGACATTCCGTTCGTTATAGTGGTGTACGGGTAGGTGCTGATTAAGCTTGTTTGTTTGCATTGCGGTGGTAAATACACTCAACTGCTTTTTATATAATTCCATTTCCCCGCGTGTGGAACGTGGCCGTGGGGTTAGAGTAGTTGGTTTGATGGTTTGAGACTGTTTTGCTATTTTCTGCTTTCCTTTTGGTGGTGTATTAGGTTACCCTTGTTTGGTGGATTTTCCTGTGAGGGTTGCTTGAGTTGTGCTTCGGAAGGCCTGGAAAGGTTACGTTTTATTGCCTTTTCTTTGCTTTAAACCTAGTTTTTGCCTTGTGCATTAGGTTGATGAGGGTCCGTTGACAGTGGCAGCGTACTTGTACAGTGTTTTGGAAAGGTCCTATAACACCTTTATGAAAGAGCAGCTTTGTACATATTGGTTGGTGCGTTGTAAGTGGGGGACCTTTGTTTTACATAAATGTTTTAACATTTTTTAAAAATCAAAGCGGCGTCTTTCGGTTGCTTCTCTGCGTGTGTCTCTTGGAATGCTATTTATTGTTTTACAGGGAATCACACTGTATGCCTATGTGCATAACGAGAAACCTTAGTCGATCTGTTATTCGTCAGTATTCGCTGCTTTTTTTTTTTTTGGATATGCGTATATATTGCTGTATTAAGGTTTGTGTGCAGTTGCTGCGGGTGTTGGTACCGTAGTGGTTGGATTATGTGGTTAATGTGTAGTGAAAGGAACGGGATAGTTCTTAGGGATGGAATTTTCTAGTAATTATTTAAGCTGGATTTGGAGATTTTTAAAAATTAAAATGCTTCCTGTTATGAGTTCAAAGTGTTTATGGCAACTGCTGGTATACTTTGCAAAAATAAGGCATATTTTAGTGTTGGACGTGTTGCTATCTGGTCATTTGGATAAGTGGGAATTTATAATGTTGATATACTAGCGTTTGTAAAATGTATGTTTTGACGAGTTGAGCGATGTTACGGGGTTACTTGGGTGAGCCTGCGCACCATTATTTTTACCGTTGTGTTGTAGGTAACTCAACCGTTACTGATGCGTTGCTATTACAAGTAATACCTAAAATATTTTGTTACTCTGTTGGATTCGTGGAC
This sequence comes from Trypanosoma congolense, assembly GCA_002287245.1. Taxonomy (NCBI): domain Eukaryota; phylum Euglenozoa; class Kinetoplastea; order Trypanosomatida; family Trypanosomatidae; genus Trypanosoma; species Trypanosoma congolense. Next base: position 28,628 of record NHOR01000100.1, on the reverse strand, counting down.
ACCACTCGGATTACTATTATTATTTGTTTCAATCGAGTCGCGGCAACTTTCTCCCGCTTTTACCCTGCAATAATTTACGCGTGTGCATGCTGCTAGTTTTGCTGTTACGCGTAATTTGTATACGTTTTAAGATTAGCAGAGGGTCCCCAAAACCTTTAACCATGTTAGGGCTGCGAAAGCGTAATGCAGCCATCACCGATGAGGAGCCACGCCTCTCCTCGGCTGTACTTAGGAAAATTGCTACTGTGGATATATTTACCAAGCCCAAAGAAGATTACTACAGATCACAAACATATTCTGGTGCTTTGGTTAGCCTCATAACGGTAGTTGTAATTTCGCTTCTTGCGTCTTGGGAGATTCTGTCATATGCTTTGGGTTACAATGCTTATCGAACTGAACTGTCCGTTGATACGGGCTCTGCAAAGGAAATATTTTTCAATATTGATATCACCTTCTTGCGTGAGCCTTGCCATGAACTATTCCTTGATGTGAGCGACGTAACTGGAACTTTTAGCATTAATGTTACAGAAAATCTGTTCAAGACACCAGTTGACGCAGGAGGGAAGCTTGCTTACTTTGGCCCACGCCGATTTTACACGGATCCTATGAGCCCCAAATACAAGATAGAAAATGATCCTAATTCACCCCAATTTTGTGGGAGGTGCTTTCCCGAAGCGGAGGACAAAAATGGGGCTTCGTCAGTTTGCTGCAACAGTTGCGAACAGGTTATGGCTGAACACGAGAGGAGGGGATTACCAAAACCGCCGAGGAATATGATTGAGCAATGTATCGGCGAGCTGTCTCTTGAGAATCCCGGGTGTAACTACAAAGGGGGATTGAGAGTGAGGAAGGTAGATGGTATAATTTATTTTACGCCAAAGGTTATCAAAAACAAAATTAAAATTGCAGATATGTTGAAGTTTGATACAAGCCATGTTATAAACAAATTTTCTATAGGAGAAGAAAGTGTGAAACGGCACTCTAGTCGTGGTGTCCAGCACCCACTTGAACGGCACCAGTTTAATGCTACTGAACGGTTTACTAAAGTGAGATATTATTTGAATGTTGTCCCCACTACTTACACAACCGGTGGGTTGATAGCTTCCCATGCTCCGACGTACGAGTATGGCGCCAATTGGAATTATCGCCAGGTTGTTATTGGCTTTGGTGATTTTCCCTCTGTGGAATTTTCCTTTCAGTTTTTTCCCATGCAAGTCAATAATAACTTCTCTCGGGAGCCGATTTATCACTTTTTGGTTCAGCTTTGTGGGATTATTGGTGGCCTCTTCGTTGCTCTGGGACTAGTCGACGGCTTGGTCGCCCGACTGACCCGATTATTCTAAGGAAAGGACGTACTTGTGCATGCAAGATATAGTTATGGAATTGCAATGATATGAACAAAAATTGTGTGTTTCTAATCATATATCCGTATTGGATGTCTCTTGTTAACCAACGTGCTTTTGTAACAGTAGTTATATTTTTTTTTCACTAACCAATGGGGAGCATGTAGCTTGACAAATATTATTGTTCCTGGTTGACATCACCATTCTACTTGAGGTAATTTTCCTTTCTTTTTTTGTTTTTACCAGCGAGTCATAAGGCATGAAGCGCTCTGGGACCCTATTGACTGGGACCCAAATGGCCGCTGTGCTTCCGGAGTGGGCAATAAAGAAACCGTCACGGCTTGCCTTTGCATTGGAAAAATTGGGGACGAGACTTTCCTCTATGGCTAGGAAAGTCATTGCAGCCAGTGATTCGTTGATGGGTATTCAACCAAGAGAAAAGCTAAATTGTGTTCCAAGGCTTCTTGCGGTTAACGGTGTTCGTCCAACGGTGATGGACAACGTGTTTATTGCTCCAAGTGCGCTAATATCAGGTGATGTGCGCGTAGGACGCAAAAATTACATCGGATATAATGCTATTATCCGCGCGGAGAAGGATGAGACAATATATTTAGGGGAAAGCTGCAACGTACAAGAGAAAGCCGTTATAACAGGAAGCACGACGATTGGGAAATGGTCAACCATCGAACCTATGGCCATTGTGGATACAGCTGATATAGCTTCTTGCTCGTTTGTTGGGGCCAATGCCATCGTCATGAAGGGTGCTCGTATAGAGTCGGGCTCTATGCTTTGCTCTACTTCTGTTCTTCAGTCTGGAGTTATAATCCCTTCGGGAGAAATGTGGGCAGGGAGCCCAGCTGAGAAGGTGAGGGATCTAACTGAAAAGGAACGGGAAGATATAATTAAGGCAGCGAAACACATGGTACTGCTTGCAATAGAGCATAGGGACTCGTGGGAATTAACTTGGGAAGAGTTGGAGGATCAGCGTGAGGCTCGAGAACAGTTTGCTCGCTATGCGGAAAATAATCGTGAGATCCGCACAAAGCCAATGTACATAAAAGAGCCTCCAAGGCCTAGCAGAAAGGCAATGAGCAGGAAGACACCTCAGGAGATGGTGGATGGAGGTGAACACAAACCCCCGCTTACAGAGAGTATTCAACAAGGTCATTAGTATGCTTTGGAGGGGTTAGAAAGGAAGGCTATTATTGGCGGGAAAGGAGGGCAATAGTTGTATTTTGAACTTGCCAAGTTGCAGCACGCATCATTACCATGAAATGCCACTAAAAAGTGCTGCCTTTGCTGCAGGTGGTGCAGTGCTGTTCTTCAGTGAAAGGATAACACGAGCATGTTGATTGACTATCTTGTTACCATGACTGCCAAATGGTTTATGTGTGTTACACTAATTTACGTTCTTCGCATGCAGATTTTTGTCCTTCTTTTTTCTTTCTTTGACAAGTAGGGAGACCTTTCGGCAATATTTTACCCCAGGTATGTATAGATTTAAATTTCTTCAAGTTTGCGCTTGTGCACGGGCAGCGCGTGCCGAAGCTTTGCGTGTAGAACTTGAACGGAAGCTTACCCGGGATTATCTATTACCCCAGCTGATTAATTTCCCTCAATAGTTGGATGAGCAAGTAGCCTTCTCTGCGGATGGTAGTGACTACCGTCCGCAGTTTTGGCTGTGTACCAGCTGATAATAGATGCTTCGGGTTATACTGATCATAGCAATGCCTTGTAATCTGTTAGCTCTGTCTATTTCAGATCACTGTGCGTGACCAGCGCAAGGCTTTCCTGCAAGTTTAAGGGATACCAATGATGTTTCTGATAAAACAACGTGACCTAAAACTTGGTGTATTTTATAGCATAGAGTTTAAACAAATTTATAGTTAGGAGCTGATGTTTCTCCTCCTCTCATATACCACTTGTTAAATGAAAAATATCTAACTACCCCAGAAAATCACTCCTTGTGATTGTTTTTGAGACCATTTTCTACAGCTAACGTGCTCTACACTTTCTTTTCTTTGACTCACCTATCAACTACGCAGCGTCGCGCTGCCCATTGTGCCGCTCAAGGCGCAACTCTTGGTGTGCTAGCAAACTGTCACAGTGAGCATCTTTTATCATCTGTACTGCTCTACCTATAGCCCATGTTTTAGAAGAAAGACAACATAACTATACCGCAGATAAAGGCGAGGACAAACTTGATCGGAGCTTGTGTATGAGTGATACCACCGAAGAAAAGAATTGTGGGTTCGGGGTTGTTATGCTTTATGTATTGTTTTACTGCTCACCTCCTTTACTATACACTTGTACCGGTCTAAGAGATAGTCTCCCCTAATTTTACAAAGAGAAAGCAATACATGTGCTCTGGCATTCTTATATATACATGAGACCATAGCACTCTAGGTATGGAAAAATTACTTAAGAAAGGCCACGAGTGCTGCTTTGATTGCGGTTCACGAAGGTCGTTCAGGATATCTCGATTTGGGTGTGTTTTTGCATGTTGCTGCTCTAATAAGTTGTTGGACGTACAATCGGTCTTACAAAACTATGTTGAAGAAGTATGCAAGGGTATGCGACTCAATGAATTTTTGCCTGTTGTGTCAGGCAGGATTCACACGGACAAGTTCAAGATTGCCCAAGTTGAGTTGGATTTCGCAAATAAGTGTGTTTGTCTTAGTTTTCGGAACACAAGCGCTTCGGATGCCCTTGAGATTGTAAAAGGCCTGCCACACACCTTGGGGGAATGGCTGATGACAGCAGAGGGAAACTATCAGTGCTCTATTGATGCTTTGGATTTCTTACTACACGAACTGAGGATGGCATCAGATGCTGTCGATGGCTTTTTGCACATCAACGAGCCATCGGAAAGCTGCAGAGAAGCAATAACGGGAATAAAAGAAACGAAGGAGTTTCCATTGGAGGATTTTGTGCCACCTAGGCTCTTGGCCGCGTTGCATCAACACCAGGTATACGGTATTTGTAGGGCGCTCTCACTTGGTGGTCGGGTCATGTTTGCCGATGAAATGGGCGTTGGCAAAACCCTTCAGGCAATTGGAACATTAGCAGCCGTAAAAGCATACCCAGCACTGATTGTGTGCCCCGCTGCATTGCGGCACATGTGGGTGGAAGAGTTGGAAAAGTGGCTTATGGATACTCTGAGTATGGATGATATTCACGTCATTACTTCTTCAAGCGGCTTCCTCTCCTTAAAGGATGATCCTAAGGTTGTCGTTACGAGCTTCCATATGGCCTCTGCGCTGGCTACACATATAAGAAGCCGTCAATGGGAAACTGTTATCGTGGATGAAAGCCACATTCTCCACACAACGGTTGATGAATCTGGTGACGCGCGATATACCAGTCTTTTGTGTGAAGTTGGAAAGCGCTCCAAATATTGCATACTTCTCACCGGCACTCCTTCACTCTCAACGCCCTTTGACCTTTTCAACCAGGTTGATATGCTCTCTCCAGGGCTACTGGGTTCTTCTAGATTCGAATTTGCTTTGCGATACTGCCGTTCTGAATTTTCTCCATACTTTAAGGCGCTGGAGTGTACACGGTGCGTCGAGCTGCACTCCCTACTTAAGGCCACTTGTATGATTCGCCGAATGAAATCTGAAACACTTGCCGACTTGCCAACGAAACAGCGTATTATTTTACGTCTTCCAGCTGCCAAGACATTTTTTCCCCAGCGGAGCACATCCACTTTTCAGAAAGCATATGCAGAAAACTGGATTGCAAATAGAGAAAAAATACTAGAAACTGTTGACCTTCTGCTCAGTAAGTACGCCAAGATCGTTCTTTTTGCGCATCACATAAGTCTTTTGGAAACTCTGACAATCCATATCAACAAGAAAAAGCTAACATGGATACGTATTGATGGTAGCACGCCCATGAACTCAAGACAGGAGTTACTTTCTTCATTCAACAACGGCGACATCTGCGTTGCAATTATCGGCATCACAGCGTGCGCAGTTGGGATACAGCTGACCGGTGCCTCGTGTGCCTTGTTCACAGAGCTTCCACCTGACGTTACGTGGCTGCAGCAGGCGGAAGACCGTCTTCACCGTCCCGGACAGACAAGATGTGTCGTGCTGTATTACATTGTTAGCCCTGGATCATTCTTTGACGGGACGCACTTTTTGCGTCTCTCCAACTCCTTTCAAGCGATACGACGGGTTACAGATGGCGAGGATTCATCATTAATCGCAAGCTATGAAACGAGCGTTATTTCTGTGTGTGACACGCTACTGGAGGGAGAGTGCAGTGACCCTGGTGCGTATCATACAACATCCTTTTCAAACATGACAGGGTTTCCAGCGCCACTTCGTTTTCGTATTAGTCACAACACAGGCCGAATTCACGTAGCTTGCGAGGATAAGTTCCTCACAAGTATGTCACCGAAAGAGGCACAACAGTACTGGTCACAAAGTGGCGATTTCTGTGAGCAGCTGAGAGAGTTTTTGACCAACGTGGATATGTTGACCACTGTTGAGCGCCGCAAGTTGCGAGTGGCTGCCGTGTGGCTCACATCCAATTTTTCATGGCGTCCGGAAGAACCACGGTGGAAAACGACCTCTCGATACACGAGAGATGATCTTCTTCTGGGGAGGGTATTTTTCTGGAAAGTTAGCAGGCGCCATTTTCCTGAGCGCGTGTATAGAGGCTTACTTGCTCCTTCGGGAAGCCGTTTCATACCGACATGTTTGGAATGTAACAGCGTGCTGGCATTTCCATCTTTTGTTTCCCCGGGTGATGTGGTGCCTATTGAAAATGATATCACAATGTTCTGCAGCGGTGCATGTCGTAGTGCATTTTACGTAAAACGATCTAGCTCTGCTGCTCGTCGTGGTGTTCAGGAGGCAGACAGAGGCATTTGCTCTGTTTGTCAGGTGGACTGCGAGCTAATTTATATGCTGGTGTCCGCAGCGGGTTCTCGGAAAAATAGGGAAGATGTACTTGAAAAGTTACATCCACAGCTACGACATCATCCTGCGCTGTTCAACCGCATTGTTGAGCATCCCACTCCGGGTAACATTTGGAACGCAGATCATATATTGCCCGTGAGCCAAGGTGGCGGCGCGGCTAACATAGACAACCTTCAAACACTTTGTGTGGCGTGCCATGCAGATAAAACGTCAAAGGAGGCCAAAATGTACCACAAGCACTCCACTGTGGGGAGTCAGCTTACCACCGTGGCTATGGCTAGCGTACACTTCACCTATCCTTCGAAGCGGCGCGTGACTGCCGCTCGCCTTTGCACTTAGAAGGTGACGGCAGGTACAACTTGATATCTTTCATCATCTCTTGCTTCCTGTACCCACTTTTGAGGTGTCTACAGTCGATAAACGCTGCTTCTTATGGGTGGAAGATTTCGATATAAATGCCGGTTGTTTTTCTGAAAGCTTGCGATGTGAATGTTTTTTTACGTTTTATCCCATGACACGTGCCCCTTATGCACTACAGCTATCTGCGAAGCGTGTAAGTGTTAGAAAGCCCATCCAAGCCAACCCTCTCTGCCTCAGGAGGGAGGCGGGTTGAAGACGCTTTCAGATTTTCCGACTGTTTTGTATATTTTGATGAACTTATTGATATAAAACTGAGATATGGGTAGCACGAGTTTGAAGTAACACGACTGTGTTGCTTTGGCATCAACAGTTATTTTCTCGTATTTTTCTTATATTTGGCAAAGACAGACACGGTGTGAACTGTTCAGTTATCAGAATTGGCCTCTGGGAAGGTTCATTACCGGATCATGCTGTCTATGGCCGTGGGGAGGGAGGGGTACCGGGTTGGGACTATTGACTTTCCGTTCGGTGTACAAAGATATGGGGGATGATGGGTGGTGGGTCTCCTTCATGAGATTTTGCATGGGAAGAGAGGTGCGGTGGCGCATTAGTGAACTGTGCCCCGCAAGCCACTCAGTCTGCTTTATTGTCGGAGTGGATCGGTTGCTCCGTTGAGTATTTACAAGTTGAAGCCGCCACTATTGTTTGAGGTGTTTTGGTACTCACCCTTCCGCTGGTATGGCGTTAACTTGTGTCCGTTGCTTTGTAAGAGTGTTGATCGCTTTTTCTTGTACATGCGGCACATCGCTGCTCCTGCCACCGGTGAATGTGGTTGGCGTGGCTTATCGTACACACCCTATTTTATTGGTGCGTGACTCCTGGAAGCGCCTGTGTCACCGATAGTGGTGTCTGAGAACTGTGTGGTGGGTTGTGCACCTTTGCTGCATGCACTTTACTGTTCAATATATCTCTGTGTGGGGCATTGTGTTTGTCCGTCGTTATTCATTGCTCTGCCACGCAACATGGTCTCCTGATATGTTTCGCGCCTGTTGAAGCCACCTCCCCCAGTTTCTCAGTGCTGCGCTTGTTTAAACTCTTAGGCGCCCTTGTAGCGGCAATGTGCTTGCTCCCACATCGATGAAGGGTATTTCCCGAGAACTGTTTTCTATCGTGAGGGTAATGTGTCACATGTGTGTATAGTAGTGTGCTGCCCCCTTGCTGATATGTATGGCATTGTTTACCTGCTTTATTTTTCTACTCTCATCCTTCACTGATAGTTTGCATCACGAATACAGCGAGATTATGTCGTCTGGAGCGAAGCCACACCCAGATCACTTCATCCCGATACATCCGGCCTACGACCCGTCGATGCCACCACCCCCGGGTGGAAGCCAGGCAGCGCCGCCAGCCCCGGGTAAGGATCATGAGATAATTCCGGCTAAAGTCCATCCGGCCTACGACCCGTCGATGCCACCACCTCCCGGTGGCAGTCAAGCGGACCCACCAGTCCCGGGCGAGGCTCATGGGATACGTCCGGCTGAGGTCTTTCCGGAACCACCGCCCCCGGGTGGAAGCCAGGCAGCACCACCAGCCCCGGGTAAGAGTCACGAGATGCGGCCGTTTCCTGTGGAGCCGCTAGTACCACCCCCGGGCGGCAGTCAGGCGCTACCCCCCGATTATTACCAGCATCCGCTACTCCCAGGCTATGGACAGCCACCGCATGTGGAACGTAGTGGTGGCCTTGTAAATGAACCAGCCGGTGAGGGTCGGAATGTTGTGAATGAGTGGAAGACGGGCCTGCTTGTGGCCCCTTGCCGCCAGCCTTGCTTTTGCTTGGGTTCTTGCTTCTGTCCATGTTGCTGCACGTTCATGCAGCGCAAGAAACTCTTGCAGGGCGATTGGTCTCGCTACAGTTGCTGTGCCGGTATCTGCTGTAAGAAGACTTGCTGTGTGATTAAGGGTTGCGAGCCGTGCTGCTTGTGCCTGGAGACGTGCTGCTGCTTTGGTTGTGCACTTCATGGGAACCGCTTCATGATTCGCGAGCACTATGGTCTGCAGAATGATTGCTGTGACGATATTCTCATGTGTGCCGGAGCCTGCTGCGGGATATTGGCATGTTGTACGGAGAAGAAGGCTGTGAAAAGTATTGCTGATATACTGTTTTTCTGTACTATTGGATGTGTCCTGGCCCAGCATGAGCATCAGATGAAAGTCTGCGGATACCCACGAGGGCACGAAATGGTGTAACTGATCAGCGGCCACTGCTTCTTTCCTTTCTTTACGTTTTAAAACAGGAACCACTTTGCTCTTATTGACGGAGGAACTGCGAGAGCGCTCCCTTCCACCCCCAACGGTGTAAGCGTGTGCTGGGGAGCGAGACATGGCTCACCCGACGCCAGTGCGTGCCACGATTGAATACGGGTACTGGTGACTCCGCTAAAGTGACGCAGCCAAATGAAAGGCAAGCGTCCCACTCATGTGTGGCAAGGGGTGTATCATTGTGAATGGCGGGAAAGGCAAATGCGAGAGAGGCACCCGGGCCACAATGAGTCGCTGAGGTGGACACAGCGCGGTTAACACCTCGGAAATAAAGAAAATGGCCGAAAGAGGGTAAGACACGAACGTGTGGGAATGTGCAGGGTTGGATGCGGATGTGGAGAGAGAACGCCACTGTTCGGTGCGGTATGTGAAAAAGAGCGAGCCGATGGGCAAGCGAAATAGCGAAAATATTGGAATGTGAAAGAATATCATTGGGGACTGTGGATTATTGTTATTACTATTATTCTTGTGGAAAAACTTGGAACTGGAAAAAGATGCTGGCAGAGGCGTTGAAGCAGCTGTCCGATGTTAAAAAGATATTTAAAATGAGGCAATTAAATTAGGACAAAGGTAGTAATGTCGTCAAGCCTATTATTTTCCCTTTTGCTTTGTGAGCCGTTTGTAGGAATGTGCGCGGCATGGCGTGGAGGGAGGGGTGGTGCGTGTGACATGTGTTTTGAGGGCGTGACTGTGGGCGCTCTGGTTTGAGCCAGTCTCGAGTATGACACCCACATGCCCCCGTGACCTTCGAGGGCGAGCCCTTCCCCACACCGTGACACCTTTTATTTGCGAAGTGCAACGGGGAATTCGGCCGGAAAGTACAAACATCGGGATGAGTTGTTGTTAGAATCGCCTTCTATATTATGTGGAAACTTTGCTTTTTGTTAAGGGATGCTCTGTGGTCTGATGTAGGGAAGTACGAGATAGTCCCCCTCTCACTCCCACGGCTACCCCAGTGGTTAAATATTTACCACATCGCTTTCGATGATCCTCTCCCTCATTCAATGGTCTTTCACCACGTGCGATGCTTAAACGATAATGTTGTGTTTGTATCATGGACTCCACATATGTGTCCCGTCCAGCCACAATACTTCCCACCACTCTGCGTGCTGATGATGATCGGAAGCAATAGAGCTCACAATGGATGCAGCGATGTACGGGAGTCCTGAGACCCCTTTAGTATGACACATCCACGGACGTTCTTCACCCAAGCTGCGGGGAGTTGTTGAACGTGGCAGTGTCGCACTCGCCCTCCCACCACATGGTTCAGGCAACTATTTCGTCCAACCCTGGCTTTGGTTAGAGTCCTTGTGCGAGCTGTGCCTTGAGCAAGCGGGTACAACCCCCCCGGAGCTGCAGTGGATGGTGTGGAAAGAAGGCAGGTGTGAGGCACTGCCCTGCAGGGCGGTCCGACCCCCACGACCTAATTTTGTTCGGCGCCCGATGGGGAGGCCTTCTTTAGCCGTGTTGCTTAACGGACCTAACAATTTTCTTCCCGTGCTCTTTCCTGTAAATAACATGGCCCCTACCTCCTCGACAAGCCACACGATGCTTTTTTTGGATTTCAATCCTATTTAGCATGCGGTTTGTATAATGATGAACCCGGTTGGTTTATGGTGAGGGAGGTGGCTATTGTGAAGGATGGAGTGAGCCAGAGTTTTAAGGAATATGATTGAGGTTCTTCCTTTCCAACCAGAGAGTCTTCTGACAGCAGCACGGCCGTTGAGAAGAGGGAAGTGGCGAGGAGCCCCCGCTGGACTGGGGAAGTTTTCTACGACCCGAGCCATTGTCTGCTCAGCTGTGGTGGGCTTCCAATGGGGGTGGGGAGGCTGGGACCGCATGCCACAGGAACCGTTTGGATGACACAACTCCACAGGGCTTGGATCAGTTATATGCAGCGGGCCCGTGGAGAGCCCCGGCGGACCGACTAAGGCTCGGTGCCAAATCACCCCGTGGCAGGACAGAGTTTTTCTGAGTGGCATATTAATCTTAGGGAACTGGCTCAGCTGACGGGAAAACGGCAGGACTAAAAGTAAAACGACTCCGCCCACCTGAGGTGTACCGCTTTGGCTGCTCCCTTTTTTCTGAAAACCTGCGATGTGAATGTTTTTTGACGTTTTATCCCATGACACGTGCCCCTTATGCACTACAGCTATCTGCGAAGCGTGTAAGTGTTAGAAAGCCCATCCAAGCCAACCCTCTCTGCCTCAGGAGGGAGGCGGGTTGAAGACGCCTTCAGATTTTCCGATTGGTTTGTATATTTTGATGAACTTATTGATATAAAACTGAGATATGGGTAGCACGAGTTTGAAGTAACACGACTGTGTTGCTTTGGCATCAACAGTTATCTTCTCGTGTTGGTTATTCCGAGGTTAAGGAAGATGGGGCTTAGACTATTTTACTTATCTCATACCTTTTGCTTTTTTATATTATATTGTTGTTTTTTCTTATCGGACTCACGGGTGTTTGGACGTGCATTTTGTTGTTGTGGTTCATTTTTCGTCGGTAACACATTGATGATGGAGAAGTGGGGGAGTTTTTTTTGTGTTTGTTTGTTCAGGAGAGATGCAATGCATCTAATTACCACGTAGATAGTTCTGCTTTGGCTGAAGCGCAGTTGTGTACTTGGTTGACCGTTGTTTGTTCTGTGACCCCCGTGCTGCGAATGGATCTGAGTTTCCGGTGAAATGTATCACGGGACATGAATAATTGTTTGTCACGTCCTGCGGCGAGCTTGAGTTTCTTCTCGGGGTGCATTTTCTTATTTTCCCCTTTTTGTCGAGTCCTGTGCACCAAAGTAGAGCGCCTTCCTGACAGCTAGGATGAAACAGCCCTTCCCCACCACTTGGAAGGTTTATCTTCCCGGCCTGTTTGTCATCTCGATTTACAGCTTTGTCGTGTATTTTAACAACACCCGTGGAAGCCTACTGAAGGCCGGCCATGATTTTATGCCTATTTACTCTGAAGAGGGAAAACTGGAGGGCTTTACTCACCCAGTGCTGGTTCGTGCGGCTGACGAGTACAGGAGTTACGAGAACGTGAAGTCTAAATCGGTGTAAAGGCAGTGAGACTTGCGTTTGTCTCTTGTACACAGGCATAGAGGTGGTGGGTAGGCGATTTATGTTCTCTTTATTGTTGTCGTCAGTTACCGACATATAGTCATTATTAATTCATTTTGCCGAGAGGCTCGAAATGAGTATGATAGCCCTAAACCCAGCTCTTTGCTGATGGTGCGTAACGGTTGGTGAGTCCCCTTCCTCTTTTCCATTAGCGTCAAATAGTTTCACGCGAACGTTCTTACCTGCCTTCTCCGTCCCTCGGTTACTTGCTTACTGGAGCTGTGGCTCATTTTTCACTCAATTTCGCATCTTTTAACTCCTTTTATTTTATTTAAAAATATTATACCCGCCCCTACTCGGAACTTTTTGACCATTGTGTTACTCACAACGCTTAAGTAAACCAGTTATTCGTGCATTTTCTTACGCTGTGAACGGTAGTGAGGCTGCTCTCAGTGCAGTGACAATAAAATTTTGGTCGGGTTCGCATGTCCATCCTAACGTACAGCGGCGGCTCGTGCCTGGCGATGGCCGGAAAGGAGTGTTTTGTAATAATTTCGGATAACCGCCTTGGTGAGGGTCTGAAGACAATTTCTATGGATGTGCCTAAGCTGCACGTTATCAACGATGGAATTGTGATGGGACTCACCGGCCTCCGCACAGACCAGCAGACATTTGCTCAGAAGGTTCGCTTCCGAACAGAAATGTACAAACTACGCGAAGAGCGCGAGATCAATGGGAAGGCCTTCGCGGCATTAGTGGCGTCTATGCTCTACGAGGCACGCTTCGGCCCATGGTTTGTGGAGCCAGTGATCGGCACCATTGACCGCAAAACAGGTGAGGTATATCTCTGCGCCACAGATCTCATCGGTGCTCCGTGTGAGCCGGAGGATTACGTCTGTGCAGGTACATGTGCCGAGAGTCTCCACGGCATGTGCGAGGCACTCTGGCGACCTGGACTTGAGGCAGAGGAGTTGTTTGAGATTGCGGCGCAGGCAATGCTCTCCGCGTGTGACAGGGACTCCCTCTCTGGCTATGGTGCTGTTGCTGCTATTGTGACGAAGGATAAGCTGATAACGCGTCTCATCAGGGGTCGCAAGGACTAAACCCAGTGAGTAGATGGATTATTATTATTATTATGTTTTTTTCCGCTTTGTGTAACTGGCCCGCACTATGACTGCTGTGTGATGGAGTTGGATTGCTTACCGGTCACATTTTCTTTACCGTTTCCTGTTAGCTACGCATACTTGATGTGGACCACTCGTCTTTCTCTACAAACGTTTCACCAGCACAGTTTCATAGGCGTACGCACCGTCTTTACGTAGTTGAAGCCAGTTATTGTGACAACCTTGTGCTTATGATTCTGTCCACTTCCACACACCCCACTTTTTCGGAAACAAGAAATAAAAGTGCGAATACGCCAGACACCACGAAGGCAACAAATTTCCTCCAATGTCCCTGCTAAGTGATGTTGCTGGTTGAGGCTTCCCTTTCGCGAACAATTTTTTTCTTTTAGGTATTGTTACTCCTGAGCGGCCCCATGACGTTCTACTATTTGTGTCTGCGACTCTGCTGCATCGCTTTACGGTAACTGTCATTGTCTCTTTTTACCCATTAAAACATGTTTAACCATCACGCCCGCTCGTGAATGTCTTTGCAGGGAAGTGTGTTTGTGTAGTGTTACATCCATTGGTGGGTTCAGCCGGAGGCGTAATTAGGGGGGCGGGATCTTATGCAGTCCACTTTGACGCAGCTGGACGATGCTCCAATGATCTTTTGCGAGCGCTGCAATAACCTTCTTTACCCGGAGAACGGCAAAGAGGACCGCGTGATGTGGTGGCGCTGCAATTACTGCAGGACAGTTGAGGCACACGATGAAAATAAACTTGTGTATATTTTAAATCTGAAGGTTAAGACCGGCACTGTGGAGGAGCTGGAACTTCTTGCAGAGTTTGCGAACGATCCTACGGCGCAGCGTGACCCGACGAAGCAGTGCCCCAGTTGCAAGGAGAACGATGTGACGTGTTTCGTCAATCCACTTGGCCAACCTCACGAGGATATGACACTTTACTTTGCCTGTGCAAACCAGAGGTGTCGCCACGTATGGAAGAGCGGGGAATATCAAGAATCTTAGGAAAAAGAGGAACCTTTTGGATCGTTCCTGTGCTGCTCTCTCTCATTCCTTCTCGATGTGTGACGTTTTCTGTCCTTTACAACAACGTTCCCATCACTTCACCGTGATGTCGGCAAGCGGAAACTCTGATGCGCCGTCATACTTTTCTTGGTCTTTTCTTTCAGAACTTGTTTGTTTCTTTCCTACGGACACGCAGCAGTGTAAGGCGGGCTGGTCCCGTTTTCATTGCACTAAGCATCGCAGTTGGACAACCATCGGATGCGCATTGGTGGACTGAAGGCAAAAAAGGACACACGCGCCATGCTGGAGAGACTAAACACGATGAGGAGGGAAATAAGTGCGGTACTTTAATTTTCAGTGATTGAGGTCTCTTGTTGGTTAACATGCCCTTGCTTTGTGTGCAGTTCTACCGTTTAGATTATTTCCACTTTTTGTTTAAGCCTCGATGATTTCTGTTTCTTTTCTTTCCTCTTCTCAGTGTTTTCGATTGCTCCCTTTCCTTTCCCCTTTTCGTCTTGCTTGTTGTTGGGTAGCACCCTTTTCTTACATTTTAGCAACGGGGCACAATCCTGTGAATTTCTTAAGTGATGCAGATTGGCGCGTTTGAGGACGTGGCGCAGGGGAAAGGAAGGCGCCCCGAGGAATGCACGGAAAAGGCCGGCAAGTCCCCACCGAGTGCGCAGGTTCGCGTGCTAAGTTACAATTTTAACATCCTCCCAAGGGGTTGTGGAGGGTTTCAGAAGGAGCGGATACAAGCGTTTCTTGAGACCACTGATGGGTATGATGTAATAATGCTGCAAGAGGTATACGCAGCTACTTTACTGCCACACTTTATGCAGAAGTACATTTGTTTTCAGAAGACTTTGGTTGACGAGCTGAGGCGTCGTGGCTTCCACAACTACGTTATTTCCAAGCAGCCGTCATACACTACTATTATACGTAACAACGTTCTTTCCGATAATGGACTCATAATAGCATCTCGCTTTCCTATTGGACAGCGAGGGTCGTACACATTCCGCAGTCACGAACGTGTGGATCAATCTGTGCGACGCGGGTGCCTCTTTGCGGAGGTGAAGGTTCCTGTGCCTGGAAAGGGAGAAGGAGTGAGCGAAACCATAATTTTCTTCAATGTCCATCTTCGGCAGGAGGATGGTGTTGATGCGACGCTAGAGCATGTGAAGGAGACGCGACAATTCGCTGCATCAGTCCTTCGCAACATATGTTCCAACCCCGAAGATGTGGCAAAGGTCTCGTTTGTGCTAGCCGGTGATTTCAACGTTAACGGTATAAATCTTCACGACGCAGATCAGCCAACAAAGAAATACGAAGACCTTGTTGGTGAGTTGCAGTCGCTTAACGGCGGGGTGCGTGAAATAGTTTTTGAGGCCCGTCACCACCACCCGCCGACGAGACCGACGAAACTGTTCTTCCCAACGAAATCAAAGCTGAATCGTAGCTCTCTTTCACCTCAACGACAGGACTACTTTTTTGTATCGCCTACAGTTGGTGTCAAGAAGTCGGCGATATGTAAGTTTGTGTCAAACAGTCAGCAGCCCTACGCGTACCTTTCCGATCACTTCGGTGTTTCTGCCGTCCTTACTGTTCCCCACACGGTGAGGCAGAAGCACAGCAGGACTTCCTCACTGATGCTCCTGACAGATCCAGAGTCCGAGGAGGTCGTGCACGAGAAGTCCAACCTAATTTCCGGCAACAAGGTGGAGATCGTTTTATTTGTTTCCGTGATATTGGCGACGTTTTATTTCAGCTGGCCAGTGCTGCTGTGCCTTGGGCTTGCCGGGATTCCAGTGTGGTGGTTACTTTCACCAAATCAGGAAGTAAATAGTGAGCAAAAACTCGTAAGGAGGAGGAAGGCCCATGCGCAGAACAACGAAAGCGAAGAGGCGGAGCTTTTGAAAAGTTACGAAACATTGAGGGGCAGCAGCACCGTTGGGGACGTGTGGAGAAAAACCGTGCACGCTCATTCCATCCAGAGGTGTCTCGGACAGAAGAACGCCGCGGGTGTGTCTGAGTGGCTTGCTTATGGAGCGGTCGATGCGCGTGTTCGGGAACTGGCTTCCGGTCTTTTCTCTCTTGGCGTCGCTCCCGGTGATGTTATAGGCGTGGACTGTGATGCTAGCGTTGATGCAGTTGTTCTGGAGTTGGCGTGCGCCGCATATGGATTTCCTACCCTAACGCTCCTGGGTAATGACTCTGTGATGAGGAATCTTATTGACGACCATAATGTTAAGGTTGTGTTTGCAAGCCGAAATGCCGTAGGACCCATATTAACTTGTCGCTCGCGGAACTTGGAGACGGTGGTTTGCATGCATTCTTTTTACGATACCACAGATGCTTTGGTGGCGCGTGATGTCTGCATCACGCTCACCTCATTCGATGAGGTCTTCTGCAGGGGACGATCGCAACCCGTGCATGTACGGCCGAGATGTGACGGGTCTACACTCTTCACACTTGTGGTGGATCCTTCCACGTGTAACAGCGGCCTAGAGGTTGTCCGTGTGACCCACGCTGACGCCCTTCGTACTATTCGGACTCTTGTCAGCACGGCTGTTCTTCCTAACACACAACAAAAACAGCTCCTCGTGCATTACACACCCTTTTCAGTGTTGTTCAATCGGTTGTTCGTTTTAGGGCTTTTTTCCCATGGCAGTGCCGTCGTTGCGACACCGGCTACGTCATCTGCAGGTGCTCTCGTTGTATTTCAGCCAACAGTCATGCTGGCGACACCTTCATTGTTTTCTTCGAGCACTATACAACTGCGGCGCAGAAATGAACGTTACGGCCGCCTCTATACATGGCTTTTCGAGCAGGTATACCAACTCCGGTCTATTCTCATCAATGTGCACTGCCGCGATTCCCTTATTTTGCGGTCACTGTTTTTTTACAGCACGCAGCATCAGTTTGGTGGAAAAGTGGAGAAAATTGTGATGTGTTCCTCTGATGAAAGTTTATCCGACGAGCTGGAAGAACATATTGTGGTGTGTTATGCGCCATGCTTACGGAATGTGTTTTTCCAGCCCTCCGAGGGAGTTTTTTGCGTGGATGGAGTTCCAGCCCCTGGCGTCCGTGCCAGGTTGGAGCCGTTCAGTGATAAGTTAAGGGGGGCAAATATGGGAAAACTTGTGCTGAGCCGCGATGATGGGGAGGACCGGGTGCTGCCGGTCGCGGCAACGTGGAGCACCAGTCGCACACTTCGGCTCCTCGGACCCTCTGACAGCGTTTTGCTTCCTGACAAATCTGACTACATTTTGGTTGCTGGCTTGGAACGGCTATATTCCCAGTCTCGCTACGCAAATGACGTCTTTCTCTACGCAAATCCATCACGGCCCCTTATTGCTATTGTTTCACTTAACCGCGACACCGTTGAGTTTGAATGGCGGCGGAAGCGGCAGGGGGAGAGTGCTGGCGACGGCAATCCATTGCTAAACTGGTCCGAATTTGCTGGTTTTGCGACTGAGCTTCTCCTTGCTGACTTCCGATCGATGGTGAAAAGAGATGCACTGCCTGACTCGAACGTACCCTCCTTCGTGCACATTCATCCACATGCATTTAAGAAGCACAACAGCTTCTTGACCCCATACGGTGGGATGCGGCGCTGTGCACTCAAGACGTACTTCAAAGCCGTTATTGAGGGCTTTTACAGTGACGAGGTTCCGCAGCAGTGCCCGATGCCATGCCCAAGTTATGAAAGCGAAGAGGAGGCTCAAGCGCATGAGGATGAACAGACACCGTTTTTGCTAAATGTACCCATTGCAGTGGATATTGGCGGGACGTTTGCGAAGGTTGTTTACGTACAACCGCCTGGTGACTTTAAGGTGCCACACTACGTGGTGCACGAGGCAGGCGAATTACCTGATGGCTTCAGTGGTCGCATGTTACATCTGCTCAAAAACCCAAAGGATGCGAAAAAACTTCTGACACAGGATCCCTCATCCACTGTTGGCTCTATACGACTTGCGAAAATGTCCTCTAAGTGCATACCTGACTTTATGTCTTACCTGGTCGAGAGCGGGATGTTAGGTTTGTATTCCGAAAAGTATCGCAATGTGCTGCGTGTGACGGGTGGCGGGGCCTTCAAGTACGCCGCCTTGGCCAGCAAGGAGATGAAGGTATGCTTCTCCGTGGTCAAGGAGATGAGTGCGGTTGTGCACGGGCTCGGTGCCATCATCCGCACAGCCCCGGAGGCCATATTCACCGTCGACCCGATCACTGGGGACCGCCACCCACATCGTCTAAAGAGTTCTTCAGGTGAAGCATTCGCGCCGTATCCCTGTCTTCTTGTGAATATTGGCTCTGGGATTTCCATCATTAAGTGCATCGGCCCCGACGGGTCGCATATTCGCATTGGCGGGAGTCCATTGGGTGGTGCTACCTTCTGGGGCTTGGTGCGGAGCATGACTAACGTGTCATCGTGGGAGGAAATAATGGAAGCGATGCGGTTGGACGGCCCCGGCGACAACAAGAATGTAGATCTCCTTGTTGGCGATATTTATGGATACAATGCGAAGGATCTTCCTGCCATGCTTTCAGTTGACACAGTTGCCAGCACGTTTGGCAAAGTTGGGACTGAGCGCTTCTATGAGAAAGTTGACACCGCTGAGAGATTTCACACATCCTCCAGTGATGATTTGAGTAGTGCGCTTTCCTCTACTCCTTCTTCGAGCACAACTTCAAGGGAAAATAATATCTCAGCCTTGTCGTTTCGCGGGAAGACTTCGGAAATCGATATCGTGCGGTCGCTGTTGAATATGATATCAAGTAACGTCACACAACTCGCCTACCTTCACAGTCGCGTACAGGATGTGCACAACATTTTGTTTGCCGGTGGTTTCGTGAGGAATAACCCCATTGTTTGGAGTCACATTAGCTCCTCCATGGGGTACTGGTCAAAAGGAGAGTGTCACGCGCACTTTCTCAGGCATGATAGCCATTTGGGCGCACTGGGTGCGGCGATCAACACTGATGAGGAGGTGTCATAGTTGCCCTCCTCTTCATTGATGTTTCTCTTCTTTCCTTCTCCACCCACTCCTTAGCAACGCAGTTTGCCATTAAATCCTTCGGTCTTGAGACACGTTTGTTGGAGATCGCCCGGAAGAGGGTTAAAGGGTGGGTGAGAGGCGGATGGCAGGTGTTTGGAGGTGATAGCGGGATAAAGGAGAAGACATGCACCGTTGCCAATTCAATGGAGCTCACCTCCTCGGCACGCGCAATATGTGTTGGCACGATCGAACGTATTGAGCGCGTCCTATTACGCTCTTCTTTGCCCTTTTCCACTTGCGTACAAACATGCATTTTCTGATTTCTTTCTAAGAAGGTGCATGTCCTTTTATAGTGTGTGGAAAAGGTAATAAAGGGAGGGAGTGAGCCCTGTATGTGCATTGCTTAATTCCACGGCAGTATGAGGGAACCAATCGATCGTAAGGTTTCGTCGGTGACGTTCCCACCCATACATACACATACATATACACACACACACTTAACGTCTCTCCGTTGTGTTCCCCCCTTTTTTTCTTCTCGTTGGCTTATCTTTCTTGAGCATATGAGCTGTAAGTGTCTGCCTTAACCCTTTGTTTTTTTCTTTCTTTCTCCTTCCCCTCTTCTTATTCAAATGGATAATAGAGGGGTAAGTCATCTAAGTTATGGACATATTTATATCTTTCTCTTCTCCTTTTGAGTAATATGTTTTTCTTTTTAGTGTTTGTTGAAGTCGTGTTGGACCTTTACAATTCCGTTCTGCCCCTGAAGAGAACGAGTACTGTTATTGGAATGGAAACGTAATAAGGGCAATGGGTGGTGAGAAGCAGCACCGCAGTGTTCGTTCATTACCCCTCCCTATGGCACCGTACATGTGCGCTTTTAAGCTTTAATTTGGTTCGATGTCTTTGTCGCTATTTTTCACGGCCAGTTGCCTAATTTTTTTTTTTCAGCGCCTTTTTTGGCTGTTTTTTTTTTCTTTTCCTCGATCCACGGAACTCGGAAAGGACAAAGTGTCGTTGTTTACGTGTTGTTAAGGAGAAATGCGGGAGATATCAGCTGCGATGCCGCTGCGTGGTTAATAATCAAAAAACGATGATCGAAGGGGTCACTTGCCGTAAGCCAGTCCCGTGTGAGTGACACGGTGTCGTGCGCATTTGCCATACGCGTGCCGCGTTGCCTTCCAGTCAGCTGGGCACTGAACGGGTTTTTGCAATTACCGTGCTACGAGTACTTGGACTTGTGCTGAGCTACCTGGTAAGGTTTGTGGTGTTGTGCCAGTGCCTCCCATTTGTTTCCATTTCCGATGCAGGCCCATCACAATTTTTTTTCTTTTGTTATTTCATGACACGATGAATTCTCAGGACCTCGTCGGAGGAGTTTGAGAGCTAACTCGTGTGCACACATAACGGCTAGTGCCCAGCCATTCGTCGCACAGCACAACCTTCGGGATGGCGCCTGTGACTTGTGTGGGGTGCGGCCGTTTCCTTTTTGAACACCTCAGCCTCACACCGGGCACAACCCCCCCTCCCCAACATGATTTGTGTTTATTTTGTTCATCTCTACCTCCTTATGGAACAAATGACGCAAACACTTTTGTCCTTTTGTATTTCTTCACTCTTTTGGGCGTTGGCTTTGTAGTCAACCGCGGCCTGATGTGGATACTGACGGCCAATGTGGTGCTGTTGCGCGAAAAAAGATGTCATGGATTTGAATGCCCTCCGCATCCACTCCCAGGAGCAGGTGCGGTAGTGGGGGGATGAAGCGCTGCATCTAAGAGAGAAAGAGAAAGAAGTAAAGCACACTGGATTTGTTCCGCGCGTAAGCGTGTGACTATGTGGAATGGTGCATGTCTCAATATTCATTCACGGATTTCTTAAATTTCCTCTTCTGTTTCTCGTTGGTCACGCTGTGTGTGTGTGGTGGTGGGTGATAGAAAAGGGATATTAAAGGAAAGATCGATAATATACTTTGCATTGGACTTAGTTTATATCAACCAACACTGTCAGGAGTCAAGTAGGGGAATTTTACCTTTCCCTTTATTTATTTGTCCTCATACGTACTTGTGCGTGCAAGCAGGAAGTGTAAGAGCGTGACAGTCGTCGTCTGACGCCCGTAGAGTGTGCAATGGGGGACCTCAAAATGACAACGCTAGTGATTCGGGTAGTGATGTGGATCCTGGAGTGTGTCAAGTGCTGATGGAGGAAATCGTTGAACTCCGATGGCGTGTTCTCGTTGTCACGTGCTTTCTTACGTTTGGATCATATTACGTCGCAGACTTCCCGGGTTCTATTGGAACCGGAGGCGGGAAGACTATTGAGCGGTATTTCCGGGACCATGGAAAGGAGTACACACAGCAGATGAACCAGTGGCTGTACAGCGCGTACTCATGGCCGAATACTGTCTTGTCTATTTTTGGTGGTCTTTTGATTGACAAATTCCTCGGTATTCGTTGGGCTATGTTGCTTTTTACTGGGCTTGTCCTTCTGGGCTCTGCGCTCTTCTGGCTCGGGGTGCAGGTGACAAACTTTTGGGTTCTGGTGGCTGGACGTGTTATCCTCGGTATAGGCAGCGAGTCGCTGGCTGTGGCCCAGTCGGCGTACGTGGCGCGTTGGTTTAGCCACGCCCGAGGTGTGGCGTTGGCATTCGGCATGACAATCAGCTTTTCACGTGTCGGTTCTTCCTTCAATTTTATGTTTTCCCCAAAGATTGCGGAGTCCTTCGGCGTGGACTACGCTGCCCTTGTGGGCGTCTTTGCGTGCTGCTTGTCGGTGACTGCGTGCCTGTGCCTCATAGCAGCCGACTTCTACGCGGTGCGTATTGGCTACATACGGCCTGAGCCTCAAACAACTGAAGAAGGCGTTATGAAGATGTCTGACATGTGCCGGTTACCTCTCACTTTCTGGGCTCTGACGTTTTTGTGTACCTTCTCCTACACTGCTCTCTTTCCTTTCATTGGAATCGCGCGAAACTTCTTCGAAGTCAAGTACGGGTACAGCGGTGACGTGGCTTCTCAGTGTATTTCAGCGTATCAGCTATCAGCTGTTATTGGGTCACCGTTGATTGGTTTTATTGTTGACAGTGTGGGATCTAACTCAGTATGGCTACTTTTTTCATCTGTTGCCATTGCTGGTGTCCATTCTTTGCTAATTACAACAATGATTCCTGGCAGGACCATCATGATATTATTGGGTGTTGTTTACAGTTTTCTTGCTGCCGGCCTGTGGCCATCAATCCCGTTGGCCGTGGAGAAAAACATTGTGGGTGTTTCCTATGGCGTTATGACAGCATTGCAGAACATTGGTTTAGCGCTGTTTCCCATAGCTTTAGGGAAAATTCTAGACAGTTACCCTCGTGGTGAGGATGGAATCATCGCCATGCATTCCATGGAGTCTGGCAAGGTCGTTTTAAGCGAAGGAGACACCGAACTTCCGCCTCTGGAGGCCTATCAAATGGCAGAGTTACTGTTTATTGGATCCGCAGCCGTTGCTTTCATATCGGATGTTGTCTTAATTTTAGCAGACATCAGTGGCAAAGGTGTCCTCACTGCGTCCTCCTGTCAGCGCAGGAAAATGAAAGCTGAGGAGGAGGAGAGCCTATTAAACCATTCCCCAGATGAAGAGAATACCCTTACGTACCTCACCCGTGAGTCCTAAACCGGCGCGTGAGGATATTGTGTTGTTTAGCTCCTTTCATCCCAAACAGTATCTCCGTTTTTGTGTGTGGGTCAACAACGAAGAGGGCCTTATAGGGAAGAAGGAGCATGCAGCAGTTGATGCCTCGCGCGCTTCCTTGCTTTTTCTTTTTTTTGCTTTTTATGGAACTATATTCTTGGGCATACATATGTTCCGCAGTAGAGTGTATGAATGTGCAACATCTTAAGGGAAGAAAAAAAAAACAATGCTTTTTCAGACGGTAACTTGATTTTCTTAGTATTGATTCAAACCATTCGAAAGGAGCGTACAACCGCCATTGGTGTGTGATCGTACACATCTTTTGATATCTTTTTCATTCAACACCTCTGTCTTTGTGATAGCAGCATAGCAGTTGTGAATAGCAGGGCGAGCATTGACGCAATGCGGTGGTTGTCCTCATTTTTTTTTTTTGGTTTATTGAAACCGCGTGTGACTGCTGGTACGGCGTTTGATGCCGCATGCAGTTGAGCTGTGAAGGGCTGTGACATGTTATCGGAACTCAAGGCCTTTGCATTGGTGGATTGGGCGGGGTTTACTTTCGTGTGGATGCCCTGCTTTGGTTTCGCTGTTGTGAGCCGAATTACTGCCCCGCATATGCTTTAGTCGCGTCACAATTTAGTGCTCATTACATCATGGGTCCCTTGGACGGAGATTTAATGGGACACGTTGCGTTCCGTTAAGTGCCGTGCACCGGAGAGGGATGCGACAATAAGAGGCACTTGTTGGAGTGTGGCACTTGCTTTTAGGGGCTATGGGAAGAGGAAAACATGGGGCCTCACGCAGTCTCTCTCACGAGGCTGTCAGGAAGGTGCTGCATTGCTTGATGTTAGTGACAGCAAACAGCACTGCGAGATGAGGGAGGAGTGGGAGCATGAACGGCGCGGTGCTGAAGGAGGGGTGAAAGTATTTGATGTTACTACACAGGTGCCTTGGCTTCAGGCTGGAGAAGTTGCTGTCTCGCAGGCATATTTTTTCAGTCATTTCACGATGTGCGCTTGTTCCAGGCGATGCTTAGCGTGGGCGGGGCACCCAACGATGAACTGCTTTTTAATATCAGGAAAGGTGATGGCAGGCTCCTAGGGGACGTGTTGGGCCTTTGGCGAGGCGGAAAGTGACGGAGGTTATTTTGTGACGCGCGGTTTGGAGGATAAAAGCTGCTTCTCCTGCTGGTATGTGCCAGCGCAGCGGGTAGTTCGTTCCGTGGGGCCCCTGTGTTTTTTTTGTAGACGTCACGAATCCGCTTGATGTTTGTAGTGAGACCGGAGGTGTGTGGTGGGGAAATGAAAAACTCGGGACTTATCGTCCCGTACGGCCTGCCTGGCAGCTCATTCGGTGGCGTTGGAATCATGAACGGTTGTTATTTTTCTTTTGATCAGATTGTTTTTCAATTGTTTTTATTTTAGTTCTTTATAAATATGTTTTTCTTTTTTTTTTAATAGTACTTTTTCAATTTGCCACACGTTAATTTATTATTTATTATTCCATTACACCGCAGGCTGGCCGCCACAGTAGGTGTATTCTCAGGTGTGCGCCGATCCGGGTCTGAGCGAAATGATGCGCTGTCGTGGAATTCTTTTTTTCCAACCTGTACGTCAGTGGATTACCCCGGTTAAACACACCGAAAAGGAATTAAAGGGTGTTTGCACTGTTTTTTTTTTGTTGACATAACCCTACTTCTTTTTTTCTTCTTCTCTTTTTGCAGTGGTTTGATGGTATTAAAATTGCTATTTGCTTTCTTTTTACAGAGATGCCTTTAAAATTCGTTTTAATCGTTTTGTGTGTTTACTGGCTTCGTTAGAATGCTCATTAGTCTCACTTCCGCATTTTATTTTTAATTATGGGTGCATACCCAGCCACTTTTTTCCTGCCATTATGGATCTGGTTTTGGATGATTTCATTACATTTTTAGGTGTTTGTGTCTCTTGAGAATTATAATAGTTCCGTTTTTTTGCACTTCATTCCACAACGCATTCATGCGTGCTTTTTTTAGCGTTACGCTGGATTCTTGTAATTCCTTTCTCCATTATTTATTATTGTTAGTGTATAGCTGTATGTTTCTCCCCGGACACACCCTTCTCTAGGCGTGCTCGTGATATTTACCATATTACTTTCCTTCACCAATATCAACTTTATTTTTTATTTTTTATTTTACTGTGCGCTTGCATCCGTGATTGCACATTAGCGCACATCGATGCCTAGTCGTGCGGTTCTTCGCAAGAAGGCCAGGCGCGAGTCAAAACGGCGGAAACAGGAGGCTGAGGGCACCAAAGTAGGCATCGCCACAAATGCAACCACCACCGCCCAACGACAAGAGCGGCCTCATAAGCCCCAGCCAAAGCCTCTGCCGTAGAGCCGCGTATGGGGCAGCGGATGAAGCGAGCACGCCAGGGGGCTGGTGAAAAAGAAGAGGACACCACTACTGACGGTGTCAGCCGTAAGGAACGAAACGCTTCGAGGCGAAGCGGCGCTTAGAGCGGCAGCTGAAGGCACTAAATCGGGCCGAGGCGGATTGCAGTGCTGAGGTTGGTGAAGCCGACGGAGAAGCGGGGAGCTGCCTTGATGCCGAGGCTCAGCGACATGACCCAAAGTACAAAAATGGACATTCTGGCGCGACCGTAAGGAGAGGCGCAAGCGAACTCTGTTTCTTGGCAACGTACCCGTGAGATTCAAAGAACACGACGTTGAAAGCCTTGTTAGGAATGAGTTGAGGCGCAGCTGGGTGCCATCAGAAGACGAAGGTGCAGCGGAAGCTGATGTCATTGAGGGTGAAGTAGTGGAATCAGTTGATTTTCTCAACACAATGACGAATGCAAGGCGACGACACATGTATGTGACGATGCGCTCAGTAGAACTCGCAGAGTGTGTCGCCAAGCGTTGAATGGGAAACAAGTTGAGGGCATCGCTTTGAGGTGCAACTTCGCCGCTGACAAGACTGAGCGGAAAGAGGCTATCCAAAGGCGACCTGGAAATGGTGGGCCGTTGCTTTTCCACCAACGGCGGTAGGCAAAGGGTGTGTTTGGATGGGGGTTAAGTGGATAAGGCTGACGGTGTTATTATCTTGAATTTTACTCCACGGTGTGTGCAGGGTTGTCAGTACGTTTCCGTCATGGTTAAATACAATAAACGTGTAATTTGGTTGCCTCTCTGTCTTTAGGCGTCACTGCGATTTTCTTTTTTTTCTGGTGTTTGTGTGTGTGCAAGCGGGTGGTGTACTAATGAGACTTTGTTGGCTTCGTACTAGGATCGAGCAACCCTTTCGATAAGCTGTGTGCGGTAACAGCTATTACTATTCTCATTGCTCCATCTCTTTTTCTTAGGCGTTTTTCTATCAACCGTCGATTATTTTGCTTGCTAGCGTTGCACTGGAGCAAGCAAGACAGGAGGAAAAAACAGCATCTACATTGAATACGGTGCAAATACTGAACGCAATGAGCCACATGCTTCCCACATTTGGGACGGGAAACAGATCGGATTCCATTCTGGATATTGGTGAATCTTACCTTTCCTCGCCTGACTTGTCGATGACATTAACACAAAACCTGAAGTCGTGGAGTGCAACCGGGGAGTGCGCTCGCGTACGCTAACCGCATGAACTCAGGGTCGGTTTCCGCCGATCTTGAGGACCAGATCGCTAATAGTGCAAATACCGGCGAGTGCGACTTGGCGCGCATGAATCTCCTCGCTGTTCCTCCCGAGGTTGCTTTTGCCTCGCTAACTTCACTACTCCTATCAAATAACCAAATCGTAGAACTTCCCGATCTGATGTTCGCTGATGGAGGATGTGGAAGCCTTCGCACGCTAGACTTGAATTCGAACCGTTTGAAGTCCTACCAGTGTCTCTGTTCAAGCTACCTCAGTTGGAGGTGCTTCTTTTGGACCACAACAACATTAATGGCCTTCCATCTAACATGGACGAAGAATGTGGAGGTTCTTTCCTGCCAGCCCTTAGGTGTGTGGGACTTGAATTCAACGACCTTGATAGATTTCCCGTAGAATTCTTCCTGAATTGTCCGCAGCTAGAGGAAATTTTTCTTGGGCAGAATCTGCGCATACTTGATCAACCGGTTCCCACAGAAATGATTAGGCAGGCCGCGGTTTTGCGCTCCACGACAGGGACACCTAAAGTAACGCTCAAAGTGACCAACAAACCCAGCTTTGTGAATCAAATGGTTGATGAGAAGTGGGAAACGTTGATGCCGTGGCTGAAGGTGGAGCTGCATAAAATATACCCCGATAAGGTGCTTCCTTCCTCTTCATTGGTTCCGTCCGCACGGCGCAAACGCAGGCCGTTTATCGAGAGCTTCTTATAGAATACGTGCTGACCGTTGGGCGACCCATGGAGGTGCAACTGGAGCCTGACATGAGGCATCATACATTGCCGGTCGATGATGTTCCCGATGAAAACATACGTTCAGTCTTTGATGAAGCATTTGAGTTTATTGACAAGGCCCGTGATAATGGAAAAAATGTTTTGGTGCATTGCTTTGGAGGGGTCTCGCGTTCTGCTACTATTGTAGTTGCTTACATGATGAGTCGTTACGGTTGTTCGCTGGACAAAGCCCTCGAGCTGATGAAGAACGCGCACCCGGAAGCGCAGCCGAATGAGGGTTTCATGAACACGCTGAGGCAGTACGAGATCGAACTGCAACGATCGTCAAAAGGTGTAACAAATGGGGACGTGGGTGAGGAGCTTTGCGAAGAAGCACGTTCAAAGGAAGAATAAAGATAAGTAGGAAAAGGCGATGGAGGTATTGTAATGCTTAGGATTTGGGAGTGGAATCACTTATACGAATGGCATGAGTATTTAGATAAGGGAAACGGCTAATAATAGCCAGAGCTATTTTATTAATATGCTACTCAACACACCTGCTGGAACATTTTCTCACCCAGTGTGTTGAGGCTTCTTATATATGTGTGTATACATATATAAGCATATTTTTCTTTTCTTCTTCTTCTTTCTTTTTTAGCGTGTGGACACGTGGCTATTGCGTGCCCCTCTATAGGACTTGTTGAAAAAAAAAATGTTAGCCTGCCATCTTTCAGCAACGTTTTGTCTATTTTTCTTTTCCCCTCCCTTCCTGTGTCTTTTTTTTCTTTTTTCTTTTTTGCTATGTTTATCTTTTTACATTTCATTTAACTCTCTTCCACTCTTTTATGTGGCCGTTTGCCGCCCTTCCTCTTCGAAGAGTTTTGCTTCTCGATTTTTCATAATTTTTGTTTTTGTTTTGCCGATATACCTCCTTATCCGGTTGCCTTCTTTACCCGTGTTTCCGTCTTCTTTTGTGACAATGCCGCTAAAGCGCAACAAGGTCAGCCTGCGGGAAGTTTTATGAAGGTTGCTCGCGTGGGATTGCTTTTTTTTTTTTTTTGGTGGGGTTATGTATATATCTGTAACCATGCGAAGGGCACTATTACAGTTGTAGGCATGCAAAGAATTTAAGCGTGCCTTAATTTGACCTATTTTTATTTTTCTTATTGCTGGTCGCTGGGGGTGCACCATATTTTCTTTCTTCTTTCCGTTTTTTTTCCTTTTTAAAAAGAAAGAAGGTAATGACAACAGGAAAAAAGAGTTGAGTCCTGGTAGGTCTGGCACGTGGTTTCTGTAACATGCCTGGCCTCCTCGTGGGTCAAGCGGCCAAAAAGCACCAAGGCGGCTATGGGGTTTGTTTATTGGAGCGGGTTTACGTTGTTTTCCTATCAGTTTTATCCGGCTTGAAAAAATTTAAATAATTTGTTCGTGCGATACGGCAATGACTTTGAGAACCGGTGAGTATTTGACACCCCGTCATCATAAGCAC
>NHOR01000473.1:0-11810 GCA_002287245.1 Trypanosoma congolense | reverse complement strand
AAAATAAAAACAAATTCAAAAATTTTTGGAAAAATTTGGTGACGGGTTCGAATTCTCATATGTCCAACTTTTTCGCTTGGGGGCATTTTTCCGATTTTTCCAAAAACAAAAAAAATCGCTAAAAAACGCCAAAACGTGATGAAAAAGTCAATAAAACCGTTTTTTTGATGCGCGGAACGTGTTCAGGACACTTTTTCTGGTTTACCAACACATTTTTGCACAAAAAAATTTTTTGGCACATTTTTGAAAAATAAAAACAAATTCAAAAATTTTTGGAAAAATTTGGTGACGGGTTCGAATTCTCATATGTCCAACTTTTTCGCTTTGGGGGCCATTTTTCCGATTTTTCCAAAAACAAAAAAAATCGCTAAAAAACGCCAAAACCAATAAAACCGTTTTTTGATGCGCGGAACGTGTTCAGGACACTTTTTCTGGTTTACCAACACATTTTGCACAAAAAATTTTTTGGCACATTTTTGAAAAATAAAAACAAATTCAAAAATTTTTGGAAAAATTTGGTGACGGGTTCGAATTCTCATATGTCCAACTTTTTCGCTTTGGGGGCCATTTTTCCGATTTTTCCAAAAACAAAAAAAATCGCTAAAAAACGCCAAAACGTGATGAAAAAGTCAATAAAACCGTTTTTTGATGCGCGGAACGTGTTCAGGACACTTTTTCTGGTTTACCAACACATTTTGCACAAAAAAATTTTTTGGCACATTTTTGAAAAATAAAAACAAATTCAAAAATTTTTGGAAAAAATTTGGTGACGGGTTCGAATTCTCATATGTCCAACTTTTTCGCTTTGGGGGCCATTTTTCCGATTTTTCCAAAAACAAAAAAAATCGCTAAAAACGCCAAAACGTGATGAAAAAGTCAATAAAACCGTTTTTTGATGCGCGGAACGTGTTCAGGACACTTTTTGGTTTACCAACACATTTTGCACAAAAAATTTTTTGGCACATTTTTGAAAAATAAAAACAAATTCAAAATTTTTGGAAAAATTTGGTGACGGGTTCGAATTCTCATATGTCCAACTTTTTCGCTTTGGGGGCCATTTTTCCGATTTTTCCAAACAAAAAAAATCGCTAAAAAACGCCAAAACGTGATGAAAAAGTCAATAAAACCGTTTTTTGATGCGCGGAACGTGTTCAGGACACTTTTTCTGGTTTACCAACACATTTTGCACAAAAAAATTTTTTGGCACATTTTTGAAAAATAAAAACAAATTCAAAAATTTTTGGAAAAATTTGGTGACGGGTTCGAATTCTCATATGTCCAACTTTTTCGCTTTGGGGGCCATTTTTCCGATTTTTCCAAAAACAAAAAAAATCGCTAAAAAACGCAAAACGTGATGAAAAAGTCAATAAAACCGTTTTTTGATGCGCGGAACGTGTTCAGGACACTTTTTCTGGTTTACCAACACATTTTGCACAAAAAAATTTTTGGCACATTTTTGAAAAATAAAACAAATTCAAAAATTTTTGGAAAAATTTGGTGACGGGTTCGAATTCTCATATGTCCAACTTTTTCGCTTTGGGGGCCATTTTTCCGATTTTTCCAAAAACAAAAAAAATCGCTAAAAAACGCCAAAACGTGATGAAAAAGTCAATAAAACCGTTTTTTGATGCGCGGAACGTGTTCAGGACACTTTTTCTGGTTTACCAACACATTTTGCACAAAAAAAATTTTTGGCACATTTTTGAAAAATAAAAACAAATTCAAAAATTTTTGGAAAAATTTGGTGACGGGTTCGAATTCTCATATGTCCAACTTTTTCGCTTTGGGGGCCATTTTTCCGATTTTTCCAAAAACAAAAAAAATCGCTAAAAAACGCCAAAACGTGATGAAAAAGTCAATAAAACCGTTTTTTGATGCGCGGAACGTGTTCAGGACACTTTTTCTGGTTTACCAACACATTTTGCACAAAAAAAAATTTTTGGCACATTTTTGAAAAATAAAAACAAATTCAAAAATTTTTGGAAAAATTTGGTGACGGGTTCGAATTCTCATATGTCCAACTTTTTCGCTTTGGGGGCCATTTTTCCGATTTTTCCAAAAACAAAAAAAATCGCTAAAAAACGCCAAAACGTGATGAAAAAGTCAATAAAACCGTTTTTTGATGCGCGGAACGTGTTCAGGACACTTTTTCTGGTTTACCAACACATTTTGCACAAAAAAATTTTGGCACATTTTTGAAAAATAAAAACAAATTCAAAAATTTTTGGAAAAATTTGGTGACGGGTTCGAATTCTCATATGTCCAACTTTTTCGCTTTGGGGGCCATTTTTCCGATTTTTCCAAAAACAAAAAAAATCGCTAAAAAACGCCAAAACGTGATGAAAAAGTCAATAAAACCGTTTTTTGATGCGCGGAACGTGTTCAGGACACTTTTTCTGGTTTACCAACACATTTTGCACAAAAAAATTTTTTGGCACATTTTTGAAAAATAAAAACAAATTCAAAAATTTTTGGAAAAATTTGGTGACGGGTTCGAATTCTCATATGTCCAACTTTTTCGCTTTGGGGGCCATTTTTCCGATTTTTCCAAAAACAAAAAAAATCGCTAAAAAACGCCAAAACGTGATGAAAAAGTCAATAAAACCGTTTTTTGATGCGCGGAACGTGTTCAGGACACTTTTTCTGGTTTACCAACACATTTTGCACAAAAAAATTTTTTGGCACATTTTGAAAAATAAAAACAAATTCAAAAATTTTTGGAAAAATTTGGTGACGGGTTCGAATTCTCATATGTCCAACTTTTTCGCTTTGGGGGCCATTTTTCCGATTTTTCCAAAAACAAAAAAATCGCTAAAAAACGCCAAAACGTGATGAAAAAGTCAATAAAACCGTTTTTTGATGCGCGGAACGTGTTCAGGACACTTTTTCTGGTTTACCAACACATTTTGCACAAAAAAAATTTTTGGCACATTTTTGAAAAATAAAAACAAATTCAAAAATTTTTGGAAAAATTTGGTGACGGGTTCGAATTCTCATATGTCCAACTTTTTCGCTTTGGGGGCCATTTTTCCGATTTTTCCAAAAACAAAAAAAATCGCTAAAAAACGCAAAACGTGATGAAAAAGTCAATAAAACCGTTTTTTGATGCGCGGAACGTGTTCAGGACACTTTTTCTGGTTTACCAACACATTTTGCACAAAAAATTTTTTGGCACATTTTTGAAAAAAAAACAAATTCAAAAATTTTTGGAAAAATTTGGTGACGGGTTCGAATTCTCATATGTCCAACTTTTTCGCTTTGGGGGCCATTTTTCCGATTTTTCCAAAACAAAAAAAATCGCTAAAAAACGCCAAAACGTGATGAAAAAGTCAATAAAACCGTTTTTTGATGCGCGGAACGTGTTCAGGACACTTTTTCTGGTTTACCAACACATTTTGCACAAAAAAATTTTTGGCACATTTTTGAAAAATAAAAACAAATTCAAAAATTTTTGGAAAAATTTGGTGACGGGTTCGAATTCTCATATGTCCAACTTTTTCGCTTTGGGGGCCATTTTTCCGATTTTTCCAAAAACAAAAAAAATCGCTAAAAAACGCCAAAACGTGATGAAAAAGTCAATAAACCGTTTTTTGATGCGCGGAACGTGTTCAGGACACTTTTTCTGGTTTACCAACACATTTTGCACAAAAAAAATTTTTGGCACATTTTTGAAAAATAAAAACAAATTCAAAAATTTTTGGAAAAATTTGGTGACGGGTTCGAATTCTCATATGTCCAACTTTTTCGCTTTGGGGGCCATTTTTCCGATTTTTCCAAAAACAAAAAAAATCGCTAAAAAACGCCAAAACGTGATGAAAAAGTCAATAAAACCGTTTTTTGATGCGCGGAACGTGTTCAGGACACTTTTTCTGGTTTACCAACACATTTTGCACAAAAAAAATTTTTGGCACATTTTTGAAAAATAAAAACAAATTCAAAAATTTTTGGAAAAATTTGGTGACGGGTTCGAATTCTCATATGTCCAACTTTTTCGCTTTGGGGGCCATTTTTCCGATTTTTCCAAAAACAAAAAAAATCGCTAAAAAACGCCAAAACGTGATGAAAAAGTCAATAAAACCGTTTTTTGATGCGCGGAACGTGTTCAGGACACTTTTTCTGGTTTACCAACACATTTTGCAAAAAAAATTTTTGGCACATTTTTGAAAAATAAAAACAAATTCAAAAATTTTTGGAAAAATTTGGTGACGGGTTCGAATTCTCATATGTCCAACTTTTTCGCTTTGGGGGCCATTTTTCCGATTTTTCCAAAAACAAAAAAATCGCTAAAAAACGCCAAAACGTGATGAAAAAGTCAATAAAACCGTTTTTTGATGCGCGGAACGTGTTCAGGACACTTTTTCTGGTTTACCAACACATTTTGCACAAAAAAATTTTTTGGCACATTTTTGAAAAATAAAAACAAATTCAAAAATTTTTGGAAAAATTTGGTGACGGGTTCGAATTCTCATATGTCCAACTTTTTCGCTTTGGGGGCCATTTTTCCGATTTTTCCAAAAACAAAAAAAATCGCTAAAAAACGCCAAAACGTGATGAAAAAGTCAATAAAACCGTTTTTTGATGCGCGGAACGTGTTCAGGACACTTTTTCTGGTTTACCAACACATTTTGCACAAAAAAATTTTTTGGCACATTTTTGAAAAATAAAAACAAATTCAAAAATTTTTGGAAAAATTTGGTGACGGGTTCGAATTCTCATATGTCCAACTTTTTCGCTTTGGGGGCCATTTTTTCCGATTTTTCCAAAAACAAAAAAAATCGCTAAAAAACGCCAAAACGTGATGAAAAAGTCAATAAAACCGTTTTTTGATGCGCGGAACGTGTTCAGGACACTTTTTCTGGTTTACCAACACATTTTGCACAAAAAAATTTTTGGCACATTTTTGAAAAATAAAAACAAATTCAAAAATTTTTGGAAAAATTTGGTGACGGGTTCGAATTCTCATATGTCCAACTTTTTCGCTTTGGGGGCCATTTTTCCGATTTTTCCAAAAACAAAAAAAATTCTAAAAAAACGCCAAAACGTGATGAAAAAGTCAATAAAACCGTTTTTTGATGTGCGGAACGTGTTCAGGACACTTTTTCTGGTTTACCAACACATTTTGCACAAAAAAAATTTTTGGCACATTTTTGAAAAAAAAAAAATTCAAAAATTTTTGGAAAAATTTGGTGACGGGTTCGAATTCTCATATGTCCAACTTTTCGCTTTGGGGGCCATTTTTCCGATTTTTCCAAAAACAAAAAAAATCGCTAAAAAACGCCAAAACGTGATGAAAAAGTCAATAAAACCGTTTTTTGATGCGCGGAACGTGTTCAGGACACTTTTTCTGGTTTACCAACACATTTTGCACAAAAAAATTTTTTGGCACATTTTTGAAAAATAAAAACAAATTCAAAAATTTTGGAAAAATTTGGTGACGGGTTCGAATTCTCATATGTCCAACTTTTTCGCTTTGGGGGCCATTTTTCCGATTTTCCAAAAACAAAAAAAAATCGCTAAAAAACGCCAAACGTGATGAAAAAGTCAATAAACCCGTTTTTTGATGGCGAACGTGTTCAGGACACTTTTTCTGGTTTACCAACACATTTGCACAAAAAAAAATTTTGGCACATTTTTGAAAAAATAAAAACAAATTCAAAAATTTTTGGAAAAATTTGGTGACGGTTCGAATTCTCATATGTCCAACTTTTTCGCTTTGGGGGCCATTTTTCCGATTTTTCCAAAAACAAAAAAAATCGCTAAAAAACGCCAAAACGTGATGAAAAAGTCAATAAAACCGTTTTTTGATGCGCGGAACGTGTTCAGGACACTTTTTCTGGTTTACCAACACATTTTGCACAAAAAAATTTTTGGCACATTTTTGAAAAATAAAAACAAATTCAAAAATTTTTGGAAAAATTGGTGACGGGTTCGAATTCTATATGTCCAACTTTTTCGCTTTGGGGGCCATTTTTCCGATTTTTCCAAAACAAAAAAAATCGCTAAAAAACGCCAAAACGTGATGAAAAAGTCAATAAAACCGTTTTTATGCGCGGAACGTGTTCAGGACACTTTTCTGGTTTACCAACACATTTTGCACAAAAAAAAATTTTTGCACATTTTTGAAAATAAAAACAAATTCAAAAATTTTTGGAAAAATTTGGTGACGGGTTCGAATTCTCATATGTCCAACTTTTTCCTTTGGGGCCATTTTCCATTTTTCCAAAAACAAAAAAAATCGCTAAAAAACGCCAAAACGTGATGAAAAAGTCAATAAAACCGTTTTTTGATGCGCGGACGTGTTCAGGACACTTTTCTGGTTTACCAACACATTTGCACAAAAAAAATTTTGCACATTTTGAAAAATAAAAACAAATTCAAAAATTTTTGGAAAAATTTGGTGACGGGTTCGATTCTCATATGTCCAACTTTTTCGCTTTGGGGCCATTTTTCCGATTTTTCCAAAAACAAAAAAAATCCGCTAAAAAACGCCAAAACGTGATGAAAAAGTCAATAAAACCGTTTTTTGATGCGCGGAACGTGTTCAGGACACTTTTCTGGTTTACCAACACATTTTGCACAAAAAAAATTTTTTGCACATTTTTGAAAAATAAAAACAAATTCAAAATTTTGGAAAAATTGGTGACGGGTTCGAATTCTCATATG
The DNA here is from genome assembly GCA_002287245.1 of Trypanosoma congolense. Classification (NCBI taxonomy): domain Eukaryota; phylum Euglenozoa; class Kinetoplastea; order Trypanosomatida; family Trypanosomatidae; genus Trypanosoma; species Trypanosoma congolense. The sequence continues at coordinate 5,147 of NHOR01000473.1, read as the reverse complement.
TCCAACTTTTTCGCTTTGGGGCCATTTTCCGATTTTCCAAAAACAAAAAAAATCGCTAAAAAACGCCAAAACGTGATGAAAAAGTCAATAAAACCGTTTTTTGATGCGCGGAACGTGTTCAGGACACTTTTTCTGGTTTACCAACACATTTGCACAAAAAAATTTTTTGGCACATTTTGAAAAATAAAAACAAATTCAAAAATTTTTGGAAAAATTTTGGTGACGGGTTCGAATTCTCATATGTCCAACTTTTTCGCTTTGGGGGCCATTTTTCCGATTTTCCAAAAAACAAAAAAAATCGCTAAAAAACGCCAAACGTGATGAAAAAGTCATAAAAACCGTTTTTTGATGCGCGGAACGTGTTCAGGACACTTTTCTGGTTACCAACACATTTTGCACAAAAAAAATTTTGGCACATTTTGAAAAATAAAACAAATTCAAAAATTTTTGGAAAAATTTGTACGGGTTCGAATTCTCATATGTCCAACTTTTCGCTTTGGGGGCCATTTTTCCGATTTTTCCAAAAACAAAAAAAAATCGCTAAAAACGCCAAAACGTGATGAAAAAGTCAATAAAACCGTTTTGTTAGCGCGGAACGTGTTCAGGACACTTTTTCTGGTTTACCAACACATTTTGCACAAAAAATTTTTTGGCACATTTTGAAAAATAAAAACAATTCAAAAATTTTTGGAAAAATTTGGTGACGGGTTCGAATTCTCATATGTCCAACTTTTTCGCTTTGGGGGCCATTTTCCGATTTTTCCCAAAACCAAAAAAATCCGCTAAAAAACGCCAAAACGTGATGAAAAAGTCAATAAAACCGTTTTTTGATGCGCGGAACGTGTTCAGGACACTTTTCTGGTTTACCAACACATTTTGCACAAAAAAATTTTTTGCACATTTTGAAAAATAAAACAAATTCAAAAATTTTTGGAAAAATTGGTGACGGGTTCGAATTCTCATATGTCCAACTTTTCGCTTTGGGGCCATTTTTCCGATTTTCCAAAACAAAAAAAATCCGCTAAAAACGCCAAAACGTGATGAAAAAGTCAATAAAACCGTTTTTTGATGCGCGGAACGTGTTCAGGACACTTTTTCTGGTTTACCAACACATTTGCACAAAAAAATTTTTGGCACATTTTTGAAAAATAAAAACAAATTCAAAAATTTTTGGAAAAATTTGTGACGGGTTCGAATTCTCATATGTCCAACTTTTTCGCTTTGGGGCCATTTTTCCATTTTTCCAAAAACAAAAAAAATCGCTAAAAAACGCGAAAACGTGATGAAAAAGTCAATAAAACCGTTTTTTGATGCGCGGAACGTGTTCAGGACACTTTTTCTGGTTTACCAACACATTTGCACAAAAAAATTTTTGGCACATTTTTGAAAAATAAAAACAATTCAAAAATTTTGGAAAAATTTGGTGACGGGTTCGATTTCATATGTCCAACTTTTTCGCTTTGGGGCCATTTTTCCGATTTTCCAAAAACAAAAAAAAATCGCTAAAAAACGCCAAAACGTGATGAAAAGTCAATAAAACCGTTTTTGATCGCGGAACGTGTCAGGACACTTTTTCTGGTTTACCAACACATTTGCACAAAAAAATTTTTGGCACATTTTTGAAAATAAAAAACAAATTCAAAAATTTTTGGAAAAATTGGTACGGGTTCGAATTCTCATATGGTCCAACTTTTTCGCTTTGGGGCCATTTTTCCGATTTTTCCAAAAACAAAAAAAATCGCTAAAAAACGCAAAACGTGATGAAAAAGTCAATAAAACCGTTTTTGATGCGCGGAACGTTTCAGGACACTTTTTCTGGTTTACAAACACATTTGCACAAAAAAATTTTTGGCACATTTTTGAAAAATAAAAACAAATTCAAAATTTTTGGAAAATTTGGTGACGGGTTCGAATTCTCATATGTCAACTTTTTCGCTTTGGGGCCATTTTTCCGATTTTCCAAAAACAAAAAATCGCTAAAAAACGCCAAAACGTGATGAAAAGTCAATAAAACCGTTTTTTGATGCCGGAACGGTTCAGGACACTTTTTCTGGTTACCAACACATTTGCACAAAAAAATTTTTGGCACATTTTGAAAAATAAAAACAAATTCAAAAATTTTGGAAAAATTTGTGACGGGTTCAATTCATATGCAACTTTTCGCTTTGGGGGCCATTTTTCCGATTTTTCCAAAAACAAAAAAAATCGCTAAAAAACGCCAAAACGTGATGAAAAAGTCAATAAAACCGTTTTTTGATGCGCGGAACGTGTTCAGGACACTTTTTCTGGTTTACCAACACATTTTGCACAAAAAAATTTTGGCACATTTTGAAAAATAAAAACAAATTCAAAAATTTTTGGAAAAATTTGGTGACGGGTTCGAATTCTCATATGTCCAACTTTTTCGCTTTGGGGGCCATTTTTCCGATTTTTCCAAAAACAAAAAAAATCGCTAAAAAACGCCAAAACGTGATGAAAAAGTCAATAAAACCGTTTTTTGATGCGCGGAACGTGTTCAGGACACTTTTTCTGGTTTACCAACACATTTTGCACAAAAAAATTTTTTGGCACATTTTTGAAAAATAAAAACAAATTCAAAAATTTTTGGAAAAATTTGGTGACGGGTTCGAATTCTCATATGTCCAACTTTTTCGCTTTGGGGGCCATTTTTCCGATTTTTCCAAAAACAAAAAAAATCGCTAAAAAACGCCAAAACGTGATGAAAAAGTCAATAAAACCGTTTTTTGATTGCGGAACGTGTTCAGGACACTTTTTCTGGTTTACCAACACATTTTGCACAAAAAAATTTTTGGCACATTTTTGAAAAATAAAAACAAATTCAAAAATTTTTGGAAAAATTTGGTGACGGGTTCGAATTCTCATATGTCCAACTTTTTCGCTTTGGGGCCATTTTTCCGATTTTTCCAAAAACAAAAAAAATCGCTAAAAAACGCCAAAACGTGATGAAAAAGTCAATAAAACCGTTTTTTGATGCGGAACGTGTTCAGGACACTTTTTCTGGTTTACCAACACATTTTGCACAAAAAAATTTTGGCACTTTTTGAAAAATAAAAACAAATTCAAAAATTTTTGGAAAAATTTGGTGACGGGTTCGAATTCTCATATGTCCAACTTTTTCGCTTTGGGGGCCATTTTTCCGATTTTTCCAAAAACAAAAAAAATCGCTAAAAAACGCCAAACGATGAAAAAGTCAATAAAACCGTTTTTTGATGCGCGGAACGTGTTCAGGACACTTTTTCTGGTTTACCAACACATTTTGCACAAAAAAATTTTTGGCACATTTTTGAAAAATAAAAACAAATTCAAAAATTTTTGGAAAAATTTTGTGACGGGTTCGAATTCTCATATGTCCAACTTTTTCGCTTTGGGGGCCATTTTTCCGATTTTTCCAAAAACAAAAAAAATCGCTAAAAAACGCCAAAACGTGATGAAAAAGTCAATAAAACCGTTTTTTGATGCGCGGAACGTGTTCAGGACACTTTTTCTGGTTTACCAACACATTTTGCACAAAAAAATTTTTTGGCACATTTTGAAAATAAAAACAAATTCAAAAATTTTTGAAAAAATTTGGTGACGGGTTCGAATTCTCATATGTCCAACTTTTTCGCTTTGGGGGCCATTTTTCCGATTTTTCCAAAAACAAAAAAAATCGCTAAAAAACGCCAAAACGTGATGAAAAAGTCAATAAAACCGTTTTTTGATGCGCGGAACGTGTTCAGGACACTTTTTCTGGTTTACCAACACATTTTGCACAAAAAAAATTTTTGGCACATTTTTGAAAAATAAAAACAAATTCAAAAATTTTTGGAAAAATTTGGTGACGGGTTCGAATTCTCATATGTCCAACTTTTTCGCTTTGGGGCCATTTTTCCGATTTTTCCAAAAACAAAAAAAATCGCTAAAAAACGCCAAAACGTGATGAAAAAGTCAATAAAACCGTTTTTTGTGCGCGGAACGTGTTCAGGACACTTTTTCTGGTTTACCAACACATTTTGCACAAAAAAATTTTTGGCACATTTTTGAAAAATAAAAACAAATTCAAAAATTTTTGGAAAATTTTGGTGACGGGTTCGAATTCTCATATGTCCAACTTTTTCGCTTTGGGGGCCATTTTTCCGATTTTTCCAAAACAAAAAAAATCGCTAAAAAACGCCAAAACGTGATGAAAAAGTCAATAAAACCGTTTTTTGATGTGCGGAACGTGTTCAGGACACTTTTTCTGGTTTACCAACACATTTTGCACAAAAAAATTTTTTGGCACATTTTTGAAAAATAAAAACAAATTCAAAAATTTTTGGAAAAATTTGGTGACGGGTTCGAATTCTCATATGTCCAACTTTTTCGCTTTGGGGGCCATTTTTCCGATTTTTCCAAAAACAAAAAAAATCGCTAAAAAACGCCAAAACGTGATGAAAAAGTCAATAAAACCGTTTTTTGATGCGCGGAACGTGTTCAGGACACTTTTTCTGGTTTACCAACACATTTTGCACAAAAAAAATTTTTTGGCACATTTTTGAAAAATAAAAACAAATTCAAAAATTTTTGGAAAAATTTGGTGACGGGTTCGAATTCTCATATGTCCAACTTTTTCGCTTTGGGGGCCATTTTTCCGATTTTTCCAAAAAACAAAAAAATCGCTAAAAAACGCCAAAACGTGATGAAAAAGTCAATAAAACCGTTTTTTTGATGCGCGGAACGTGTTCAGGACACTTTTTCTGGTTTACCAACACATTTTGCACAAAAAAATTTTTGGCACATTTTGAAAAATAAAAACAAATTCAAAAATTTTTGGAAAAATTTGGTGACGGGTTCGAATTCTCATATGTCCAACTTTTTCGCTTTGGGGGCCATTTTTCCGATTTTTCCAAAAACAAAAAAAATCGCTAAAAAACGCCAAAACGTGATGAAAAAGTCAATAAAACCGTTTTTTGATGCGCGGAACGTGTTCAGGACATTTTTCTGGTTTACCAACACATTTTGCACAAAAAAATTTTTGGCACATTTTTGAAAAATAAAAACAAATTCAAAAATTTTTGGAAAATTTTGACGGGTTCGAATTCTCATATGTCCAACTTTTTCGCTTTGGGGGCCATTTTTCCGATTTTTCCAAAAACAAAAAAAATCGC